>BROG01000269.1:0-412500 GCA_030159075.1 Atrina japonica
TTGGCTAGATACGAGTCGTTATTTAGCTATAACAGCCACAGGAGTAGGGAGTAGGTATTATTGGTCTTTTCCTTGGATTATGGTCTTTTCTCAAACTTCGAAAACTATCTGCAGCTTTCCTTCTATTGCATCATCCCAATCCAACCGCTGCCTACCCTACTCTTCCACTTCCTTTGTCTTCGCAAATCTTCCTGAAGCTACAACAGTTCAGACAATGTCAGATCATATCTATATGACATTCACAACACCATGGCCATACGTATCACTCTCAGTATTTAACGCTTATCACCACCGCTTTAGCTTACAGTCTTTGGAAAAAATTCAAACGGTCACATAAGACTACAGTTCACATCGAACTTACCAATGGACCACATTGTGTGCTTGTTCCAATTACCACACTTCCACTTTGCCCTGACAACTGGGACATCGAACCACCACAAGATGTATCAAGCATTATGATCAGTTACTCACGCTTTCTTCAAGCATATCTGGACATCCAATGCACAAACTTCACAATTACAAACAGACACACCAAACGATCCATATCTGTTCCACTCAAAATAAAAATTTCGCTATTGAAAGCAAAGCAGATAAATGATGTTCTGAAACATCCCTATTCGGCATACTTTATTCTTTCTCATCACGGCTATGTTAAGCTTATATGGGGACAATGTGGTTTCTACAAAACATGACTTACCTCGATTACTTGTGGCTATATTTGTGTATATATGTTGATTTTTTCCTTTTGATTCTATATAAAGATTTGTACCAGGTTAACTATTGTCAATCTTTGAGGACAAAGATTTTTTTTTCAAGCAGGAAGGAATTATGACAGTGTGAAAATGATATATTAACGCACTTATCTTATTTCAATTTTCATTTAAATTTGTTATTTATTTTGAAATTTCGTTCTGTATATTTTAAGAAAAATACTTTATATTTAAAGACTAAAACTATATATTTTCTAACCAAAATCTTTGTTTTATTTAGTGTCAAACCAAATAATTTATCTTTAAGCTTATTCTGTCAACATAAGCTATTTTTCCATCTATTATATTTTTGGCAGCGATATATAAAGCTAATATTAGCATGTTCAGATCACCTAGGTAATGATGTGTGAGAAACACTAGTTATGTATTTTTAAAAAACCGTTAAAAACAGTAGTTATATATTTTAAACTTTTCGTTGTATTGTTGTATGTTGATGGTACAGTTTTTTCCAGAATTTGCTGATGGCTACAGATAACTTCCGGTGTTTTTAAGGAATATTGTAATGTTTTGAAACCGAAACTATATGTTGATAAAATAAAGGTACACGCAATTGTATTTCAAAATGAAAGGAAACTACATAATTTCAATTATGAAGTGTTTTTGTTGTTGTTGTTGTTGTTGTTTATTTAGGAGTTGTTTTTAACAGAAATGGTGGTTTTAAAAACACAGTTAAACGAAATTGAAAAAAGTAAACAAAAGCTATGTATGAAGCTTCAAAGAAAGTTAGATTGAATAAATTGTCCATTAGTTGCCAATATGATCTCTTTTGTAAAATAGTAAAGCAAATATCATCATATGGTTGTGAGTATTGACATTTAGTAATTTTGAAAGCATAGACAGGGTTTACTTAAAGCGTCCAATCCCAAATTATATGATTTGTGGTGAACTGAGAGCATATTCCCTGTCTATTGATCAGTTGTGAGTAATAAATTATTGGTGTAAATTAAAGTTGCCTTCTAAGATAAAATGAGCATTTCAGGTGCTTTGTAAACATCAAAGTTTTTACAGTGGCATTGTATGTCTAAATAGATACATTAGGTTAAAACTATTCTAGATCACGCTGTTTTCAGCAATATTTCGTCATCCATTGTAAATGTTAAATCCAATTTTATTAAATATTCATTGGAGAAAAGACTGATAAGTTTGAGCAAAAGCGCGGTCTTGTGTATTTAATTCAAATAACGCTACATGAATTTTTTATATTGTTTTAAAAGATCAATTTCATTATGAAACCTTGATGATGCCGATAGAATATCCTTATGTAAATTTCGTACAAGTATTAACAGAGTGACTACCTGTTGAAACCGGACGATGGTTTGGTATAAAAAGATTTCAAATATTTTGTACTTTGTGTAAGGGAAATGAAATTCGTGATGGATTTCACTGATTATTAAGTGTAAAAGAGAATATTAAATAATTTGAATCTGCACAACAAATTATAAGATTAACTGGAGGTATAATATGATTAGAGTAACTATGATTGATAACTGTGTAAAGAACTCGCCAAAATGAGCAATTTTCACTAATGTTTACGAAAACCCCGGATCAGTGAATGGCACAATTATGGTTTACACTCTTCGTTGGCGGTTGTTGAGATGTCTGTACCAATTGTGACGAGGATTCGTTCCTCACGTATTTCATTTGGACTTGACTGTGGACTCGGCGGGTGTGACCGGTCGACAGGGGATGCTTACTTTTCCATGGTACCTGATCCAACCTTTTGGTTTACAGAGGTCCGTGTTTGACCATTTTCTCCAGATTGTATCTATATTCTGGACATCCTGAAGATTTAATCTTTGGTATCTGAGATGTTTTGTATTTGATGATTGAACGTCCTTCTCAGACTCCGTCAAACACTTGTTTTTATTATATATTTAATGTGAAGCAATGTCGAGAAAACACGATCCAAAGCTATATAATATTCAGATAATTTACATATTTTAATTCTTTTTTGTTAAAATTAATAAATCGCACGTGCTCCATTGACACTTCGTAAAAATACATGTACCTAAAATCAACTTGCGACGACAGATTAACACCTACGGTTACATTCTAATAACGCGCATAATTATGCGTTTGATCATTTAACCACCAGGTGATCGGTTTCTGGTATATGCGGGATGAGATATTGCACGGAATCTACAGGTAAAACGCATACGTCAACAGCTTATTATGGTTTCATCTTGAATAAGACAAATAAAAAATGAAAATGAAAATATTTAAATAAATGCAGTTTCTACAATCCGACATATAGAATGAGAAACACATGTTAAATAACTGAATGTCTTAAAACTGGATATCTAAAATGACCGAATCACATATTACGTACACGTATAGTATTACGTTAAATTCTAGAATATGAACTCCTATTGTAAATGCAAATCTTACAGGTATGTTGACAACTCATACAGAACTTTAAAATATCGGATACGATGACAATAGGTGATTCACTTGGGGTTATAGCGATAAAATGTAACATTGACATTTAAAACGAAGAAGATGTAGTTTTATACAGGTAAGGCTAATCCGTCACGTTCATTTTTTTCTCAGTTTTTCTGGAGAGATTGGAGAGATATAAATTGCAAGTTGGCGATGTCTAACAGTACTGTACGTCATTAGGACGCCTTTATGTACGAAATTAATATCGATTTGACTTTGTTACTTTCATCAGTTTGCGTGAGATTTGAAACTGACATTTAATGTTAACTGTTTGAAACTGAAGTGTAATGAGTTGTTTGTTGCACAAAGCGCAAGTTCATGAACAAATCAATACTGTTAGGATATTCCTTTTTTTCTAATACGGACTAGAGCTACCGAACGTAGCAAGTGGGTATTACTTGACACTTCAAGGTCAAGATGGATCAACTAAGTTAGTGAAATAGATCACACACAGGTAAGTATGCATGTATGTAACTATAAACAATCCTACTGGTTGAGTGCATTTTGATTTCAAATCAATATTTGACTTATCGGACTCGAATATCTGGTGACTTGGAATTGAAAATCGGACGAATTTTAAGTATTATTATGTGTGGTGTCTTGCCTATATTGATGTTGTTATAGAGGCAACAAAGATGATATTTTACTATATTTCCCCCTCTTTAATACAGAAGAACGGGGAAGGAGAAAAAACAATTAAAATATAGTAAGATATCTTCTTCGTTGCCGCTGCTATTGTAGAAGAGATACGGTATGTAATATAATACTTTATAATAGTACATTTTGTATATGTATTTCAAAGACATTAGTTTGTTTTTGCGTAATTTTAAAGTATCGAAACTGGACTGAAGAAGTTACGGTAATATGTTAATAACAAATTATGTTTGTCCGCGTAAAGGGATAGGCCTATAAATCTTACATGTAACTGAAATATGTATCATGTCACCTAGTATAATGCTTTTGATGTTTACAATATCAATAATCAATAATGTACATGTATGTTTTGTATTGTTTTTGGTCTCGTCCGTATTCTATCAATTAAGTATCCCTTGGTATTGTTCTTTTGAAGCTCAACTGATGAAGTCTAATTGGCAGAAACGATCGTCTTGAGCATTATAACTTTGGTATTATGTTTATCATATTTGTATTTATTCAATTGCTTATTGTTGTAATCTTATGTTGCCCCATAAGGGCCCATTGAATGGAATTTACACTTTCACCCCCGAGTATCTGAATGGCATTCGGCTTTCCCATCGTAAATTTTCCACATTTAAGTAGTAATATCCCTCAGTCACCCGCATATGGAGTTTATATTTCACAAATGATCCGATATGCCAGGGCGTGTACAACATATGAAGATTTCATATACAGAGGTAAACTACTCACTGATAAATTATTGACACAGGGATATCGAAAACCGCGTTTAATGTCAACGTTCCGCAAATTTTATGGTCGGTATAATAGTCTTGTTTGCGACTACTCTGTTTCACTAAGTGAAATGTTGAGTTGCCTTTTCGTTGGCGGTTGTTGAGACGTCTGTACCAATTGTGACGAGGATACACTCCTCACGTATTTCATTGGACTTGACTATGGACTCACGGCGGGTGTGACCGGTCGACAGGGGATGCTTACTCCTCCATGGCACCTGATCCCACCTCCTGGTTTCCAGAGGTCCGTGTTTGTCCATTTTTGCCGGATTTGTATCTATGTCCTGGACATTCTATTGATTTATACTTTGGTATCTGAGATTTTTTTATTATGACCTGTCTATTGTGGCCTGTAGAGTTGAAAGGGTTAAAAGTGTTCTATTATATATATATATATATATATATATATATATATATATATATATATATATATATATATATATATATATATATATATATATATATATATATATATATATATATATAATTATATAAAAAACTCAAGATACCAAAGTAAAAATACTCAGGAAGTTTAGGATACAGATACAAATCTGATGAATATTGGACAAACACGGACCTCCGGAAATCTAGAGGTGGCATCAGGAGAAGTAAGCATCCCTTGTTGACCTGTCACACCCGCCGTGAGTTCAGTCAAATTAAAATGGGTTTCTTCATCGGTTTTATATGTGCCTTGCAAATTGTCCGCATATCTCCTTTCATCTCTTGCAGCTTGACTGTAGACGCAATGTATAAGGTAATGCCGAATGAATAATTTCAGGAAATAGACATTACAATTGACAGAAAAAAATAATTTTACATTAACATTTTATGAATATCTCTGAAAGTCCATTGTACGGTAATTGCATTTAGATGAATACCATTATTAAAAGGAAATACTAATACAATTTACTTGAAATCAATTACATGTATTTGATATAAATTCTGATTAAATGAATAAAAAAACAAACTATACAATAGTGGATTTTCATTACGATATTAAATGATTTTTATCATGGTAGGTGGCCGTTACTGAAAAGGAAAGTTAACACATACACAAAGATCGATAGCAAATTTACAAACTGCAAAATAGAACGTAAGAAAGAAATTAATCCTTAGCTACCCGTTTTTTCGAATTATTGCTTTTTTAATGCGTACTATTGTTAATATTTACTTAAAGATACATACATATTTCTCCGGTATAATGTAGTAGTACTTTTTTATTATTTACAAAATTTATTTCGCGGTTCATTGATATTTACCTGTTTAAATAACTGAAAAAATGGATCTTAAAAGCAATTAAGGAACATAGTCGAGTTGATGAATGTGTATCGACTTGCACATGTAATCACTGTACAGGGAAATGCAAATGATTTTATTTGATTTTCATCTGGTTTCTTGTGATTTACCTATGATAAGTGGAAAACCTGATTAAATGCACATCAAACAGTGGCAACCGGACTCTGCATATTGTTACTAATTGAACGAATCATTTGCGCACTGCAGTTATAAACGTTCACAGCCAACCAGGTCGACATGTAAATATGACATCATTTAGTGTGTCGCTGTATATAAGCTGTTAACATAGATATAATTTGACTTTAAAGATAAACTCCTTCTTGACTCTGTCTGTAGTTGATATATAAAACGGACTTGAACGTGTTGAGTGACTTTTCATGTATGTATACGTACCTGTACAGATTCTGTGATGTTTATATTTAATTGTATTTAGACACAGGAAATAATGGCATTTAGTAGCACACATCCACGGGACCTTAAGGCTAAGTTCCTGGAGAAATTTAGTATTCTAACACCCGACGATGCTGGATCGTGTTGTGTATCGGGTCTGGTCTGTATGCCCGACGACAGAATTGTGTGTTTGGATAACAACAATATGAAAATGAAGGTCTTCTGTCCGGAATGTAGCTTCTTGTTTAGCACGGGTAAGTACTGTCATGTTTTAATTTTTGAATTTACTTGGGGGGTGGTAAATAAGTACTCACATCATTTAGGTATTTATTTGGTATTTTAAAGGAATGAATTCAGGGCATTTTAAAGAATTCTTTCTATTACTTTTATAACATAATGCTGTTTTCTGTAATATAGATTTCAATTCCCTAGCTTGTTACACTTTAATGTAACATTTCTATTGAGTATTATTAACAATACCTAAGTTAAAAGTTTAACATAGGACGATTGAATGAAATATCAAACATTTATTTATTTTATACCTGTGATTTTTTATCAAAACGTACGGGAATGGAAAGAGTTAAATGTGTACAATTTTTGCGTGTTTTACATGAACACATGCATACACTACCTATTTATAGACATTTAGGTATTACTATTTTACGTTGATTAAATCAATGTAGTTATTTTTAACTTACCAAATATAATACCCACCACAACATTAGGTGAATGTGTAATGTTTACCTTTCTACTTGACAAACTGCCCAGTTAAAGCGCACCTTTAAGATGTAGAGTAATTAGCTTATGTGAAGGATGGTCAAAATCAAATTTGATCCATTGTACAACATATGAACACTCAAAGTAAATAATAACAACATCAAGCGTCTCGTACTTGTTATTGTTGACACTGACATTGGAGTAAGAGGTCTCTAAAGTCAAAGGAAACCTGAATTGCTAAGTAAATAGATGCGTCCAAGAAGACGACTAACCCTTCTATCCACTGATTATAGACGCACGTGATAAATATGAACAAGATATATGTCTGAATCCTCTGTCATAGCAAATTAATTGCCAGCTGTTACAAGTAAAACAAAGAAGTACCGAAGGATATTCGAAATTTTAAATCCATTAGAATACGACACATTTGATATAAAAACGGTCTCAACATGAAGAACCCCAAAAATACGAATCTCAAACGCGATGGGATCAGGTGTCCGGAAAGAGTCAGCTTAAGCTGTTAGCATGCCACACCCGTCGCAAATCTTCATTTGGGTTAGTCTGCTAGTTCTTACCATTGATCTAATGGAAAAAATATTTCCATTAAACGTAATTTTATATAATTTTTGTTTTACCCTGGCTCAGATTTCTTAACTAGTTGCGGCTAAATGGTAGACAGTGCGGTTCATACGAACAGAGTAGGATAAAATTTAATTCAATTTAATATAACCTTTACTGGGAATATTGTGGCCTGCCAGCCTGCAGTCTGTAGGGAATCATCATTATCTGATAGGCTGTTTTTTAACTTGCATTATTTGTTGGTTTCTTTATCGTTATATCATTTTACGTCCTGCTAAAAGCTTTGTCCTATATGGATAAGTGGTGTGCCATAAATACAAAGTATGACATGTTCTACGCACTTATGCTAATGCAGCGATAGTTCTCTAAACGTCATATCAACCAATACTTAGAACATAGTTTTAAGTCTCGTACAATCACCAGTGACTCACAATTCTTACGCGTAGCGTTTGGAAAAGAAACAGTCACAACATGTATCGGATATTTATGGAATGATTAGGAGTCGAAACTTAAACCCCGCTTGCGAGATAGACGCTCTTTCACTTGCCTTCCTTGTATTATCATTATGCAAGGAATACATTCCATGAAACAACAACCAAAATGCAGAACAATAGTATCAAATGAAGAATGATCAAGTCGATAAGATAATTAACATTGTCTTCTAAATATAGTCTACATCTATTAATAATGACAGAAATGAATCACTAGACGAACACGATGCTGTGTATTTTGCAAACCTTTCTGTGATTAGGTTTAGAATCAATTAAAAGGTTAGCAAGTGACATGCAATGTAGCCAGAGACTTAAATATAGTTACTAGTACATGTAGTTATAACCAGTATGTAAGTGTCAACAATAACTAGATATCAAATTTTTTAAAGTGACGTTTTTCATTTTTGACAGATATCGAAAAAGATAGCTGTGGCATTGCATTACTATCGCAATTTGAGGTAGCAGTGTGCTGTGGTCCTGTGATATCTCGGTATGTGATAGGCCAAAACGAGGCTAAAAAGCGACGACAAGAAACTCAGATTGGAGAAAACGCTGTTAGTATGTCGTATGTAGCGGGCAAGTATGCTGTGATGTGTAAAAATAAATCAAAATCTATTAAGATATTAAACGAAGTCGGAAATGTAATTGACACATTGACTGTTTCGAAAGTCATTAGCGATCCCGTAGACCTAAACGAGTTTTTATCATTAGACAAAAGTGGAGAACGATTGTATTTGACGACGACAAAAGGTCAAATCATTTGTATCAATCTAAATGGGAAACTTGTATGGAATATCAGGATGGCGGAATTACCAATTTCCTTACTTCAAGTAGACAACACAGCCATATTAGTGTTCTGCGCTAACCCAAGTAAAATTGTCTGTATTGATTCTTCGGGGAACATAATGAACACGCTAATGGAGAGCCAACCATTTTCTAATGGTGCACACGGTTGTCGTCAGAAACGAAGTGTTTTTGTGTCGTCTGCTGAGACCGATTTCCTTATGAAAATCGTGCTTTTCTCAAAATAGAAAATGTGTGTAAGATAACGCGAGATGCCTGCTGTTTGATTACTCTTGGTTTTAGATGTACAGTGACAGCATCATGAACCATATCTTGATGACAGTTTGTGGTTGAAATGTTTTGGATACTATGTCAATAACATTTCTGTTACTGATATTACAAACGCATAAAGGTTTCATCACTAGACATTGATAGGCCTACTGTGTAATCGCCCGTCTATAGTTTTACTTGTCATCTATCGAAGAATTGAAAGACTGCCAGCGATCAAGTAAACAACAGGAGAATTTATGCCAACTTGACATGATGGTTTTACATTTCGAAAATTTTACGGTCGGAAAAGTTACCTTGTTTGCAATTAGTGTTTCAATGAGTGAAATGTTAAAGTGCCTGTTCGATAATGGTTCTTGGTTGTACCGGAGCTTCATTCCTCATTCATTTCATTTGAATATGACCGTGGACCTGTTGCGGTGTGACCGGTCAACAGGATATGCTTACTACTCCACTGCTTACGTTTTATATTGATTCTCAAACAGTGATGTTCTTCAAATATAAAGTCTTGTGAAAAACAGTGGCGAAATTGTTTTTGCAGGTTTTATGAAACCATGGGAATGAATTCAAGATTTGATCTTGTTTACAATTAATTTCAGACTGTGATTGTGCATGTTGTTCTATTGTATCACATAAATAAATCACATTGACTACTCCCTGTAGAAAAGTTCAACTGAACACCCCACAGTGATGTCAGTTTTGTCTGTATATTGGGGACGTTTAGCATAGTTCGCTGTTACCGGCGTCAAACTTGACATGTATTACTGACGAAGCAGATAATGAGCGCGAGAAAGGTTACACATAATACATTTCGTCACCACAAAATAGCTGTCTATATCAAATGTAACCATGAAAACAGCGTTAACTAGTAATATAGGACAAATCGCAGATCAGAATCAGACAAATATATTATATCTTAAGTAAAAGAAATCCCAAACTAGATTTAACACAGTTTTGGCAAAGTACAAGAGTCAGCAAAGACTGGCGGCCTTTGTGTTTGAAGTGGATTTATTTCTATACACAGCGACTAAAATTGTCAACAGTAGGAGTGTAATATATCTGTCAAGTGTTTTTGTAACGGATCTGTGATATATTTTCTTTTGAAACTGATCGATTCTGGCATTTCTATATACAACATTTAAATATCGCTCATTTTAAGTCCAACATTTGTCAACAGGTTCTTTAGATGATTAATGTAATACGAATAATTCTTATGTATGAAAACCGACATTGAAAATTGTTTATCATTTACTATTGCACCTGCTACTTAAATTCAAACCCTTAACTATCGGCTATTAATGAATTGTGGCTATCGTGTTTGTTTTTAATATTTCAATTAGGCAAAATTGTGGACACTCCACTAATAAAGTGCACATTCTGTTTGAGAAGTTTCTTGTTGACAAAAAATACCTGAAAGAACACTTTATATTTTCTGTAGAACTTCGTATATTTGTGTTTTATTCTGATTTCATTTGTTTGGTACAAAATCCGTAAAGATATGAGAACAAATTTACTTACCAATTTACACACAAACTTGCAGTCGTATAATCTTTTTGCACATATTCGATGGATGGAATTGATTCTTCGTTATCTCTGCTACCCAATGCAAAATTGTGAATGGATCTTTATAAAAAAGATATATAGGTACAGTGCGTGCGTGCGTGCGCGCGCGTGTGTGTGTGTGTGTGCCCGCGCGCGCGTGTGTGTGTGCGTTTGTGTACTAGATGACTTGTTTTATTAGCATTTATATCAACACTTTTACCAATAGCTAATATAAAGGTACTCTTTATCATATAGTGGAATATCTAACCCAGTTCAACCAACATTTCCACCATATATCGAAATGTTGCCACTAGATTTCATTATAGAAGTTTCATGTTTACTTTCTGTTGGAGGATATTAATTACATTCGCCTTACGCTTAAATATACTTAACGGAATATTATGAAATACCCTAGATATGAATGAAAATGTGTTATACACATCAATTGTGTACAATGTTTTGTGTCTGCCTTTATATTTAAAATAACAAATATGTGTTTGATAATCAATAGCTTTTGAGTGTTTTTCCTTACAAATAGCAGCAATATATTTTTATTCCATCATCATGTATGTCAATGCTACTGACTTTTTTTTTTAACTTTTTAAATTTACTGTGTTTATTGTGAATCATTGGCTTTTTATTGCCTATAATAATATGTTTGTATGTTGTGTTTTTATTTACGGAGTGGGAGTGCACTAAATTAAGATTATGTTAAGCATATGTACAAGTGCTCCTAAAACGAAAAAGGAAATAATATCGAGTGCTTTCAACAAGTTATCAGAGGGTATGTTATCTGTTATTGATGGCGGTATAAAATATGACCGTGTTTAATTTTAGGTCATATTTAGTGTTAAGTTGTTGTCACCTTGATAAGAAGAATCCTGTTTAACATCAGTGTCAACATTTCTCAAAGTTTATAGTCGTTATGATGATCTTGTCCGTAATTACCGTGCTTCAATATTCGATATATTGAGTTTCTAGTTAGCAATAAGTCGAATCGTCTTTATCGATTTCGACCTTAGGTTATACAAAATTGTTTGTGGTTGATTTTTAACTAAGGACTAACGAAGAATGTTACAAATAGGTAGTAATTGCTAGCTCATCCATGACATCTGATCCCACCTCTTTGGTTTCCTAGAGGATTGTGTTAAACCCACAATTTTCACCGTGTTTGCATTTTGTGTTCTTAGGAAATTCCTTGCTGTTAACATTTTGGTATCTGTAAATTTATAATATATCATAATGATGTCGTTGGTCATAAAATAGTACACTCTTTCAGGAAATTCAACCAATACCCTTACAAAATAAAAAAAATATATGACAAGGATATCAAATGACTGCAATAATTAAATGTGCTTTATTGAAAACATATCCCAGATAAAATTTCTTCTGACATACATTTTCCACCATTGTCCCGATTTCTAAACATTTAAAAGGTAGAACTTTATTTCTCGCTTGCTGAAAATAAAAACCGAAATTGAGTATTTTCATTGAGTAGATATAGATAATAAAACTTTTCCAATTATAGCTAGTAGTTATTTCAACAAAAGTGTAGGTCGTTAGTATACTTTATGGGGGATTTTATAGCATTAAACGTGGAATGATGTTTTGAAATATTACCAAAAAGATTCTTTTAAAATAATTTTATTTGCAGAGAACTGCTGTAATGTTGTAAAAGTTGATAATTAGAATAAATGAATGAATAATTTTGCAAAAATATGATATTATGAAAAATTAAATATTTTTTGGTTTATCAAAAATGATATCTTAGGGTGTAAATCGTGGAAAAAACTTGCGTATACCTGATGAAAGATGTATTACTATGTACAGTCATGATATATATACTACTGTGGTAGTACTGCTAAAGTTATTGGTATCGTTGCTGTATTTGCCAAGCAGACATCTGTTATCTAGACAAGATTTGAAGCTGGCAATAGGCAAAGGGTTGTCTAATCTGGTTCTACCTACCATGTGCTTAAGGTTCCTGGGTCGTCTAAAAGAAACCAATGGCTTTACTTTGAAGACTTTTGCCATTCTGTCATTTTTGTGAGTTGGCAAATTCTTCCGTAAAATTTTATTAAGGTCCTTCAAGACGGGGTGGTAAGTAGTCACCGGGGGAACTCTGCTGCTTTCCATTTTAGAATTGCATTGCAGGAGAGTGTTTCTGTCTTTATTGGAAATCTCATCAATTGCAGTTTGCACGGTCGTAGCCTTGTAGCCTCTGTTGAAAAGGTTGGTTTTTAGGACTTGGCTCTGTTCTCGGAAAGTAGATGTAGATGAACAGATTCGACGAATTCGGGTGGTAAAACTTTTTGGTACTCCTTTTAAAGTGTGAGGTGGATGACGGCTGCATGACATTAACTATAGATGAGAATCTGTGGGTTTGGTGTGGAGGCTGAACACAATATTTCCATTAACCAGAGTGGATGTGGTATCCAAAAAGATGTTTTTGGATTCTGAAATATTTACGGTAAATTTAATGGAATGATGGAACGAATTCGTAAATTTGACAAAACTGTTGAGACTATCCTGACCACCAGCCCACTGCATCTCAATATCATCAATAAAACGTAACCAGCTAAGGGGCCTAAAAGGCGACTGATCCAGCAGATTACATTCCAATCTCCACATGAAAACATTGGCATAAGAAGGAGCCATTTTAGTACCCATTGCTGTGCCACTAATTTGAAACATGAAGTTGTTGAATTTTAAAACATGTTCCAGAAGCTTCACTAGGGATTCACATGAGAATTATAACCTGTGGCATAGAAAATAAAATGAAGAACGCAGTACACTAATCATACCCTACTGATAAGTTCTCGATAAAAGATAAAAGAAGCAGTAAGAGACAAAATTGACTAATAAAATTAACCAATACCAAAACAAATAAAAACTAAATGCATTTAAACTCCACTTGGTCTGTTTTATTTCATTATTTCGTCCATTAGGGACATTTACTTTTTGTATTAAATCGTTACTTTGAAGCTTGAATTGATGTATTGATTTAGAACTGACCTGCAGAAAACAAATTTCTCACACCTGTGAAATGTAATGTCAATATCTTATAAATGATATAGTTTATCTCCATATTTATTACATGTACTATGGCACAATGCAATTTCGCTTCCTTAAATAACCATCCAGTATCAGTAATAATACAGGTAACGTTTAAAAGTATGAATTTATTAACTCTTTATCAACATTTTAAGATAATTTTTAAAATATTAAAACCATTACCTAACGCGGTCAAAAGATCTAGAATATCGATCTCTACAATGTATTACACCTTTACATAATAATCTTTGGACTGCAAAACGATACAGCTTTCTGTAAAAAACATTAACTTTGCCACAATACAGTGTTTTACCGTTCACAATTACCGGATCACGGATGTCTGTGTCTTTGCAACAGCAATAAATTTAGATTTCGGTCTTCAAATTAGTTTTGGCAATAATAATAAAAATGAACTTATGAGTGAACGTTTTCGGTATAATCTCATCGACCTTGTTAGTTACGAGCGTGCCTGTAGGTGACTCTCCAATCTTCGTTCGCAAAGCCAAACTATTCGATGTAAATCAGTTGAATATTTCATTGAAGTCTGGCGTTAAGAACACAAACAACCGTAAATTAGTACAAGGTGGCTACAAGCCAGAATGTGTTGTTCCATCGATTTGCATCCGACTGATCAATAATAAACAGTAACCTTTTTATTTATGTTTTTGTCATGGGTTCATCCTCAGAGGGAAAATGTTATATTTTACAATAAAAGCAAATGAAAATGTAATGGAGTAACATTAAATGTAAATCGTTGCCGTTAGGTAAAGAAAGCATGCAATTCTACACACCACCGACAATATAAATGACTATAAATACTCTATTTAATGGAATTTGCACAGACATTGCATTTCCGTTATGACAAGCTTACAGATGATAATCCTTTCTCTTCTCATGTATTATGTTTATTATTACACATTTATATTCCACGTACTCCTCAAATTGCTAGCTTTTACCTGCAAGGTTCTAGCAGTTACATAGATAATCACAAATGATTTAACTTTCAACCTTTTTTTCGGTTGACAGATAGTGGTGTCTGTTGCACAGTAATACCTAAGATATGACTAGTTATATAAGTTTAATATACAAGTGTTAATTCTACGGGTTGTAATTTTCTTTTAAACGCATTTACTGTTTTTTATATTCACGAATTTATCAACACCGTGGATATAGTGAATATGAATACGGAGAATTATTTCCCCACTGTACAGTACTGTAAAGAGGAAATTTACGCGTGGAAATAATTAACTAAACAAGAGTTTTTGGTGTAAAATACCCCACTCTCAGTTGTTCTAAGAACTATTCTTTAATAGTAGGCTGTCCACAGTAAGGTATGACATCCTGTAAATAACCCCACGCGTATTGTTTGCATAAGAAAATCGCGTAATTAACAACACGCGAAAATATCCACGTTTACAGTATATTATTTGTATCCAAAATATATCGTGACAGAAATGATTTAAGGGATATCTATCACCAAATATATATATATTTCCATCCATCTTGATGTAAGTTTAATCAAAACAAGATGTGTTTTGAGAAACAAGAAGTCTGTCGCAGAAATGTAAAACGTTGTTACGTGTCAAATCTTGGCCATAATTGAACTCACTCGAAATCTGATTGTCAAATGAGATAAATATGTAGTCAACTTTCAACTTTACAAACCATAACCATAATAGACTGGTCTTAATCAATAGAAAAGAGCATACCATTCAAATTTTCAGTGATAAAAAGGTTAAATGTAAATGTTAAGGAAGCAAGTTAATATAATTTGAAATACACCAAAACATTGCAAACAGACAGACACGAGGATTAAGTGTAAAATGCCTTGTAGTATATTCCCTATGAAAATACATTTCAAGTCTATTATAATCAGTTACATTGATTACAATTTTGTACAGAACACCGTGCATAGTTGATGTACATAGTGTATTTTGATTGACATTTTGAAACCTACGGTAATAAACCTACTTTAAAAGGCAGACAATCAGTTGTTGATAAATACATTTACTACCTAAAAACTCCCTGGTATAAAAATCTAATCAAATCAGTATACCTGATAGATTTGCAATAGCTTCAATTTATTGCTATGAAAAGTGTTTGAATTTGAGTATCATACTTAAGCGGTTTATGTTCCGGTAGAAATCACCTATTTTATAACCCTATACGTACACCAAAGAATGTTGTGTTTGAATAATTTATCACACCGTGTGATAACAATAACAATTGTGGTAAAATTGATCTGAAAGTAAAACAGTACTAGTAGACAGTTGATTAGACTAAATGTTCCCTGAACGTTTTTATAATAAATACACTACAAAAACATATCCATTAACAAAATATCGCCGATCAATTTAATATTTTTTTTCAGTTTGCATGATAGATATTTTTAATATGAAGTAATAGAATTGACGTTGCTGGAATAAGTAATACATTGACAACCATCAGAAATTTGGTTTATGTGAAAATTAAAAAATAATTTAACGTATTCTCAAATCGATCTAAGGCTGACTACTGTAAAAAAAAAAGATTACTATCTAACGGTACTATCCATTCTAAATACATGTATTAGCTTAGTTCAATATATTCAGCTGGTACCAAAATACCAGGAACGAGTTGAACAATGCATTGTTAAATTTTACCTATATTTAGCCTCTTGGTTTAACATTTGTTAAGTTTAACAAAGTATTGAGCAAACCAGTTCAGGTACTAGGTTTATATATGCCCCTAGGAGGATTCAAACGGTCCGCCAGCAGCGACAACGGCCCAGTGGTTGTAAATATCAAAAACGAAATACCAAAGACACAGGTTTATCAAAAAGGTAAAAAAAAACACCCATCCCGACCGTTTCTGTTAATAAGACTATCTAATTATAAATCTTTTTTCTCAAGCGGGGAGAGATAACAAATGCACGTGCACATAGCATCATCAATAAACTGCTTACCTTTTACTGTTTATTTAAATGACGTAACTATTTATTTAATGCTTTAAAGGTGTTTTTGTGATCATTTTATATAGATACAAGTTAAAGTGAAACTATCCATTATTTCTTGGATATTTATTGAGTAAGTTATTCATCCGTTTAGAGTTTGCCTGAAACAGTATTCTAACTATTCTTAACGGGTAGAATAAATTGAATTTGATGCAATGTAAATGCAAATATATTCCTATATTACAACAACAGCATAAATTCAGTATATCAATGAGGCCTTGGCGCTATCTTGCAGAGATATAATCAATCAAAGCATCGCTTCATTATGATAGAACATTTATATGATGCTAGTAAACCAATGTTCCATAATTACTTCGTAGAGATTTCAAATGCATTATCTTCCAAATCTTAATTTTAGCAATTATGTCTGTAGATTACCGGTGACGAAAAATTCTGCATTTTATTTGATAAATTGGTATAATGAAATCGGGCGACAGCAGCAACATGTAAGATTTAGGCTTACAGAGTCATCATCATTATCATCATTCATAAGTAAGAATATAGTTTTTCCGTATCTGTACCACTTGTGTGTGGGGTAGGGGCTCATTGACCGAGTAGTTGGAGCATCGCTCTTTGAACCATGTATTTTCCATTAATCTTTACTTGCGGAAGATCGATGGTCTTGTCCCGGGTTCTCTCCTTACACTGGCCATCACGATATAACTGAAAAATTCTTAAGTGTGTCGTAAAACACCATTCAAAATAAAGATAAAATGTACCACACGTTTTTTTGTATGACTACGGCTTCATTAGGGGTGTGACCGGTCAAACAGGATATTTTCACTCCTCAGTAATAACTGATTTCACCCGGATATTTCTGGGGTACATATCTGTCTACAAATCATTTTGTACATTGCATACATCACTACTATGAACACTTGGTTGATTTGGCTTTATACTGATTGAACAGGTTTTTCTCACCGGTTTCGAACTCAGATAGAATTAGACTTCTTCAATCTTAAAAACATTCTACTCACTGATAAATTATTGACACAGGGATATCGAAAACCGCGTTTAATGTCAACGTTCCGCAAATTTTATGGTCGGTAAAATAGTCTTGTTCGCGATTACTCTGTTTCACTAAGTGAAATGTTGAGTTGCCTTTTCGTTGGCGGTTGTTGAGACGTCTGTACCAATTGTGACGAGGATTCACTCCTCACGTATTTCATTGGACTTGACTGGACTCACGGCAGCTGTGACCGGTCGACAGGGGATACTTACTCCTCCATGGCATTTTTACCGGATTTGTATCTATGTCCTGGCCATTCTATTGATTTATACTTTGGTATGTGAGATTTTTTATATCTTAAACATCAAGATGCATGCATTATCTCAACATATACATAAACCTAGCACCTGGTATTTCAGTACCAGCTGATAATCTTGTACTAAAATAATAGTTCACATTGATTAAGCATTTAGATTCTAAATTCTTCAAAAGTTAAGATAGTCATCTTTAAACAGTGGTTACTCTTAGACGTATTTAGATATATATTTAGATTTACTATCATTTGGCCTTGTATGATACCAGTTTCTCTTTGGAAAATATACATCTTTTCTAAATTGGATCTCAACTGATATTGTCTATTTGACAGAAAGGATCATATTAAGCATTTGGTTTTGGGTTGCTTTTTTCAGCATTATTACCTTGGTTTTATTATTGTAATATATATATCATAAAATTCTGACAAAAACCAAACCTGATGTGGACACCTTTAGTTTGAAAGAAGTTAAATGTCCTGTCAAAACTATATGTTATATGACGGGTGTATGATGACTTCATGACCTTCTTCTTGCAAGACGAATAGACCATAGTAAACGGTAAGTGAGTAATTAAAACACAGAAGAAAGACAACACTGAATTAGAAATGTATACATTGTTTATTTCCAGAATTTGGTCTACTATACATTTTTACTCTGTAATAAAATGTACATTGTATCAAACAGAATAAGTTTATATAAATTTCCCCTGTCCCAGTTCTGAACAAAGTTCACTAAAATACAATCAACACAATGATTTATGCAGATGTTAAAACAAAATAGATCAAAAAACCAACAACAACAATAACACTTACATAATAACATGTACTTGAGTTTAATAACTAGGCTGTAGGTTAGTGGATATACATGGCAAAAAGTCTACCAAAATAATATCTATATATAACTTATCTAAAATATTTTTTAAAAAATTGCGAGACTTCAGCACTGCTGTAACTAGGCAAAAGTAATTTGCAAGTGGTCTGGAGATGCATCCTGAAGATTTATACTTTGGTATATGAGATTTTTATACCATGAGAACTAGGTATATCCCAATCTTTAATATATTCATTAACATTTGTTGAGGAAATGTTATTGTTCTGGCGAATGAGTACACATGGTAGCTATGCTACTATAATTGTTCATGTTGACAATTCCATTATTGAAAGACGATATTATTCCACGAAAATCATGCATTGTTTCAATAGTTAGGGACCAATCGATGATTTACACTAATCTTACATTTTATTTAGTTAACATTGATATTTAGCATTTCTGTTCTGTTTGTGTTTTAGAGGTTATAGAAAAATTACTATCATTTATGTAAAACATTTTCAAACTGCTCTGGTAAAAAGCGATAATTTAAATATTTATAAAGGAAATGCGATTCGAAATCATTTGACAATTTGTTGGTAATACAAATAGTTTGTATTAAGTAAATTTTAATTTCAATGCTTGTAACAATATTTGTTCAACAGACCCATCACATTAAGGTAAACAGAAAGTGTCAATATTTGCATTATATGATCTATTTCTATACAGAATAAAGTGATACATTCTGTCTATATATATTTTTTTCTATCTGGTAATGCAATTGCACTTTATACAACAATATAACTATAAATAATTATCACATATAGTAAAATATTACCATACTCCGAGATTTAGATAAAAAGACAAAATATATCATATCACAGGAATGCTTTTCATTGAATATAAACCAATTAGATATAGTAATAAATCTTTAAAATAATGACATCAAATAACCAACAGAACAGTGATAACCTCGTAACTCATTTTAATCATTATGCAATAGTTTTATAATAATTATATATTTATTATTACTGTTACCCTTTTATCTGTGCAAAACTTGATTTTAGCATATTCAGACATTTTGGGAAGACAGTATTCATTTTTTTTCATGTTTGATTTTCTGATAATACCATAAACTCTGAACGCATTCTACAAACGTAACAAAGCTCAAAACTAAATGAAAAACATTTTACTCTTAATTTACTTCAATGTTAAACAATTCTAAAGAAAAACTACCCTTGGGATAAGTTTTGTTAAGTAGTACATGTATATGTAAAAATGCACCTAACAATTATGTCAAAATATTTACTTTCTATCCAAATGGAAAGATTGTTATTAGTTATATAACTACTTTTACTCCCAAGTATTTCCATATAATGTTGTTTTTCTATGAAACGTTAACATATACATATCTTTCCTTTTAACTATTACAACTTATAAAATACTTAGCTACTATGGCAGAATGTATGTACAAATATTTACTAAACATATTTTGACAATGATATAAAAATCCATAAAAATAGAAAGTTTGAAAATATATATGTTATCCTGAGAAGCATAGATATATATATTATCTACTGTATCTAGTGTTGCTAAGATATCTTACTGCTTCACTGAGCATGTGATTAGTAACTAACATAAAAAAATTTAAAAAGTTTTTCAGAAATAAGCCTAACTTTTAAATTTTAATCCACTATTTAAATCAATGACAAGATGTTTTGATTCCTGGTGACAATATTTTTGGTAAAATAAATTTCATCAATCACAAGGGAACAGAACTGGATTGTAGGTGATATCGTGCACATTTTGTTTCTTCTCCTTCATGATATTTTAACTTATGAACTGTTAGCTTATTACTAACCTATGTGCATTTCAATAATTTAAATGTGATATGGACTGCAACGGTATGACATTTTTTCTCAACAGTGATGGAAATAAAATGCAATTAAAGCTCCCAGGAATATTGTTAATTGCATGATTAATTCAACAGAAGTCAAGCAACTGATTTTGTTTTGCAATATACCTCAAATGAGCTATATGAAACAATAAGTAGGAATTAATCATAATTGACTCAATAGAAAGTAAACAAAATCTTATCTTGATAAAGTTATCAAGACAGAATATTTACATCATTTTTGTATGAATAACAATATTTTCAAAAACAGACTTCAAATCTGGTAATAAATTGCAAACTTTTCTTCATATTAACAATAATCATAATTCTTATATTTCTATATAATACTTCCTGAACCAGTAGTTGTTTCCCTTGATTTCAATGAGCCAGCATAACTTGGTGTCATTGATTTGATTTGCTAGAAAGTAGTATCTTATTTGTGAAATAAGTTTATGCTCAAACTTACTACCTCAATAGAGGAAGGATAAGTAATCTGTTGACATATTCACAGCAGAAAACATAGAGACAAAACTTGAAAGAATCACAACAAAATATTTTTTCCTCTAACAAGTTAACTTTCTGATAACAAATGATCTATCCTAATATAATAAGTTACAACACGCCATATTTTGAAATCATGAAAAACAAAGTGGCTGCCTGATATATCATTTGCTTTCACAAATGCAAAACATCTGCTATTAAACAATAAATTATAAAAATCTGCATGTCAAATAGATTTCATATTTAAGTCAATATATAATTTAACTGTCCACGAATGTTTCCAGGAAATCTTGATACGTAATTCTTCCATTCATTCCCTGATCAAATTCAGTCAGTATATGATAGAAATCTTCATGTGATGGTTCGATGTTGCAGCCTTTCAAAATTCTTTTAAACTCGTCAATGGAAACAGACCCCCTTCTAGTTGAATCAGTTCTCCAAAATGCACGCCTTAAGTTTTTGAGCTCTGCTTTGATCTGAAAAATACCCCCAAAAATATATAAGGTACATAAGCCACATTATTGGTTTGATTAAATACAAGAACATAAGACCATGTTTAACAAATATTTTATATCATATTATACCTGTACGTATGTGTATATTGAGTATATATACATATACTGTAGACATGTGTATGAAAGCTACTTAAAGCTTAAGGTCCTATAATCTAACTGCAAAATATTATGTATAAAATTATTTATTCATTTTACATTAATCTTGGCCTTAATATAAATAGACACAAGAAAATATGAAATAAACAACAAAAGCTATGAATATATGAATGAATCATAAACTGTTTTCAACTTCTACATCTTTGTACTGTATACGTATAAACACAGAAAAACAACTACTCTGTGAAAAATGAAAGGTTTATATCATTTTAGCACTGACAATGATTCATGTAAAGTCCTTTACTTAAAACTTGACATTTTACATCGTATATTTTATAAACTTTTCTTTTAAAATCTCGTTTATCTAAAATATGATTGTAAATTCAAGTTTCTGTGGTCGTTATCATATTTTCATTAACGAAATATTCATAATTGATTAATTATAGACGTAAACAATGATAAATCATGTTGGGTGACAATAACATTTAACTAAAATATTAATTTCTAAATCTTGAATAATAAAATTAACAATAATAGATAACAATTATGTAAAGTAAACATCGATTTTTATATCCGGAAATGCTTGACAAATGTCTAAACCTGGGACCCGTTTTATGAAAGGTCTTAAGTTCTAAATCCTAAGTCTTAGTCCTAATTGTCATGGGACTGACCAATTAATGATGCGTTGCCATAGTAGTTAAGACTAAAAGTTAGGATTTAGGACCCCAGGCCCAGGGCCCCAGGTCTTTAAGCAGATGAATGTTTTCTGAT
The DNA here is from genome assembly GCA_030159075.1 of Atrina japonica. Classification (NCBI taxonomy): domain Eukaryota; kingdom Metazoa; phylum Mollusca; class Bivalvia; order Pterioida; family Pinnidae; genus Atrina; species Atrina japonica. The sequence continues at coordinate 22,616 of BROG01000269.1, forward strand.
GCTTTCTATCTCAATATTATCTTTGCTGCTCAGCACACCAATAAATCAAAATAATTTTTGTTAGAAAAAAAAATGTTTTGCAAAGACACGTCATACAAGCGTGTAAAGATATATAAGTCATCATACTTTTGCTATTTTTTAATTAGATCATTTTATGATTACGATTAACATTAATACTGAAAATACACAACAACCACAAAGCATTAGATGCAGCCACATGTAAAAACCATACCAAATCACAAATGTAAAATCCTGTAATGTATCAAATGTAGTTCCGACTTCCAACAAATTCCAATACCAGAAAATAATCAGATTGATATTAAGGATAATGTATGTTTTGCAAAATGCACCTCAGCGGCAGGCAGTGTACTGTGAAACAGTAATTTTAGTCAGATAATATCAGTACGAATGTTACATTCCTCAAAGAGATTAACTAATTTTCATTTACAAAATATATAGGGGTTTGAACATTTACTGTTACCCTAGTGAAGTGACATGGACAGACATTTATCTACTTTAGGATCGAAGGTTAAGCGGTCAGCAGGATGTGTTCTGACCATCAGTCACATTATGTCGTAATATTGTAATATAAATAATAATCTACTGCAATAATTGAATTTATTTGGGAATATGTTTGATTTTTATTTTGTCAAAGCCTAAAGAATTCATATACACGAACTGTATTACGTGGAAATTTTCGCCCTGGTTATTTTCTCCCTTTTACGACATAAAATACATTCGCCCGTCTTAAATTCGCTCAAATTTCCATAGTATGAAGCTTTGCTGTATGTCCGTGCTTTAAATATTTAGACTGAAAATTTCGCTTTCATTTTTAATTCACCTTCTCATCTAAGGACGAAAATAGCGAAAAATACCAGATATACAACATTGATAAGTTTCTCCGAGGTTGTAAATTCTATACATTGTCCTTGACAAACCAACTGTCAAAAGCGATTTTGATGTTTTAAGTTTATGTAGGCAGAAAATATACAGTATTTCCAGAATTGTTTCGTCACTGAGCTTCTAGCTCATTCAATTATGCATAAAATATAATTTACAAAATTACTTTTTCACAGGCAAATATTAATTTCTGTTATAGCATATCTGAAGTGCTATGCCAATGTACAAAGAACAAAGTATATATATATATGCAAAACAGCGAAATAATGTCAAAAACAGCAGATGACTGCATTTGCAGAATATTTAATTACAAATGTTACTCTTCTTCCACAAGCGTCCAAGTCATAAATGCTGGTTGTTGAATTATAGAATTAGCTCTTGGGGACTGACGCTGCAAAAAAGTGTACACGGCTTTCACTACAAAAGTTAATATTTCATTGTATATTGTTGTTTCTTCCTATATATGTATATCTGAATTGTTTTAATTTTAGTAATTATTTATTCCCATAATATACTAGTAATCGTCAAAGAAATAAACAAAAAGGAGTCTGTGTGAGCTACAGCTCCATGTATATCTATCCTTAACCTTTAATGTCATCTGATAACATGACCTTTTGAATTATTCAAAAAAGGGTCAAGTGAAATTTCTGAATATAGTTACAGTGAAATTGGAACAAGAAGAACAGCAATCAACACAGAGAAATAATTCAGAGAGAAATAATGTAAACATGACACATTTTGAAATGGATAAAGATGCAGGAAACTGGTAAAACCAAACCCCAGAAGAATCTCACAACCGTGTGTATACTGTATACTCGGTCTGTAGAAGATTTATAACACTTGTAAGAGCAAACTCTAGAAGAATCTCATAAGCATGTGTATACTGTAAACTGGGTCTGTAGCATATTTATAACACTGGTAAAATCAAATTCTAGAGGAATTTCATAGGCGTATGTATACTGGGTCTGTAGCATATTTATAACACTGGTAAAATCAAATTCTAGAGGAATCTCATAGGCGTATGTATACTGGGTCTGTAGCAGATTTATAACACTGGTAAAATCAAACTCTGGAGGAATCTCATAAGCTAGTATGTTGTATACTAGGTCTGTAGCAGATTTATAACACTGGTAAAATGAAACTCTAGAGGAATATCATAAGCGTGTATATATTATATACTCTGCCTGCCGATAGCAGATTTATAACACTGGTAAAATCAAACTCTAGAGGAATCTCATAAGCGTGTATATATTGTATACTCGGCCTATAGTATATTTATAACACTGGTATAATGAAACTTTGATGACACTATACATAAAAATATATAAATAAAAATATGGGTGGTCTTTGCAGGAACTGATATTATTTTAAGCTATTCCCGATCCGCAAATTTAAAATACTATAGTCCTTTCAGGAGAGGAAAAAATATAAACTATGGAATTAGAGCCCTGTGAAATAGTTTAATATAAATAAAACCTTTTCAAGCTGTAAAGACACTGTTGAAGACATGTTGTCAGGGATATAGGAAAAATATGTAAAAAAAAACCTGTAAAATTGAAGAGAGTGAAAAAACAACTGAAGAATGATTGTTTTGTGGTTTTTCAAAACAAAACAGAATAGAGATTCCTCTGGTGTATCGTGCACTGTTTGTGATTTGAATCTTGGTGAATAAAATAAAACCGTGCTTTCAAAGCCTTACATTTACACATTTCAATATGATTAAAAGACGACATATATGGCATTATTTTTTCCCATCTTCAATCTTATCCTGCAAAATATTAGTTGAATAAATAAGGCTGGTTGAAACATTTAAAACACTTTTTGTTTTCAAAGTGATAACAAACATTGAATTCATATAACATTACAATTCTTTACAAGTAAACAAACAGACAGACATTAGAATCCAAGAGGCTGGCCAACACTCAGATTAAGTTCCACTCTTGGATGGTCTTTTAATCCTCATTTTTATTCCACCCTTAACTGATTTACAACATGCATAATATTTTTTTAGAAAAGCCTTTTTACTTTTTAGATCTTCTTCACCTAGTGCCTTAGTCGAATGGTGGTTTCTATTGTTTTAGACTAATTCATCATTGTCCTTAGTCTTGATAAGGTTCTTACATCTAACAAATTCTTGTTATCCTTGCTTTTTAGGGTATAGTAATTCCATTTTTAGTATTTATTTCATTAATAGAATTTATACACAAAAATAACAAATCATGCTTAACCCATTCACCCCTAAAGACACATTTGGACTGGTCTAAGTAATTGAGTAATTAAGTAATTACAGAAGTCTATTGTTTTTCAGGTGTTGATGAGTTAATTTCATAAAACTATCAAAACAGCATGCAGTTATAGAAAATTACTCAAACAAACTCTTAATTAAATTCATTTTTTTCTATCAATTTTTCAAGACATTCACAGGGAGGAACCCAAAGAGGATTCCTTGTGAGTAATACTTACAAACATTTACATTATGGAACCCTGGTATCCTCTTTATAAAGTAAAAATGAGAAGTACCAATGGATAATCGAAAATCCATTATAACACAACAAATTGGATTTACAAATGTTCTCAACATGAAGAACAAATGTGAATCGCAAACAAGATGGAACCAGGTGTCCGGAAGTAAAGCATAACTTTATAATACTTTAGCATAGAGACATACGATATTCAACTTTTATTTCCTGGTCTCATCTACAAAATTTTTGACTGTGGTAATAAAATTTATAAATTTTGTTACTTTATAGACAAGATGCTATACATATAATGTATAACATGCAAATATATTAATTTTCCCTGCTGTTTTATAGATGAAATTGATAAGTTTATAAACAACAACACAATTTACACATCAACAGCTGGCAATAAATAACAATAGTTCAAACAAGTCATTTATGTGACATACATATAAAAAAGGAACAGAAACTGGAAATGAGTTACACAGTTATATATAGATATAGATATGTAGATATATTGTATAGATTATAAAGGATAGATAAACAAAGTAATTAGGATAAAAAAACAAAACTAATTAGAAGAATTAATAGTCCTCTACCTGGCACATCTCTTAGATATTGATAAATTAACAAAGATTGATCACTCCATCTATCTAAGATGTATATCTGTACCAGATATGGTGAACCCAAGACAAATAATCAAACTCCTTTTATTTGTCTAGGAGGAGTTGCAATGACAAGATGTCCAAGGACAATATCTCACTCAAAAATCGCAAACATCATTCGCCTCCCTTTATCTACATGTTGTGATCTTCCTTTGTGCCAAGTTTCATCAACATCCTTTCATGCATCTAGGAGTTGCGAGGACAAAGTTATTCGCACAGACAGAGAGACGACAGGTAAACCTATAGTTCCCTCCCTTTGAACCAGTTGGGGACTACTGAATTGAATAAAAGTATAGAAAATTACACATATATTTCATGGATCAGGTAAGGTGTATAACTCCAGCTAATGTAATTCATTAGTCTGATGTCAATCTGTAGTACTGAAGGTTTAATTTTCAGCAATGTAAGGATATAATTACCTTTTTCTCGAGCTTTTGGAAATCTTTGCTGTAGACAAGAGGCTGTGCACGGGCGGTGCTGGACTGCTTAGAATAACATTTCATGAATTCCAAATAATGAAATCTGAAATGAAAATATAGTATTCTATATCAAAACAATCTGTAGAGTGTAGAGGCATTTTTTTCTTCAAGTATTAGATATTTGGTATTTTGGTACCAGCTGATAATCCTATACTAAAGTAATATTTTGCCCTGATAACATTTAAATTCTAAATTCTTCAAATTTGTTCCAGAGGATACCCAATACTTTAAAAGGTTTGTTTCTGTTTGACAATAAAACCTTCTTTGAGTTCTTTGATTGCTCCCCGTAATTCCACACACCACTTACTAATTCCTGAAGTAAACCCCCAGGTGCATTATGCAGATAATCATGCTAATGATTTAGAAGACTTTCTTTCATTATCAATATCAAACTTTGATTGTACTGATTGAATTTAAGTTAATTAAATAATAAGAATACCTTCCATCACGGCGTAGATCAAATCGTTGACAAAGTTCTTTTACCTCGTCTTCAGTCAATGCAAAATTCATAGACTTTATTACTTCCTGGAAGAAAGATAAGTATATAAGAATTAAGGATGATGCAGTCTTTACCGAATGAATATGAATTTTGTGATGAGAAAACATACACTTTACAAATTTCAGAAATAATCAAGAATGACGTGAAAATGTCAAGACAGGCCATACAAATGAAATAAGAGGGTTGAGGTTTATTTAATTAGAATTCTGAATCAATTATTTGGAAAGTTTTAATTTCCCTTTTAAAACATGAAATTTCAAATGCATAACATCACCAGTGAGAAAAGGGAATTTCCCAAAATTATATTTACCGAAGTAATATTCACCAACTAACATATCTTTAGGACAAATTCAGTAAACATGATTTAACCAACAGAAATGTGTCTATTTATAAAATATCAAATACATGTAATTATAGATATTGCAAAATGTGCATGCAACAGAATCTTATCATAAAGGAAGGAAGCAAATTTTAAAATGACTACCTGTATCACCTGTCAGTTTGCATTCTAGTTTTATTTAATGACAAAATAAAAGTTATTAAATCCAAAGTGGATATTTTGCATTTTATTCAACAATGTTGCTTAAACTGCAGCTTCGGGAGATAAATTATGGTCTTTTACCTTCATTTCACTAATAGATATAGTGGCAATTCCATTCCGATCAATAAACTTGAAAACAGATTTTAAGCCATCCCAGTTGCTTATAACCTAAAATTATGAGAAAAAGACTTGCATCAGAGTAAAACTAATTATAAACACAGATACAACACTGAAACATACATGAAAATGAACAAATTAAAGACAATTAATGTAGATACTGTTTAGAGTTTCAAAGCACATCCCTCATGGTTGTCTAATGGTGTTCGGTTTAAAATTTGTGGCAGACTAAAATTAACAAACAAAAGATAAGTATACAAAAAACATGACCAGTACTAGATATTATTTGATGTAAGATGGACATGTACTAACGTAATTTGAAATAATCTTGGCAATAGAATTTTAACCTAAATAAAAGTGTTTCTCTTCCCCTTCCACATCCAAAACATTAAATCGTAAATAAATATCTAATGGTTACCTGAGATTTAATTTTGTTCAGCAAATCTCGTGTTCGAACACTCTTAATAGACAGAGAAGTTGTGGGAGGTATCATTATGTTTGTCTGGACTTCAGATTGTGGACCTGTAACTGTATGAGTATTGGTGTGTTTCACAGAGACCTCCCTTGTAATAGTCTGTTGTACGTCAGTTTTGCTTCGTTGTACTTCATGACTGTGCACTTCAGTCCTCTCTTTCTGTACTTCATGCACCACTTGGACTTCACTTGTCTTCTCTACTGTGGTAATCAAACAGCGAAAAAAAGGTTTAAAAAATCTTCTTTACCATTTGTCAAATCAACTATTTAATTATCAATGTTTTTTCCTCTCCTAATTATTGTCTAAATTTACAGCCATTATAAGATGATATACCAGTACAGTAAAACTTGCTATAGTGGCCACCTCTATATAAGGATTACCTGTTTATAAAGGCCAGTTTTTTCAAGTCCCTTGACTGCATGCTTCAACTAAATTGAACCTGCACATAAGGGTCAATATTTTCTGGTCCCTTAGGTGGCCCCTATATACAGGGTATATACAATATAATCATAAAATGATATATACAATATACAAGATAATCATATGATTAGATATACAAGATAATCATATGATTAGATATACGAGATAATCATATGGTTAGATATATGAGACAATCATATGATATGATATATGAGATAATCATATGATTAGATATACAAGATAATCATATGATTAGATATACGAGATAATCATATGATTAGATATACAAGATAATCATATGATTAGATATACAAGATAATCATATGATTAGATATACAAGATAATCATATGATTAGATATACGAGATAATCATATGATTAGATATACGAGATAATCATATGATTAGATATACAAGATAATCATATGATTAGATATACAAGATAATCATATGATTAGATATACAAGATAATCAATTTTCAAAGAATGCTGCCTTCAGACACATTTATTTTTTAACTATATCTTTTGTATTTTATGTATAATGATAATTAAAAACAAAATAAAAGTATTTTTCTTTTACAAAAACTAACTTTAGATATCAGACTACAATAGAACTACAAATGCACAAAACTATATTTAGATTTAGTCTATAAAATCTGCTTACAAACCAATTTGAATGTAGTATTTAGTGTCATGTCACAGATGCAACTCCAAAAAAATGTTGTTTAAATGGCATATATATATATATATATATATGTAATATGATAAGCTCACCCCGAAACTTGAATTTGGTTGCACAAAAATTGATTCCGGGGTACAGATATCACATTGTTGATAGCCCCCAATTGCAACTCACATTATCAAAAATCATATCTAATTTAAGATCTTCTCTATAAAACAGCATTAATGCTTATCTATTGTGAGTTATCTGTACAAAAATCAAATTTCAGCGTTTGTGTTCATCTCTTCTGATTACAAACATCAGTTCAAAATTGTTACTTCACAGATTTCCATAAATTCAATTTACAATTTTTCTAATTACTTTAAATTTTATTTTTTAATTTTTTAATGGTGGTTTAACCACAATCAACAATATTTCAGTTATATCGTGGGAGCCAGGTTTCAATAGAGGAGGAGAGAGCCCAGGAAGAGACCACTGGAATTCGGAAAGTAAACTGGCAAACTTTCTCACAATAATTTCATATAAATGATACTATAAATAAAATACCAAAGTTATAGTTTTGAAAAAATAGGCCAAAACAAATGTTCAAGACGATCATTTCTGTGAAAAAGACTTCAGTAGTTGAGCGCAAATTCAAATAGATCAAGAGTTCCAAAACAGAACAAAATTTTTTTTTATTCATTTCTCAAGAATTTTTAATATTGAACTTACCAGGTTTTTCATTTTCTTGCCCTACTCTTCCTCTGGCATATGTATTGATAAGTGTGCTATAACTGTACATGCCATCTTCTGAGACATTCATAGTTGCCCATAGTCTATCCAGTTCTGATGGGATGAGATTCAAGCCACACCTACATAATATATAAATGTTTGTTTTAATTGGGTTTTATGACAATTAATTCATCATTTTTTCAACTTTATAATGGAGGTCAGTTTTAATGGTGGAGGAGAAAATCCTGTGTCCAGAATGAGACAAAGTAAATTGATATATCATCTAACATACTCTTCTTAGCTTCTAATGGGGCTCAAATCCTTGCTGACCACAGGTGAGGGACATTTTGGTTAAAAGTATGATATTGTGACCACTTAGCCATACCGACAAACCGTATAATACAAAGATGCATGACTTATATGTACATCTCAGAAATTTTCCAACATTTTGGGGGAATGGAGCCTGGGCCTTTTAAATTGGGAAATTTAGCAACATTTTATTGAAATTGTGAAAACTAGAAATACACAAAACTGTCTGAAAATCAAGAATCTCTTCTAATTGAAATTCATCATTTACCTTAAATTTGGCTACAAACTGGAAAAATTGCAATGTTTTTTAATTGAGAATGGGGCCTTATTTTAGCCCAATACCATGATACTATAGAGTGGATAGTCCCTGCATCTAGATACTGTTTACAAATACAGGTATATTCTGAACACAAATTATGTTGAAAGATGAAATACTGGTAAAATACAGGTAACTTCCGAAAACAAAAATATCAATTATACATGTATTAGGGCAATTGCTAAGTAAAATCAGGCTGCAGATAAAAAGTCATAGATACAGATCTCTGCAACAGATTCAATTTTCTAAGGCCACAAATATTTGTATCATTAACAAATACCTGCCTTCCAAGTTTAAAACGAAATCACTTTCATAAAACTGTAAGGATCCATTTTCATTTCTAAGTATAGTGTAGGATAACGGAATCCTTTTTAAATTGTTTCTTTTTTTGAAGAAGGATATTACCTGAGTGACTGATTAATGGATTTAAACAATTTCATGTCATCATTGGACAGGTGAAGATTATTTGCAAACAAGAAGATTTTATCGTATTGATGTAACATTTGACCCAACGCCTGGGGAAAGGTTTCTTATGACAATTTAGGGGGAAATTCTTATTTTTCGTTTTAAGCACATAAGTGGATTGAAGAAATACAATAAGAGAATAAGCACAGGAGAGAGCAACTCTTTTTACATCCGGCTCGAAAAATCTCCAAAATTAGAAATATTTTACGTCGGACGGAATTTCTTGCTTCTTGCACTTCATTGGTTATGTCATAGGGACCTTTTTGTTTTGCTGCTGGCTGATATACTGTGTGAGAGATAAACTAGGAAATAGATCTAGATAAACTTACAATCTCAGAAGAGCTCCAAACTGCCATTTACTCATCCTGCCAATCATTTTACGATCCATATCCTTAAAATGCTACAAAGACATTCAAATTGGCAATTACAATGACAATAGATAAATGAAAAACAATTAATTACTAAACATTTCTAAATGATATGTTATTACATATATATAAGATAATAAATAGAATACAAACAATGGAGCTTTATAACTGTATTTCTTTAATAAGTTGATAAGCTGATTTACATTATAATAATCATAGATAATATGATATTATATACATGTATATTATATTCTTAATACAAAGCAGCTTCATAATTATATTTTTTTATGGTTTGGTTATAAAGAAAACATAATTATAAAGCTCCCTTGTAATAATCATAATACAAGGGAGATTTATAACTATATTTTATTTTTTATTTTTACTTCAATAATCATAATACACTGACTAATTGATTCATCTTATGATAATCATAACACAAAGGGAACTTTATAACTATGCTTTCTTTTATAGTTTGATTACCTTATCAAATATATGAAACTTTGTGCGTAAAAGTTCTTCAAGTAGTCTATGAATCTGAAAAGTATAAATAGCAAATGATAAATATTATATCAACAAATGTTAGAAATCCACGAAAAATAACATAGTCTACATACATAATACATATGATCTGTCTGAATATCAAAAACTTCAGACTTTGACTATTTTTTTTAGGTCTAGTGACAGGTTTTTCCAAGACCATGTAATTATTCCTTGAACAATTAATGTTAATTTTAGGAATTTTTTCAAACCTGTTTTATGTAACAATTATTTTACTTTCACATAACAAAATATATGATGCAACAGGGACATTTCAAAGGTGATTTATTCATCTATACTTTAATGACTGACCATACATGTGGATCCATCTACATCTGGTGAGATGGGTAGTATTATCTGCATAATTTGATATTAATTTTAGCACTTTAAATATTAGCCGGCAATTATTAAGTACAGTTAGACATGATAGACAATTTATTCAACGGACACCCTCTGATACTGGACAGTTTTTCTAGGTCCCGGTGAACATTGTTATATAAGACTTCTAGCATCTTTTTTAAATAAATGGACACCCCCTTGCCCGAACAACGGACTAAGTTGTTGGCCCAAATATGCATAATTTCTGTATTTTTAGTCTTGAATTAGCAGACAGTCTTCCTAGGATCAACTTCCATTGCCACAGGCAATTTCTCACTAAGCTGTATTTCCCGACTTCTATCTTGAGAAACACTCCTACAATCTTTTATTGCATTTTTGCTTGATATTTATTTCCTTGCAGCACAACAGTTGATTACTAGAACAATTCTGTTGATCATTTGTATGAATGTTTTAGCAGTGAATGGTCATCCTTCATTCAGCGGACACCTCTCTATAACGGAAAATTTGATTAGTCAATCAACTGTCTGCTAAATACAAGTTATACTGTACCAGTATTAGTATTAGTGAAAATATCTACTTAGACAATTTAACATAAATATATAATTGTTCAAATATTCCTATAGAACCAAATATGCTCTCAAATGTTTTATTCTATATTACATTTTAATTTTGGTATGACCTCTCTTAAGAAAGTCAAGAACTCTCTTGAACAGTCACATTTCCAAGGCAGAATTTATTTTCTCCTGTATTTATGTAAAAGATAACATACATCTGATAGTGTTCTGACGTTATCAGCTCGAGGTGGTTTTTTAATCTCTTGGGGCTGCATGTAAGTTTTGGCTTTTTCCCTCAGTCTCTCAACAGCAAGAGGAGTGGGAATTTCATGAGGTGATACTTTTAAAACACTCCAATTTCCCTCCTGCCGGTGGTTCCATGATCCTGGTCTGTATAATATAAACAAAGCTACGTTAGATTTCTTCAAGGGGAATATGGATAAAGTGTTTTGATATATTATCACACCCAATCTCATTGTTTGACTTTATCAATTTCTGATGACAAAATGTAAGTTTTTGAAAACTTAATACTTTTTAACCGATATCAAAATTGAGTATACATGTTTAAAAATGTCTATTTTACACAGAAACTATTAGACATCAAAGTATCTTTTACTCATCAACTGAGTAAACCTATCCTATTTACAAAAGTCTGGACACTAAGGTAAAAAAATTAATATTTTTATAACTTATCGGACAGGTCCTTGTGGTTTTTGATAAGTTTATTTTGTTTAACTCATTAACCCTTAAAGACACATCTGGACTGATCTAAATCACTGTTATACAGAAGAGCCCACTGTTTTTTAGGGGTTGATGAGTTAATAGTTTAATCATACAACAAACCTGACCCACACCACATGTTGAAAAAAAATGGCAACTGATTAAACCAGTCACATGATTCAATGACAGGTGGTATAAAAATAAATTGCTGTTGGTACTGTAAGTATTACCTTTTGCGAAATTCACCCAACACGACATCTTTTGGCAGACATTTCCATTATGATGTCAAAATTAAATATTCAGTCAAACATTTGTGTGCTTATGACATCACAATTGAATGATGTATACCATACTAAAAAAGAACACTGAGAGCCATGCATGTGTATGATATTGGTGAATAAGGTCAATTTTAGGTGAACATGTTAAACCTGAGTCAATATAAATCTGGAAATAAATTCTTTTTTTGTAATTTTTTATAAAATTCAGCACATTACACAGAGAATTAAAACATTAACTTACGGTACTTCAAACATTTGAAGGAACTTTGTATAGGGTACAAGTCCATCTAAGTCTGTTCCGACATCATTAAGAAGTTGTTCCCACTGCCTGTCTGATATAGGATAACCTAAACACTTCTCTATGGCTAATCGAAACTCATGCTTTGTTATCACACCTAGATTGTATTTGTCACATGATCTGAAAGGTCAAAGATCAGAGGTCATTACTTTATGTATCTTCTGTCTATAATTTTTTGATAAACTGTTTAACTGGATATTTCACCCCATGGTTATTTTTTACCCTTTTCTGACAGAAAATATATCAACCCTGAAATTTGCTCTATATCAGTGTAGTCTCATGGATGGCATGTACGTCTGTGCTTCAAATATTCAGACTGAAAATTTCCCTTTTATCTTATGTCACACTCTCATAAGTAAGAGCAAAAATGGTGAAAATTAAACAGCAGCAAAAATTACCAAATATAGAGTAATTACATATCCATCAAACAATATTACTGATAATGAAATCAAACACTGTAAAGCTATTTACTTTAATGCGGTCAATATTAAATGTGGCACTTCCACATGTGGAATGTTTTCTCACAATTCAATTTTAGTGGCTGTAAACAGAAGTAACCAATTTCTGAGTATTTGAGTTTTTTATTTACATTCACCTGCCAGTTCAACCACATGTAAAAATGTCTAGGTCTTAGCCAAAAAAATTAAAAATATTTAATGTGTGCTAAAATATCTTGCTTTAGCGTATCAGACTTCTTTATCTTTTATTTCCATACATGCATACACACAAATTTATATATTTGTATGTCAAAGTAAGTACTAACACATATAAAGTACCAAGTGTGTCACAGTATTGATGTTAAAATCAATAAAATATCTATTACTGCTATATAAAAATACAGTATCAAACGAATCAATTCAATAGAGTTAAACATGTATATCTACGTTACTAGTTTATTAATCAACTTGCAAATTGTTTCATTTTTATAACTTTAAGTTATTAAGAAATATTTTACTTACTGCAAGTAGTTAATATGTTAAATGACTTACATCAAGTTTTTTTAATACATCAAATGATTTAGTTATATTTACATTCCAAAACTTATTTCAAACAAGTATTTCATAAGTCTGGTTATTGAGTTAGTGTTACGTTCCATGACATCAAGTTTTTATAACTTACTTCAAGTTGTTGATAAGTTTCATAAACTCCCCATGTAATAAGTCTACAAGATTGATCTCTAGTTCTTCTGTCGTGAGATTTTTCTGAGTCTGTGGCCAAGCTATGGTATTCTCATTTTGCAACCTATAAGTATGGATGAATAGCAAAAATATGAATGGGGTGAACACAGAAATGTAACTGAAATTCAATATCATATATGCTTGTTAACATCAAGGAACTAGTTCAACATCAAGTTAAAGATTCGAAATCAGAGGGAACTCAAACTTAGATATCTTGCTCAATTTAAACACAATTGTTTGTGTATCTCAAGTAAACAATGTCAAACATTGTCAACATACTTGCCAACATTACAAAACTGTCATGAGGTAGAGAATGTGTAACAAGTCAATGGCATATAGTTACCACAGTTTCTGATATTATTGTTTCCACTGTATCAAGAAACACTGCTATCGCATGGTCAAATCTAAAATTTCAAAATTATCAAGCACCAATCCATCTATTTAATAAGGCCAAATATATGTCTTTATAGTTAAACCCAAAATGTTCACAATCTCAAATCGTTCCATTGCTGATTAGCTAAGAATGTCCAAACAACCAAGCAACATTGTTCCAACACTGTGAATACCAAAATTTCCAAACAGTCAAGCAACATTGTTCAAACACAACAATCCCAAAATACCCAAACAGTGAAGTAACATTGTTCAAACAGTATGAAGCATAAAAAGTGCAAATAGTCAAGCAACATTGTTCCAACAGTATGAAGCATAAAATGTCCAAACAGTCAAGCATCATTGTTCCAACACTAAGAATTTAAAAAATGTCCAAACAGTCAAGCAACATTGTTCCAACACTATGAATCCCAAATTGTCCAAATCATATAAGTCAAGCAACATTGTTCCAACACTATGAATCCCAAATTGTCCAAACAGTCAAGCAACACTGTTCCAACACTATGAATCCCAAATTGTCCAAATAATAGAAGTCAAGCAACATTGTTCCAACACTATGAATCCCAAATTGTCCAAATCATATAAGCCAAGCAACATTGTTCCAACACTATGAATCCCAAATTGTCCAAATCATATAAGTCAAGCAAAATTGTTCCAACGCTATGAATCCCAAAATGTCCAAATAGTCAAACTATATTGTTATCACACTATAAAGCCCAAAATGTCAAGCAATGTTGTATGAACAATATGAATCCCAATTGTCCAAACAGAGTAACATTGTTTCAACACTTTAAAGCCAAAATTATAAAAACAGTCAAGAAACATCATTTCAACAATATGAATCCCAAAATATTAAAACAGCCAAGCAACATTGTTTCTGTATTGTAAAAGTAATTTCTCAGTGATAGACAAGTTGATAATATTCGTACTGAAGCATCAGAATAATTTATTCAAACTAACAATGCTTCGCTTTTTCATGTACAAGTCTTAAGCCAACAACTAAATGTTTTCCATGGATATAGTGTGAGTACAGTGTTATCCACACTGAGGCTTTTGTACTTTCAGAGAGAAATGCCATTTATCTAGAAGCTGTTATCTAACATTTGCTACATATCCCACTTACCTCTGACCTGGATGTGAGATAATTCGGTTTGTAATACTATTTTCTGATTTACTTTGAAATCTGTTGAGGAATTCTCTGTAATTGATTTGGCCACGTATTGTTCTAATTCCATTTCTGAAAAAAAATAACAACAACAGTGATAGACAATGAAATATAACAATAACTTATTACCAAAAATTTATCTCTATGGCATACAGGGTTAAGGATCCCCAAAAAGTCTGGATTGTATTTTGTAGATTGATAGGTGTGTGTACACCAAAAAATCTGAATTGTTTTGTATATTAATAGGTGTGTGTACATCAAAACATCTGAGTTATATTGTAAAATGATAGATGTAGGCCAAAACATCTGAGATGTACTGTAGATTGATAAATGTACACCAACAAATCTGAGTTGTTTTGTAGATTGATCAGTGTAGACCAAAATATCTCAATTGTATTGTAGATTGATAGGTGTAAACCAAAATATTTGAGATGTATTGTTGATTGACATTTGTCGGCCAGAATATCTGAGATGTATTGTAGAGTGATAGGTGTACATTAGTCTATGAATATTTGAACCCTCAGGTTTCAAATGGAAATTTTAAAAGTCTCTGGTTATAGGTTCTGCAAGTATATGATGACTGATTTACAATGTTGTTTCATGAGAGGTTTAAATGCACTAAATATAAATAGTTGCCTCCATGGGTGAGTAGTTAGACCAACATGCTTTGAATGATGAAGTCTCTCACTTCTGGTTAGTGCAGGTTACAGCCACGCCCCCCCCCCCCCCTGTACACATCCCCACTGGACCCTAAGCTACTTTCTTTCAGAAAGTTTGCCATTTTACTTGTGGAAAGACAGTGGTCTCTGGCCACCACTGTATAACAGCAAAATTGTTGAGTGTGGCCTAAAACACAATTCAAAGTAAAAAACATAAAAAATATATAACATGAATAAAAAAATATATCTGCATATACATACTTTGTAAGGAATGTGTCAAGCTCAGTTGCTGTCATATTGAATCCAAACTCTTGTAGAACTCTTCTGAAATCAACACGCGAAATATATCCATCACTCAGATAGTCAAAAAGGTCAAAGGCTGCCAGCAAAGCATTGTAGGATTCTTCAAACTGTAATGAAAATATAAAAAAAATTGAAATATTGTTTAAAAATATCTACATGCATAAGACAAAGGTCTAATATTGTGTAAAAGTATCTACATGTATAAGATACTTAAAGAGAGAGGTCTGATATTGTGTAAAGTATCTTCATGTTTAAGATAGAGGTCTGATTTTGTGTAAAAGTATCTACATGTATAAGATAGAGGTCTGATTTTGTGTAAAAGTATCTACATGTATAAGATAGAGGTCTGATTTTGTGTAAAAGTATCTACATGTATAAGATCATAAGAGGTCTGATTTTGTGTAAAAGTATCTACATGTATAAGATAGAGGTCTGATTTTGTGTAAAAGTATCTACATGTATAAGATAGAGGTCTGATTTTGTGTAAAAGTATCTACATGTATAAGATAGAGGTCTGATTTTGTGTAAAAGTATCTACATGTATAAGATAGAGGTCTGATTTTGTGTAAAAGTATCTACATGTATAAGATAGAGGTCTGATATTGTGTAAAAATATCTACATGTATAAGATAGAGGTCTGATATTGTGTAAAAATATCTACATGTATAAGATAGAGGTTTGATATTGTGTAAAAGTATCTACATGTATAAGATAGAGGTCTGATTTTGTGTAAAAGTATCTACATGTATAAGATACTTAAAGAGAGAGGTCTGATATTGTGTAAAGTATCTTCATGTTTAAGATAGAGGTCTGATTTTGTGTAAAAGTATCTACATGTATAAGATAGAGGTCTGATATTGTGTAAAGTATCTACATGTATAAGATAGAGGTCTGATATTGTGTAAAGTATCTACATGTATAAGATAGAGGTCTGATATTGTGTAAAGTATCTACATGTATAAGATAGAGGTCTGATATATTTTGTAAAGTATCTACATGTATAGGATAGAGGTCTGATATTGTGTAAAAGTATCTAGTTCCCAAGAGTACCTACACAGTATTTAGTATACTTAGAATTATATTTCTCATGAAATCATAGATCATATTAAATACTATATTTCAAAATTTATAGTTAAAACCGAGCTTGTATAATTATTAATCCCAATCAGAAGTAATATATTTTACCAAGGTATCTATTATGTTGTGTATCTGAAAAAGAAAACACTTTCTTGTTTTATATATGTGAACTTCAAGCCATTCATAAAAATGAGTTATACTTATATTACTACAGAAACATGTATATACATGTAATTGATTACCTCAAAATGATCAGTTACTGATCTACACACAGAGATACTTGTTTTACATCTTAAATTGGCTGCACTACTTGGTCGCACTATGGCACTACTAGGTCTTACAAAAGCACTGCTAGGTCTCAAAGAGGCAATGCCTGGTCTCAAAGAGCCACTACCTGGTCTCACAGTGGTACTGCTTGGTCTCACATATTTATCTCCCTTGTTTTCTGTTGTCCCTAGGGAAGATCTACACTTAAAGTCTGTCCTATATGTAGTAGTATGGGTCACTTTACCTTTTGAATGAATGACCTTGCTTGAACCAAATATTTCCATTGCTTTTTTATGAAGATTCTATTTTGATATTTTTACTATATTTTCTCTATTTCAGTAACACAGACAGGTGTATATCCTGGTACAAATTCCTACTCAACCAAAGCCACCATGTATTATACAGTAACAAATCAATAACACATGGAGAGATCGGGAATCAGGTGAAATATTTAACTGCATATATATCCTACTGAATTGCACAACCATGTAATCCTAACACTTATACTTCATGATAGGGATGTCAATATCAAAGTCAATTTCATATTGCACAAGCATTTAGGAAATCCTTCAACAATTTGTGAAATTAATCAACGATGTCGGTAGGTTTATAAAAGTATGGTGACATGAAAAGCATAACTATGTCACTAACATGTTGATGTACAAACAAATTCATGTCAATAAACAATCTGGTTACCATGAGGACCAACTAATATTGATCTAAGTACTAATGTCACTTTATGAAAGCTCAGGTAATATCAGATCTAGCAAAGGTAAATCAAATTATCTCGCAAAGTCAGGGAATATACCTCTTTATAATTTAAATGGCAAAATCTATGCAAACATTATAAGGTTAACATATTTAAAAATGGAATGCAAGTCAATTGACACAATTTAAATACCCTGGCTGATTATTTAAGTTTCATGTGAGTGAATGGGAAATGACGGATGTTTTAAATTTTGTTTGATAATGTACTTTGAAGTAGAGGGATAGGTAACAATTTCTGACCTATGAACAACTGATTGATAGCTCTACAACATAGGTTCAATGTAACGTCTTTGTCGTCATGTTTAAATAAAGAGTAAAAATAACATTAGTAACCTTGTATGGGGAAAGATTATTTTAAGTAACATTTTTCTGCATGGGAAGAATCGTTTTTTGAAAATTTTAATTCTCTTTCTTATTTTTTTTTTTTGGGGGGGGGGGGGGGGAGGGAGGAGGGATAGAATTGGTTGTGTTTTTGTTTTCTTCAGGTTTTATTTATGCTCTTTCTTTTTAATTGCTTTGAACTAAATTCTCAACATGAAAATTTAAAGGAGCTTGTTTACAAAGATTTTTATAAAGTATTAACAAAAACAGTATTCAATATATTTTTTAAAAAAATTTGCATTTTTGCACTTCAAATTAAGATGCCAGAGGTGTAGGGGCTGGGCAATGAAGAGCTTTGATATGCCTTGAGATCTGTAGCAAAATGTTGAAATATTTGCAGTTTAGATATCTATTTTGATTTTAGACAATGTTCATGTATTCATATTAACACAGGATTTTCCTATCTCCAAATTATTGATCCAAGGTCCGAATTATGGGGAAAATATACAATTTAAAACAGAAAACCTTATTTTGGCATTTACTTGAAAACTTTATTCTTTATTTTAAAATTCCAAATAGGGAATTTTAAATATTTTAGGGGTAAATACCAGGTATTTTCATATTGGGAATGGGTCCTGTAATCAGACCCTAAATGGACCAAAGAAAATCCCTGATTCAAATCTGATTATTTACAAAATCATAATTTTTACAGCAAAAAAAACATTTTGACCTCTGAATCTGTGAACAAGAATATTTAAATTTTTGATTTCAGACAACTTAGTGTGTATCAGACATTCCTCACAAGTTGTAATGAATCTTATCACCTGTATAACTTACAGAGTTACTTCCCTTTTTGGTATCACATTCTTACTGTATCAAGGTAGGCACTTTTACATGTATGATGTCATCAACTAGTCTGTCAGGTATGACATTATCATAATGTATATTAAATTATGTCTTAAAATGTCTCTTATCAGACACGTTTCAATACCAAATTTAATACAAATGTATATATCAATGCCATTATTGACAAACTAGTTGTTGACATAATAATACTGCACATACCTTTATACAAATTATCCAAATAGATTGATACATTGCAGTGGCCTAACTGGGTCCAGAAAAGTGGGTGGCACAACCATTCAAAAAATTGAAAAAATGGATTACAGGGGTGTATTTTTTTTTGAAATTTGTCTTTAATTTTTTGACTTTTTATTGAAAATTGAAAGGTTTTACATATATTCTATCAACTTTAGGTAGCACTCTCTCCCTCATCACTGCACAGATTTCTAAGTGTTGGATTAATTGTGTGGCAATATTTCATTAGGGGTATGGTTTTACGCATCTTTCAGATATTTTTATTTTTATTTGGAATCCCTTTTTTCTGCATCCTGAAATGAAAACATGCATAGCAATCTGCTAATAAATCACTTTGATTATCCTTTTCAAAAGAAGGAAGGATCAGCAAAAACGTTACTAAAATTGGGACAGAATTTTGGCTGAGCATCCTTCAGACATTGAATTATGACCTCTTTATAGTTAGAAATATTGTAGATGAATTAATTCGGAAGCCCCATAGCTTCCACACACAAAAATCTCAGTCACAATTATTCAAGAATTATAACTACTGCTTTGAAAAAAGTCAAGTATTTAAAAAATTCTGACTGTTTGATAAAAGAAATTACGTCAAAAAGTGGGGAGGACAAACATACTTGTGCCACCCCAGCTTCAAAAGTTAGGGGGCATGTGCCCCTGCTGCCTCCCTTGTCCTACGCCCCTTTTATTGATACCTTGCCTATGTTTAACTTCAGTACTTTATGTATCAATAAATATTGTAATATTCTTATATAACAACTTTCATATGACATTAAACAGCGACAATGTACATAAAATGTCATAATGTAATATGTCTAAGGAGCTGATATCAAGGTGGCATATCTACCACATGGAGTGTATAATCCAAAAATGTAAATTACTCAGTTTACGGCTCTTACATATTAAAAATGAAGAAAAAAACAGCATTTGTGCAGCTAGAGTAAAATGTTAGCACTTTCATTCAAGCAAATCTTAAGACGTTTTGTAGTCTGAAAATTTGTTTGAATGAAAGCACTAACGTTTTACTCTGCAATGTACATGTAGTTGTCTTTTTAGATTTTAATATGTGTATGTGTGTGTGTGTGTGTGTGTGTGTGTGTGTGTGTGTGTGTGTGTGTGTGTGTGTGTGTATGTGTGTGAAATACTTTTATGCACTTAAATAAATCTAGATAGATAAAGGCTGTGACTGTACATTAAAAGTTCCCCATTGCCATGATTGTTTGAGTTGGGGATCTATGAAGTAAAGGGTAATGTGAATTCAGAATTCCTCTGCTGGTCTCCAATAAAACTAGTGGCACTTACAAAAAATTTCAAGAACTCATTGAAAATGGCTATTCTATCTCAAAAGGAAATACAATTTAAGACCTCAGGCATTTAGGTTAACTGAAAAATTTTCCTAGCAATATAACTGAGGCAGCTATGCTTGTGATCTTGTAATCATTTCATTCTTTTTTGTTATATTGTTCATGACACAAACATGGAAATAGACCATAAGGAAATATGGACCAAACTCTTTCATAATATTTTATAAATATCAAGTACAAAATTTATGAAATGTACTTTCCAATACTTTCCTTTACTTTTCAATAAATTATTTTTCTACCTTCATATGAATTACCATACCAAAAAGTATCATTGAACATGCTGAGGTGAACATATTATGTATTGAAATGAATTATCTCCCTTAGATTGTACACTCCTTTTAATTATTTTAAAATATTTCTAAATATGGGAGGCCTCAGGAGTGTGGCCCAATGGTTAGAGTATTTTGCTATGAACCATGCAGTCATTTTTGTCAGCGTGGGTTGGATTACAGCTAGAACCTAAGCTGATATTTGTGAGAAACTTTGCCAGTTTACTTGCAGAAGGCCAGAGTCTCTTTCTGGGTACATACTAGCCTGGTTCTCTTCTCCACCTTAAAAAAAAAAGGCTGCCACCATAGAACTGTATAATTGTTGAGTGTGGCATAAAACAGTTTACTCAAAATTCAAATTCAACTAAATCTATATCCAATATTGCATTACATACTTTTCATTTCTAGTAATATTTAAGATAATGTAAAGTTTGCAGATAAGAATACCATAACATTTTGCTTTTTAGGGTTTTTTAGTTCTAGTGAAGTGCTATTAATTATAAAAAATCTGTTAAGTCTTAAAAAAAAATTAGCAGAAATATATATTAGATGTAGGCTACAATAAATTTTATATGTATACATTTCCCTCCCACTAGTTACAGATAGGAAAAGGTGCCGAGATAGTGGTTTAAATTTTACATGATGGTATATGACCATGAAAATGAGATCAATATGAGCACAAAAATCAATTAACAGACCAATGATTTCATAATTTCTAGCCTTTATTATGATAATGATCCTTTCAATTTATGATTACACAATCAAATTGTTGATTTTTAGTGAGCATATGGTTGTCTATGGAACTAATACTGTGTCAATTAATCAGTTATTATTATTTCATGTTTAGTCTTTTGCCTCAAAATAGTAAAATATATTTGTAAGTGAATGTCAGTAATTAGAATTTAATTCAAGATTCCAGACCATTGTTTTATTTTGACAATTTTGCATATAAATATAGATAATTTTCTACATGTCAGTTTGTCGTTTAAAATTAATAGCTTTATAGATGAAATAATCAAAATCTACATTGAAATGGACACATACAGAAAAATGTCAGGATCATGAATTTTGTATTTGTAACAGGCAGTGGTTAGCTCACTCGCTTTTCACCAATGCTAACCGGGTTTGATCCTTACATTGGACAGGGGAGAATGTGAGATGGATTAGCAGTCACCAGGGTGGATATGTGGATATGTGGATACTCTGGTTTCCTGCCACAGCAAGCAGCAGCTGTATTTCGAAAGGGAGATAATTCATGTTTTACCTCACAAAGACAACATCCATGGCATGGACTAGAAATTACTCAAATCATGTGACAAGCCATGTGTAAACAAAAAAAAGTTGCAGAGGCAAATTGATGTATATAACAATAATACTTTTAAAAAACCTTACCCTGTAATGTAAGCAGTCTATGACATTTTCTAATTTTGGATGAAGTCTTTTTTTACGAAGAGCTCTCACTTTTGCCTCAGTTTCTGCATCATTATTTGGTTTCGATTTTTCAGGACTCTGATCTTGTGCCGATTTATTTTTTGATACATCTTCTACATCCTGCTTGTTTTCGTTTTCATCTTTTTTGGTTGGTGTTGTTTGTTTCTTTGAAGCATTTGCAAGTCTTTCCTCTACAGCCGCCTGGGTATTCTTCAATTCATTTAAATCAGTCACACTTGCATACGAAAGTTCAGTCTTTGGCTTCATTTTCATCTCTGCTGTGGTCTTATTTCTAAATGAATGAGTTCTGGGACGTCCGGAGATATCTACTCCAGCCCTCTTGAGAAAAAGATTAGTACGAATAGCTCCAAATCCTTCTTTGTCATATCTGAAATAAGAAAAAAAAAAATTATCCATTTATCAAAAAAAAAAAAAAAAGGTAAGGTTAAGGTATATAATATATATAAGCTTTATTTACTAAAATTTCTAGGTTTAGATATGTGCACATGTACTTGTAGAGTTGGAAACCTATAGAAATTGTATATAACTTCATTGGTTGGTTACTGTCCACTCTGGAATCTACATTTTGAATAAACTTGCAAAAAAATGTCACAGATATTGATTATAGTTACTCTTGATGAAATAACTTTGTAGTCTATCCTATATTTTCAATTTGATCATTTGAATACTGAGAATTTACATTGTAATAAAGCAGAAATGTCTTACCTGTTCCAGAGAGTGGTAAAATCAGCGTCTCTGACAAAAACTCCCATTAGTGCATATGCTTCTCGTAATTGTGGTGGCACGACTCTACCATTTACCACAAAACAAGCCTCTGGGAACACTTTTTTGGCATCATTTCTGTAAGATAAACAATAGATTAGATTAGAGGAATAATACAGACTGCATATACATTAAGTCAGAGCTGTTCTGAAACATGATAGGTTGTAAGGATTAAAACACATATATGAATCTGTGCCACAAAAAAATTGGTATTTTATGCCACACTAAACAACTTTTCATTCATATGGTGGTGGCCAGTTTTTAATCATTAATCTTTATTCACAGATTTTTCCTTCATTTTTATGGGAAATTATTTTCTTGTCAACCACTAGGGTGTAGTCAAGTTACAAGTGTTATAACGGCACAATACAATTTATGACGTAGAACTTCGGTGGTAGAATGCAGTAGGCCTACATATAGTTAAGGCAGGCTTGACTTAGATATGCGTAGATCTACATAGGCATGTATTTAAGACATGGGAGAAAAATAATCAACCCCTAACTGAGAGTATGACAAAGGAATCTCAATCCTCAGGTAAGATTCCTTTGCAATACCTTAAAGGTAGGGGTTAAGATTCTATTTAAATCAAGAGACATCTACGGCTGTAGTGGCAGTAATTCATTTGTTTGATCCAGAGTTAATATCTGATATGTCATATATTCTCATTACATGCATAAACTATTTTATAAAATTAATATAACAAAGGAAGATAATCTATATATTACTTGGATTATTTAGCATCAGTGCAGATGATAATTGCTGGTACAAAAGTTATAGAAAATTAAAAAATTTTCTTTTAATAATAAACAACAAGAAGGTACAAGAATAAATGGTATATTGTTCTTCTGTATCACATAAAATTTGTAAAATTGCAATAATGTGCACACTGCATATTAGAATATCCATATTTGTATTAATAACATGCTTATCTGGACTTTTGTCCATCAACAACAGAAATGTTATGGAAGTGTAAGGAACATTAAACCTATCAAATATTGAAATACATTCCAGTTATATGTAGAACTTTTCAATCCATTTATGATTCAAATGAATTATTTGAAGGATTTAAGCTTATTATCAGTATATATGATAAAGATGAACTAAGACTCACATTGTTTTAACATTATCTTTGAAAATACTGTCGGCAAAAGGTGCTGAAATATAAGGATCGGCATAGGTGAAATCAGTTCTCCGGAGATTAGGCTCTGGATTAGTTTTTTGTACAATATCGCCTGATGTCTGTAATGAGTTCACCCATCCTTGTTTGGAGGTCTAAAGACAAATGAACAAAATTAAATAATTGTCAGATATCTATAACCTACATGTACAAAGATCAAACTAAAACCAGTTTCAAAGAATACAAAGTTTTAATCAGAAGATCATTAGGCTATATCAAAATTTGATTTTCTATTTTCTGTTTTAAGAATGTGGTCTTACAAGACAGGTGGTCTTTTATGACAGTGGTCTCTCAAGACAGGTTCCACTGTATATAGTTTCCATACTAGCCTGCACTGCTACTGATAAGCTATGTGTGGTTTAGTGCTTTGCAAAACAAATATTAAAGTGTTAACGTAGCTCAACACTTCCTTGTAAGGAGACTATGAAGTTTAAAAATAAAGACTAACAGCAATGTAGGGGGAATTCTCCAATGTGTTGGAGGCTTATCATGACAAATGTGGTGATTTCTATCCTAAGTGTAATACTACGTTACCTCGTTGTCTTGGAAACTAGAAACAAAAGTTCCAAATGAGATGCTGTCCTTTCCATCCAATCCATTGCTTCAAAAGAAGAAAACAAATCTCTGGTAAGTTAAAATTGTATAGCTGTAATTGTATATTCTGCAATTGAAGAAATAGCCTAGATATGTAAAATGATTGGATTTTTTGTTTTACGCCATACTCAACTATCTTTCAGTCATATGATGGCGTCCAGTTTTTATTGGTGGAGGAGAAATCCCGGTTACCCAGGTAAAGACCACCGACCTTCCGCAAGAAAACTGGCAAACTTTCCCACTTAATTCGAAATGACCCTAGCGGGATTCAAACCAGAGGTGAGAGGCCTTGTGATTTAATGTAAAATGATAAATACAAACTGTTTGTTGTTATGACTTATGTATCAAAATCCCCATTAAGTTATATTAGATTAAATTTCATGATTGCATGAATGTAATCATATATGTGACCCAATGATGAATGTAATTTTCTTCTGAGAAACAGATCCTTTGCTAGAGCTTTATAGAGCATCAAACTTTCACAATGTCTTACTAAAATTTCTTAGCTAGTGAGAGTTTTCACAATGATCAATTGATTCTCTCTCCTTGCATAATTGTTCAGTGAGAGTTTTCACAATGACTTGATTGTCAGTGAAAGTTTTCACAATGATTTGATTCTCTATCCTTAGTTTGTGAGAGTTTTTCACAATGACTTGATTCTCTCTCCTTGGTAAGTGAGAGTTTTCACAATGATTTGATTCTCTCTACTTTGTCAGTGAGAGTTTTCACAATGATTTGATTCTCTCTACTTTGTCAGTAAAAGTTTTCACAATGACTTGATTCCTTCTCCTTAGTTAATGTGAGTTTTCACAATGACTTGATTCTCTCTACTTTGTCAGTGAGAGTTTTCACATTGACTTGATTTTCTCTACTTTGTCAGTGAGAGTTTTCACAATGACTTGATTCTCTCTACTTTGTCAGTGAAAGTTTTCACAATGACTTGATTCTCTCTACTTTGTCAGTAAAAGTTTTCACAATGACTTGATTCTCTCTCCTTGGTTAGTGAGAGTTTTCACAATGATTTGATTCTCTCTACTTTGTCAGTGAGAGTTTTCACAATGACTTGATTTGCTCTACTTTGTCAGTAAAAGTTTTCACAATGACTTGATTCGTTCTCTTTAGTTAATGAGAGTTTTCACAATGACTTGATTCTCTCTACTTTGTCAGTGAGAGTTTTCACAATGACTTGATTCTCTCTACTTTGTCAGTGAGAGTTTTCACAATGACTTGATTCTCTCTACTTTGTCAGTGAGAGTTTTCACAATGACTTGATTTTCTCTACTTTGTCAGTTAGAGTTTTCACAATGACTTGATTCTCTCTCCTTGATTAATGAGAGTTTTCACAATGACTTGTTTCTCTCTCCTTTGTTAGTGAGAGTTCAAATCATCTGATTCTGTGGAAAGTCTGGCAGTACATTACTGTCGCCCTAAGCAAAGGGTGGACATTTTGGCAATTATTAAACTGACACTTGACTTATAAAGAGTCAAGTGTTTCAACAATTTGTACAGTTTGAAAATTTCATTTTAGGAATTTTATGAAGCTTTGACTCCCTTGATTCCAGATCTTAAGGAGAAACTTGGTCAAGGAGCCATGCATATGGATTTGACAACTTTGGTGTAGGACTCATTACTCATTATGATTTTGTATTAATGCTCCTTATTCTGCACTCTATCATATTCTCACTAATTTGAAGACACTTTCTCACTGTATATCCCCTGACCCAGGGTTATTTTCACAATTTTACTAAGGCTACCCATGCCCATACAGCATTCATTAAATGTCTTATGAATGTTTTCATTCTTACTTCATTTTCATTTGAAGAGAGCCCTGTGAGTATTTCTGTATGTAAATGTATTTGCCTGTAATACAAAGCTTTTTAAGAGTTTTTAATCCCAGAATGACAAAAGTCAGTGTGTCAAAGACAAATTAAATTTTAAGTAATATTTTAAAGGTGTAAAATTGAATACACTGATCTTAATTCCTAGAGTATATACATATATACAAACAGACACAGTCTGTGGTAAAACCAGGAAATAAGATTAACTAATAATGGGATAATGAGTTCACTGCTATTTTGAATTTAGGCCAGAGGGCTTAATCAAATTTTAGCATTACCATGCTACTAAATTGAAATATATGCATAACCAACTGATTATAATGACTTGTATATTATAATTGACATATAAGTACATGGAATTTTAAAAGCTAGGTTTTAACCTTTTGTATCAAGGAAGCTAATTGAACTCATCTACCCCTGAAAAACAATGGATTCTTCTGTAAATCAGTAACTAAGACCAGTTCAAATGTGTCTTTAGGGGTGACGGGTTAAAAAATTTAAATGGTCTATAATCTGTAATCACCCCCCAATGTTTTAAAGGTCTTGAATATAATATTAGTACATTGTATTTCCTCAAATAGGTTAATCCCAAACCAGGTAAGACTAAATGTTTACATTAAAATCTTATAGAGCATTTCATTGCTTTAAATTGAAATTAAACTAATCCTTGGAAAAGGAAGAACAAACATTTACTCAGAGTTTCATTGTAACTGAATGTTCTATAAAAAGGAAACAAAAGGGGAAGAAAGAATTTGGAGACTCTTAAGTGTATATGAAAACAAACATATAACCAAAACATGCTAATTTTTTAGGAAATTATACAGACCAAACTAATAATTTCTTAGCAAAATATTGGCATGTGATTACAGGTGAAAAGTCAGTGAAACATTAAGGTATTTGATAAACAATTGAATAGACTGTAAACAAAATGTCTGTGACTCAAGTTCCTGGACTATCATGAGTTGTACTTTAATCTCTATATTTATCTACACGAACCATGTTTGTCCAATTAAATTAATTTTAGTTATAAACTTATGATACACGCAACAGTGAAACAATATTGAAGTAAAGAGACTATTTAACACATTCATCCCTAACGACATATTTGGACTGGTTTAAGGCATTGATTTACAGAAGAGTTCATTGTTTTTCAGGGATTGACGAGTTAAAAATGCTTCTGAACTGAAAGATGCATCTGAACTGAAATTGTATGACAAATGATTTCCACAGAAACTTAATTTTTCAACAGTTTAGCTGGTTGGGTTTTGGGGGCATTCAAACTGAATGTTACAGTAGAAATTCTGTGATTTTACTGATAAGAGGGATCCCCTGATAAGATATGGAGAAAATATTGTTTATTGTTTAGACACAGCTGATATGGAAGTGATATGATATCCCACTGTGTATGTACAGGTGGATCTAACAAGCTTTTAGTATGACCTCGTTGTGTATGAATGGACACAGTAGATTTATGAATATCATAAGCAAATAAAGAAAAATTAAATATTTTGGTAAAGGCAACCTGTAGCTCTCACCTTTTAAGGAATTTGTTGTATTGATCTTGAGATATATAACCAATTACACTGTACAGAATACGTAGAAGTGCTTCCCTAGAAAAAAAAATCAAAATTAGAGAGAAGAAATCAGAAAGTGAAGTCATAATTCTATGTACACAAACCGTTTTCTATTTTGTGAAAATTGTTTGGGAAATCCATTTGCTAATTATTGGTATTTATTTGCAAATTATCAACTCGAACTTACTATTAATTTGTATACATGTATATATATATATACAACACAGGACCTGCTCTTATTTTCACAAAATATATAGGAATATAAAATTTTTCTTTCTGTGTATATATTTATTTGCTATTGCACATAAATTCATGAAGTAGTACAAATGAATTTTTTTTCCCTGAAAAACACAGCTACTGGTAATGCCCCTTTAAGTCTCATACCAGACTGACCTATTTTTCACATGACATGTGCTTGGTTATAAAGTCACTATCAATGTTACAAATTTTTAGGTCTGTATTGAATTTGAACTTGAATTTGAATTTGAATTTTGAAAAGTGTTTAATGCCACACTCAACAATTTTTCAGTTATTGGTGGTGGCCAGTGTTTTATGGTCGGGAAGATAACCCGGTTACAATGTACCCAGGAAGAGACCATCAGCTTTCTGCAATTTAACAGGAAACTTTCTCACAAAAACAGTTTAGGTTCCAGCAGGGCTCAGACAAATGCTGACCAAAGGTGAGAGATTTCATGGTTCAAAGCACGATGCTCTAACCACTCAGCCACCTACATGTAGGCCCTAAATTTGAACTCGGAACATCACATTTGTGACTCAGACACTCTACCACAAGACCAAGTTCAACAGCTGCGTTGTTATCAAACATATTGCATTTTCTCCTTAAATGTGAGACACTATTTTCCGAACAGTTAACATCAAAACAAATGAGTAAAATCTACAAAGCAAATTTAAACTTCTGCTATGCAATAGATTGCAATTGTCCATAGTCGTGCACTGTATACCTGGATATTTTCGCCCCTGGTTAGTTTCATCCTTTTACGACACGAAACATTTAACCCATTTTAAAGGGCGTTAGCCGTGTTTACAAAAAACAATTATTTCAATTTTTTCTACTTTTATTACTTGTACTTGATCTACAAAAACAAATAAGAGTGATAAACACACATAAAAATCTGATATTTCTATATTTTTTGTAAAAAAAAGGTCAGGTCCAGTGTGGTATGCATATACAAATAGTATGCTTGAGTAAATCAAATGCAAGTGAAAAACTACCAAACTGGGTTTGTCAAGCAATTTTCACAAAATATTAGGAATTTAAGAGTTGTTATGCATGTGTATATCTCTTTTTTGTTATTGTATATCAGTCTAAGTAGTAAGAAAAGAAAGAATTGTTTTAAAATAAAACACAGCTAATGCCCCTTTAAAATAAAACACAGTTAATGCCCCTTTAAATTCACATTTCATCACCACAGTCTCATAGATGGCATTGTATGTCTTTGCTTCAATGTTTCGGCTTGACAATTTTGCTTCCATAAGCAATTCACCCTTTCATCTAAGAGCGAAAATAGTGAAAATCAAAAGGGAATAAAAATTGCCAGTCATTACCTTGAAACATTTCCTTTTCCTGATGGATCATTGGCTCTAAACAGATGACGCAATCCATGAGTCCCACTCGAAAACTTTTCTTTAATTCTTTCTTTGATCTAAAAAGTAAAGCTAGGTAATATTTAACATTTTCAAAACAAGTTAATAAAATAAAATTCTAAATTCTATAATTGATCATTTTTATCATCATATATATAATTTGACTGAAAAAAAATCATCCTTTGCATCGTTTTAAAATTGCACCCCCAATAAATAAGCCTGGGGGATGCTGAAGAGTATCTAAGATGTTTTATGAGTTCTTCACATACATGTATACTGTCTTTGCCCAGTCATATAAAAAGTGCTAAATAAATATTGGCAACACACTAATACTGAGGGGCAGGAAACAAATGTTTGAAGGAAAGTAGAGTTCCTTTTTTACACATGCAGGAATAAAGATTTATCTAGAGACTATCTGATCTCAGAAGGGCAATACGGTTCTCACAATGTGATGTCAGTTTAATTATGGCATCAAATATTTAGAACATTGGCAGACTGAAAAAACTACTATACAGTGACAGCAGTACACTAAAAGAGGGATTACACTTAAATAGACAACAGACAATACTGCATACTGAAACAGAGAAGAGAAGTCATTGAATATTGAAACAGACAACAGAGATTACTGCATACTGAAACAGACAACAGAGAATATTGCATACTGAAACAGACAACAGAGATTACTGCATACTGATACAGACAACAGAGACTACTGCATACTGAAACAGACAACAGAGACTACTGCATACTGATACAGACAACAGAGACTACTGCATACTGAAACAGACAACAGAGATTACTGCATACTGAAACAGACAACAGAGACTACTGCATACTGAAACAGACAACAGAGACTACTGCATACTGAAACAGACAACAGAGACTACTGTATACTGAAACAGACAACAGAGACTACTGCATACTGAAACAGACAACAGAGACTACTGTATACTGAAACAGACAACAGAGATTACTGCATACTGAAATAGACAACACAGACTACTGTATACTGAAACAGACAACAGAGATTACTGCATGCTGAAATAGACAACAGAGACTACTGTATACTGAAACAGACAACAGAGATTACTGCATACTGAAATAGACAACACAGACAACTGAAACAGACAACAGAGATTACTGCATACTGAAACAGACAACAGAGACTACTGCATACTGAAACAGACAACAGAGATTACTGCATACTGATACAGACAACAGAGACTACTGCATACTGAAACAGACAACAGAGACTACTGCATACTGATACAGACAACAGAGACTACTGCATACTGAAACAGACAACAACATACTGAAACAGACTACAGATACTGTATACTGAAACAGACAACAGAGATTACTGCATACTGAAATAGACAACACAGACTACTGTATACTGAAACAGACAACAGAGATTACTGCATGCTGAAATAGACAACAGAGACTACTGTATACTGAAACAGACAACAGAGATTACTGCATACTGAAATAGACAACACAGACTACTGTATACTGAAACAGACAACAGAGATTACTGCATGCTGAAACAGACAACACAGACTACTGCATACTGAAACAGACAACAGATATTACTGCATACTGATACAGACAACAGAGACTACTGCATACTGAAACAGACAACAGAGACTACTGTATACTGATACAGACAACAGAGACTACTGCATACTGAAACAGACAACAGAGACTACTGCATACTGAAACAGACAACAGAGACTACTGCATACTGAAATAGACAACAGAGACTACTGTATACTGAAACAGACAACAGAGATTACTGCATACTGAAATAGACAACACAGACTACTGTATACTGAAACAGACAACAGAGATTACTGCATGCTGAAACAGACAACACAGACTACTGCATACTGAAACAGACAACAGAGACTGCTACTGAAACAAACAAGTGATTTTTAAATACTGATACAGACAACGGATACTATTGCACACTAATACAAGACAATAATGACAACAGCTTTATGTAACAGAATAGCTGCAAAATAAATTATTTTTAGCTGCACATTTAGCAGTATTATAATGAAATATTTAAAAATAATTATACAACAATATAAAATTTACAAATTACTAAGTCTAATGTAATCAAAATACTATGACGTGCAGTAGTGACAAAATAAGAACTAAAGAACTGGAAAGGAGTAGGCCCATTTAGGGTCAAAATCGGCCCTGTGAAATGACCAAAATGAAACCTAAGTTTTGACCAATTATTTTCTGCATTAAAGATACTATGGGTATTGTAGTTTACCAAGATGGGGATTTTTCTTTTAGTTTTGTACCTGCGTGTCAGAGACCTACTGCCCCAAATTACAGGAAATATAGGAATTTCGTTAAATTTAGCACATTTTTGGGGCAAAATGCTCAAATTGTATATAGAGCACAGGCCTGCCCCAAAATAATTTTGGTGTCAGTGTAAATATAATATTAGGGGGATTTTTATTTTGATAAAATTTTAGTGGGGCAGGCCTGTGCTCATACCTAAAAAAACATTTTACAAGTTCACGAAGCAGCCATTTTCAACAATTTTGCACATTGTAATCATGGACGAATATAGCACAAATGTCTCTGTTGTAATAGATCTAAATAAAATTTGCTGAAAACAAAAATAATACATTTCCAATATTAATATATTTTAGTTGTAGATTCTTTTTATGGTATATGTCCGAGAATAACTGGTTATTTTAATCGGGTAATGTTGATTACGCTATGTTTATGGTCATTAGTTGGACCTGTTGTGAATGTAAACAAACGATACCTGTATCTGCTGGTTTGCGTGATGCAGTTCTACAGTGCACCTCAAATTAAAAGAATAGATGTTAACATAGTATTTTCCATCAAATAAGAGATCAATTTCTACACATACATCGTAGAACAAAATAAGAAACAACTATCATAGCTGTAAGATTATGATATAAAAGATTTTTGGAAAAATTTACATTAAGTTTCACACTGTGGTTGAGCACTATACATTTTAATGGTCAAATCATTTGATTCTGACACAGGGCCAATTTTGACCATAAATGGGCCTACTCCTTTTCACCCGTTTAATTTTTACCTTTCATGACAGAAAACATATTCACCCATCTTACATTGTAAATTTTCTCTTAAGCTCCACAGTCTGTCCTTGCATCAATTATTTAGCTTGAAAATTTTGCTCCCATTCTAAATTTGCCCTCTCATCTAAGGACTAAAGTTAAATGGGAGTCCCATTCTAAATTTTCACTCTCATCTAAGGACGGGAATTAAATGGGAGTCCCATTCTAAATTTGCCCTCTCATCTAAGAAGAGACTCGGAGAGTTAAATTGGAGTGAAAATTGACAGGTATACAGTCCTAAATATAAGTATGGATTAACTTGGTGTTATAACCTAAAACCTGTTTTACTTTCAATGTACATATATATTACCTCAACTGAAAAATTGCTATTCCTTGATCCCAATTCTGACTGCCTCGATCGAGATTTGTATGGACCATGCTCATGTTCTGCAAAATAAGAACAAAACATTATGAAATGTGCATTGATATTACATGTAGTTGTACAAATTACATCTACATTTTTAGTTTCTTTTTTTCTGCATTATATTAACTACAAAATTAAAAAAAAACAAACTTGTTATCAAATAAAGATACATAAGTTGATGGGTGTTACATGTATATCATGTAGTACTCTGCTATATAGAATACTTATAGATATCACAATAACAATTACAAAATGTGAAAAACTTGAGTTTAGTAACTAAAGACCAGTATCAACCATCACTAAAATAAATTATATTTCATTTATCTGTATCATTTTTAATATTAAAACTGATTATTAGTTGTTTTGGCTGTTTGTTTCCAAACAAACTCTGTCAGAAAATGATCTCCCCAGCTTCAGATGATGTACCACAGATTTTAATCTATAAAAATCTTTGGGACCTATGTCACTACTATGAAAAACATCACTGAAGTTCTACATTCTCATAATTAGCATTATGAACATGTATTGCGCAATTCAGGCAATAAAGATAAGGCTGAACTCGATATGATTCTTTTTCATAAAAAATATTTTAAAAAATGAAGCAATTATCTATTGATATACTATTAATGTTTTGCACTAATATCTATAACAAAGGGGCTAATCTCTTGTCTGTTTTTAACACAAAGGGAGGTAATCTCAAGTCTCATTCTCAGTTTTTATTTATTTTACTTATATATTATTTCATCCCTGTGAGATAAAGAGAATTTACTGTTTTCAGGTAAATATATCAAATAGATACTCTTAACTTACACATAGCTTTGTGTCGTTTATTCCTGTTCTACGTATAATGTGCTAATGTGAATGTTTTGCTGATTTGAATTTAAAACATAGTGAACAATTGTGGGTACAATATATAAAACAACCATAAATACACGGCATGCAGGAAAACAGTGATGAGTCCAAATTTAAGGGAACACCTAGAAGAGTTCTTAACATGGAGATCAACTCATGAAAGGTATCTGTGAACCACATGATTGTGATTCTATATATTCTATAGTGTGCATATGACTGCCTCAAGATTATAAGTAATATAAGGTCATTATCCGCAATAATTAATTCTATAAATTTCCATGACATAGAAGAAGGTTGATACATTTATCGAAGCATTGCACAACTCGACTGATAAAAGTTTAAATTATAAATGGTTTGTCAGTAGTAGTAAAAAACTAAATTATTTGAGGACTTTGTCAGTAGATTAAAACATCAAGAAACCTGAAGTACTATTGTATATAATATATGTGTGTGTGTACAGGTTTAC
Organism: Atrina japonica; assembly: GCA_030159075.1. Classification (NCBI taxonomy): domain Eukaryota; kingdom Metazoa; phylum Mollusca; class Bivalvia; order Pterioida; family Pinnidae; genus Atrina; species Atrina japonica. The sequence goes on from BROG01000269.1 coordinate 57,416, forward strand.
ATATATATCTAAGGTATATATACATATAGAAAAGATATACAACACCATATTTTCTACGTATTTTAACAATTTAAGTGTTTGCATGATCATCTGGATAATTTGTCAATTATGCTTTGTGCAAGCACAACACTTTTTTCAGGTTCCTATTTAAAAATCTAAAATTGTTATCTAAATGCATAAGACAATTTCTTTATCCAAGGAATTTAAAGAGTCTTCAATATGTCAACCATACAATTTCACTATAGAATCCAAAAAATCTTTATACTTGCACATGCTGTACACAAAAGAATTATTTGCTGAAAGTTATTGATGATAAATGTAGTAGAAAGTTGTTTAAAGTTTTAATGGCTAGAAATATGGTATTAGCAATAAAGAACAACTGAGAGGGTCTTTTTGTCATTTATGTCATAGCGTACATGACACATGTATGTATTTGCTATTGATTTGATCATATGATGTACATTACATGTTGTAGGATTGTATTACATTTGTCTGTTACTAGGAAAAGGGTTAGGTAGAAATTATTGCTTTTGAGAGACATTTTTGTTAACTTCAAATTATATTGTATATATATATGCATACAAACAATGAATATACATGTATATGCAAAAAGCATGCAATCTATTTGTTTTTAGAAATCAGCTGTTTCTGTGAAAAATAAAGTTCTCAATGAAAATTGATTACATTATATGTAAAAGTGATCTGACAAATCATCAGTAAAAAAAAAACAGCAAATTAGTCCTGGTCACAACTGTCTGAATACTTCAATCTGACAATACAACCATGTACATTGGTATCATGAGGATATTCATTTCATATTTTGATGTGGATCTACAATTTTACAAGTGTATACAGTTAATATGAATTAAGATTTGATAATTGATTAATATTTACATTTACATAATAATAACTTCACAATACAATAACATACATATATTTTGTAAAACAAAATGGAAATATTGTGCCTCAAACTCAGGTTGTCAAACCCGTGAATGATGGTGCTAAAGGTCCAAATCTTGGAATGAAAGGTGCTTCAAAATTTGATTGCCATACCATGGAATATATGGTGCTTAAAACAGAGGATCAAATCTTGGAATGAATGGTGCTTCAAAATCATATTGTCACACCATGGAATGAATGGTGCTTAACTCGTTCATCCCTAAAGACACATTTGGACTAGTCTAAGTCATTGATTTATAGCAGAGTCCATTGTTTTTCAGGGGTTGATGAGTTAAAACAAATGGTCAGATCTTGGAATGACAGGTGCCTCAAAATCTGAGTGCCACACCAAGGGATGAATGGTGCTTAAAACAGAGGATGGTCAAATCTTGGAATGAAATGTGCTACAGGGTTAAAGTCATGGCCAATCCTTGAAATGAAATGTTCTTCAAAAACTAATTGTCACAGCATGAAATGAAAAGTACTTTTTAAAAAAAAAAATAGAGGGCCAAATCTTGAAATAAAAGGTGCTTCAAAATCTGATTGCCACACCATGGAATAAATGGTACTTAAAAACAGAGGGTCAAACCTTTGAATGAACAGTTGTTCAAAATCACATTGCCACACCCTTAGAATCATTGGTGCTTAAACAGAGGGTCAAATCTTGGAATAAAAAGTGCTTATAAGTCAAAGTCAAGACCAACCTTAATATGAAACATTCTTCAAAAACTGATTGTTACACCATGGAATGAATAGAACTTAAAATCAGATGGTCGGATCTTGGAATGAAAGGTGCCTCAAAACCTGGGGGACAATTAACCTTGGAATGAATGGTGCTACAAAATCTTAGGGTCAAATTTACAAATGCATGGTGCTTCAGAATCTGAGGTTCTAACCTTGGAATGTTCAGTGCCTCAAATTCAGGGATTAAGACCTGTTGTGCCTCAAAGACAAGAAACAAAATTGAAAAGTAACTCATAATAAGTAGCAGTGACAAACCTTGGCTGTGTGAAGAGACCTTGGTACAAAAAGGTCAAAATCAGTGATTATGAAGTGCTTCAAAATCAGAGAGAAACTTCTTATAATGAAAAGTGCTTAAACACAAAAACAAAAAGTTTCACGAGTGATTACTCAAATAGCACAAACCTCACAGTGAGGGAAAACATATATTGAAAATATGAATGTTTGATGTCCATATAACAAAAATGCTTTAGAGACAGAAAAATAACCATATGTAGAAAGGAACTGTACTTTTTTGTACATGTAGTACCGTAAGTACCAAGTAACCACCTCTCCTTTATTGTTATTCTGAGATTAGTCTCACTTCTGGTCATCTCTGGTTCAAGCCTGCTGGAACCTAAGCTGATTTTTGTGAGAATATTTACCAGTTTTTTTTCAGGGAAGGTCAGTGGTCTCATCCCAGGTATTACATAGTAAAGTTCTCAACTGCACAATTAAAAATGCCACCACCATAAAACTGAGAAATTAATGAGTGTGACAAAAAATACCATTCAAAATTAAAAAATATTCTGAGATTACAGTACATTTCACTGATGTATCAGCAATGGCAATATCTTGGTTATGGTAAGTTAAACCCAATTCTTATACTGATCATCAATACAGTCTAGGATATTTATTCCATTGATAACTATTCTTACACTACTTTCATACTACTATATAGCATCAGCAATAAAGCTGAAACATTTTTTACCAATACTCAGAGCTACAAAACTATTCATTTACCAAATAAGTACAAATGAGTGTACATGTAGCTAGGCAAAATTGAAATGATGGCTTTTTCTTGATGCATGGGATTTGGGGGCTGCATTGAGGCCTCCATTGGATCCAGCACATCACCTTTTTGAAAAAGGTGGATGCTTTGGCATACAAGCACTCATACTAACTATGCCAGTGACAATGTATAAATGAATATAATTGAGATAGACAGGGAATGGGAGAACAATACTTCCTTGAAACCAAGTAAAAGTTTAACAGCGATATAGATATAGTCTCAAATCAAGATGACAATTACTAGTATAGAATAATAAGAGATTTCAAAACTTTGCAGAATCTGAAATAAATCCATCACCATAGATACAAAGAATTAGTTCATTACACTGTACCTCTTCTGAACAGTTTACGATAACCCCATATTTTCACTGCAATCAAGATATATGTCACATCATGAAAAGACTTATATAAACATCAAGCAAAAGGATATATATAAATATATACATATGCAACCTCATCAGGCTCAGCAGTTAATATAAATACACATCAACAACAAACAAAGGGCAGGTTAAAGGTTTGAAATGTTGCTCAGTTATATAATATAACCTTCTGACTGATTTTCCTCTATGCTTCCTAATGCTTCTTGTAATGTAGGCACATGCAATTTAAAATTGGATCTCTCGGGGGTCGTTTGATTAGAAATTCTGAGATCACTATGTATCGGTGGGAGAAGAATGTTCTTGACTTTTGGGGGAACTGTCTTGTGTGACTCCTTGGATCTGGTCTCATGTACAACTGATTTCCGGTAATGAAATGGAGGCGTATATTCTACAACTTTAATAAAGAATCAAAAGTAAAAAGAAGAGAATGAGACAACTTGTTAGATTTGAAATACATGTACATTGCACATACTCATTTTTGATGAAACAGAAGTGTCAAGTTTTAAGAAATAGGATAATTAACAGTAATGCCATAAAAGAAATTTATTTCCAGTTTGAAAAATAAGGATGTAGCAGACATTTGTGAATATATTGATTTTTAGATGATGAGAATACACAGTGGCTAATTTAGACCATGGCAGGTTAAAAACAGTGTTTATTCCTTGGAGACCACAGGTACATGTAACTTCAAACTTGACAAAAACTGCCAGGCTTATAGAGAGTACAACTTGCAGACAGGCTAAAGGCAATACTATACTATCATCTCATCCACATTCACCATGAACACAATAACAAAGTCATTACTTAGAGAAGCATTGACAACAAGGTAGTAAACTACACAGTGATTTTCATACAAATTTTAAAAGGTACCTGGTACCTTTCCACTTGGGAAAAGCAATGAAAGCAAATGACAAAATTGGGATTTTTGTATTGCTGCAGAATCACATCACCATTCAAAATGTACTTTGAAACTGTAGTTTCCTCTTCCTTTATTTTCTCTCTGAATGCTGTAAATGTTATTACTTATAAAGCATTGACGACATGGTACTAAACACTATACTAGATCTAACAACATTTTGCAAACTAAGACTATGTTCATGGTAACATATTTTCCCCCGGAACTACTAATGTTCTGAATGTTTGACGTCATAATTAAATGGTGACGTCAATTTGCAGGAACGATCAGAAAGACTCTTGAATTGTTGAATGTTTTTTTCCCGCATGTGTAAAATAAGAAACTGCGCTCGCTTTCACTAATCTTACTTGTTTTTCTTTTGTACGAAATAATTTTGTAGTAACATGCTAGATTATTTCAATATCAGTCCTTCACTTTCCAATTTATTTTCAGATGCCAAAAAAAACACATTCACCAATAAACAGGATCTTGATTGTAATGAATTAAAACACAAAACCAAAACGGACTTAAAATCAGCACTGATCGGATAAATGGAAATGGAAGAATGAAACTAAACAACAACAACAACAACAAAAAGAAAAACAATACACTCTCTTACAACAAAGCAATGCCAAGACTGCAAGTCCACAAACATACTAAAAAACGAGTCTGCAACAACACTAGGAGTCTAATAATACCAAATAGCAAGACTCCACAATACAAAATCTCGGTTTTTAGTTGACACTGTCATACATTGCAACAAACTACCAGACAGTGTGGTGCATGGAAGCTCTGTAGAAGCATTCAAAACAGAACTGCAGAGACATCGCCAGCAACATCAGGGTGCCCCTCTCTTCCGTCGTTTAAAGCCATTTAAAGGACCTACGACTTATTTAATACAGATACAGATATATCGATATTTTCATTTTCATGATACATGTTTATGATCGGTTAAGACAATTACGATATATGTCTATGATCGGTTAAGACAATACATATATTGACTCGACTCTCCTCTTATTTAAATATTATGTCGGACGGTATCTAACTGTAGGTCATGTATTCATCACAGTAAAATACTACGGTATGTTTGATTTTCGCAGCTCATTTCAATATTTGCATTCAATATATAATCAACTATGTGGAAGACCGTTTAATAAATTGTGTATCCGACAACAAAAGCAAGGTGTTGAAATATAGGATTGAAAATAATACAACTCACTTGAACGTGCCGATAGGTAAATAAAGGCATTGATATTTACCTATAACGCGGATAAAGCACCTGTCGCGGTAATTCGGGTAAATCTTCTTCGTATGTGTAAGACATATTAAATGTGAAAAACCAAGTGAACAAAGAATAGTTATCAGCATTATGCAAATACATACATATAATTTATTATTGCTGGAGTTAAATCGAATCTGAATGGGTCCTATAGGCTACATACCTTTTAAAACGAAGGTTTTTGATATTTCAATTTCATATACATTTTTTTCAGGCGTAATTGTTGTTATGATATTGCTTTACATCTCTACAAAAATGATTATTATTTATTAAAGATATAATATAGTTTGTAATGTTCTTTTACATCCATCAATTATTTTTCACCTACACGGAATCATATGTACATATACATGTATATGTTTTTTCACCTACAGGGAATCATATTTACACATGTATGTTTTTCACCTACATGTATATAGAAATGTCACCAGCTTTAAACAAAACGCCACAAATTTTGACCTGTGTTCACGGACCGACGCAAAGTCACGGATGATTCTTTTCAGTGACGTGACAGGCTTACTTTGACACGGGACTTCTCATCCGAGAGAACCGCGACTTTCTCTTAATAATATACCGAGCGCTTTGAGAAGGAACAGTCACTACCATTTGTTAAAGTCTTTGGTATGACCCTATACCGTGGATGGGATCTCGGAACGTTCCGGATGCGAATCTTATGTTCGACAACTAAACCAAAACAAACAGTCCATATGATATAATGCGTATATACAATTTTAAAATTATATTAGTGAGAATATATTTTTGTGTGTTTTGGCTTTCAATAGTTTGATGTGGTTTTTTTTTCACACAAATTTATCATTTTGGCACAAGTTACAGTACCAACACTGAAATTCAGATTTGCTGAGTAACCGTGATGTCGGTTTTGTATCTGTAAGAACTTATTGTTGTAAAAGAAATATTGTTATAACAATTTGTCAGCGTTTAAAGACACCAATATCCGCATTATATCAATACGCGGTTGTCATATATCTCAAACGAAGATAATTTTCACGAATGCATAATTTTAAATAGCGTATTGAAACGTTTCTGATTACCTTGAAATTCAAATAATGGACTTGATTGTTATATTAAACTTTGTTGAATTAACAGAGTACCAGCATTCCGTTAACTAAAACATTATATGAGAATATTGTCGAGCTCGATACGTTAAATCGTCTAGTTAGTTTATTGTATGTATTGGTTTGATTATCATTCTGAAATACCGGTATAACATATTTTCCTCGAGAAATGCTATCCCAGATGCTAACAGAGGCATTGCAATTCAAAATGTATATACGCAGAGAGAAGTATCGGAATAATGTAATATTTGGATAAGATAATACATGTATATCAGTGCACACAGTCAAATTATTATGATAAAATCAATGTCTATTTCGGAGAGAGAGAGAGAGAGAGAGAGAGAGAGAGAGAGAGAGAGAGAGAGAGTGTGTGTGTGTGTGTGTGTGTGTGATACTCGCGGCCTTTGGTTCTAGCTACCCTGGGAAAATAATGAACGCACGGTACCTATTGTTTAAATGCCTCTATGACTTCAAATTTTGGTTGAGGTTCGCCAGCTTTACCAAATACACAATTATGAATAATTAACATAAAGCTGGTGTTGACAAGTAATCTATGAACACATCGGCAGAAGATTCCAATCTTGTGTTACAACACGCACATGTTACATATGTAAATTATTTTTATCATTATGCATAATTTTGATAGATGTCAATATCAATCGTTATTAGAACAATTGTCTAATATAGCAACGCCGAGACTTACCGTGGACTACATTCGAGCCAATAAACTCTATTGAATATGGTTATCTATGATGCGACCAAAATTGGAAATACATTTTTTCATTCACATTAAAATATCAGTAGGTCAGATTTAGACCCCCCCCCCCCCCAAAGTGAAAAATACATAGAGTACGGCATTTATATCGAACATTTTCTGAATTGAGTAATAATTATTATCAGCAAATATAAGCAATGACTAAACAAAAATATCCCAAAAATCCTTTATTTCTATCTTAGAGTAATAAAAATTAGTTGACTTTTAGTAAATTTGATGACTTAGAGCCATGATGAATAGATGTACAGGATTGTATTGTATGGGTGTTTTTCATGCAGGCAAGATAGAAAGATCGAGGGGTGAGTGGGTTTTATGTCATATGTCAAGATATTTCCTTGACTACCCCCAAACTCCCCTGGGACTTCCGTGGCACAGTATTTAGAACATCGTACTTCCGGGTCCTTCCCTCCACCAATGAAAACTGGCTGCCACTATATAACTGAAAAATTGTTGCGTAATATTCTGGTATTCATTTTTTAAATCATATTCCATTAAAACACCTGGACCAATTTGCACACTATATTGTTAGATTTAACTTATAGTTAAGCAATGTTTAACCAATGGGCTAACTAGTAAAATCAAAAAGTGGAAATATGATAACGCAAATATGTAGAAATTCAGCATTAACATACATGTACTTAAATCGCGGCTGTAAATACCACTACCATTCAGTGTACTTGTAATTAGATTATTAGTTGGTCTTTTCGACTGTCCATGGGTCAAATGTCCCGACTACTTTCACATTCCTAATCAATATTGAATCACAAAAGATAGACGGTACTTATGGTTGACAAAGTAAGAAAGAATTAAAACGGTAATGGGTATTTTTTGACGAAGATTGAACTTGTACAAAATCTTTGCGTACCTGGTTTATACCAGTGTCACAGTAGATCCCTCACTGCTCAATGGCCGTAAGTGCCGAGCACAGGTCAAAATTTTAAGCCCTTCACCGGCATTTGGTGACGTCTCCATATGAGTGAAAGATTATTGAGTGGGACGTTAAACAACAATAAACAAACAAACCTGTTTTATATATCAATTTATCTATTCGTCTTTTCTTTATTTATCTATTTATTCATTCAATAAATGAATATTTCATTTATTCAATCAATCAATTCTCCATTTGTTTCTTTATTCATTTACATATATTTTTTTATATTATCTTGATTGGTGATTATTTGCGGTGGACGAAAAGAAATAGCACTTAAGATCTCTGTATTTCAGTTTAAAAAAGAAACCGCTTCCAGTTGTTCATTAAGTTACCTTGGATGAAGACTTATACTCAGATGCTGTGTGTCTACATTGATATCAGTCCATGACACGAGTCAAAATTTTCAGCACTTGAGCTATAGCTTGTGATTTCTACATTTAAATTATGTCTAATGTCATACTCAATAACATTTCAGTTAATATGATGGTGGCCATTTTTAATGGTGGGAGAGCGAACCTGTTACAATGTACCCGGGATACAGACTTCGGCAGCAAGTAATTAGGCATTTTCCCACAAAACTAGCTTTGGTTCCAGCTGGAATTGAACCTGCGCTCATGACTACTGAGGCGAGATACTTCATGGTTAAAATAGCAATGCTACAGCCACCCGGGCCTTATTGAGCCAAGATGAGTTCACTGCATGTAAAAGGTGAAAATTATTTTACTATTTAAGTATTTTCTGATCTCGGGAGGAAAAACTAAAAGTTCCTGAATCCACGTGCCTGGAAAAGGGAAGATGGCTAACATATGATCCGGCCAGGACTCAACGCCAAACCTACCGCTTACGAAGCCAATAGCTCAAACCACAGCGATCGGCAAAGTCATTGCATTTTTAAATGAACCCAAATTAGGTTCTGTCTTTCATAAAACAAACCGAATTGAATTTAAATTAGGTTAAGATTATTTCATTTTTAATATTATACCTGAGCTCAGAAGGAAAGACTAAATATCCTGGAATCCATGTCTGAAAAGGGGAAGATGGTCAAAACTGATCATTGGTGAGAATTTTTTTTTCAACATTTCATTAAAAATTTGTGTGTATTAATGATTTAGATTTTATGCTTCTTACGTGTATGTATTGAGGGGGAAAAGGGGTTAGAGAATGCTTGTATACATTACTTGGTGTTCTAAACCACAATCAATTTTTTTTCAGTCATGTATGGGGGGAGAGATCCCGGTTACAATGTATCCGGGAAAGGGACCACAGGCCTTCCGCAAGTAAACTGGCAACCGTTCTCTTAAAATCGGCTTATGTTTCAGTGAGACTCGAACCTGAGCTGATCAGAAGTAGGAGACTTCCATTCAGACACAGCGGCACCTCTACTACACCAGTATAAAACTACATGTCTGCGAAAGTGAAAGTTGTAGGTTTTTTCTTCGTTAATACAAAGTTGCTTTGTTCTTTTAATTTGTCGTGTATAATTTATGACTTGTACTTGAAGAACAAGACAAATGCATGTATACACAATACATGTACAAGACAGGCAACAACTACCTGCGGTAGGCTAAATCAGAAATGTAATGTATTAAATTTTGATATTGATCAACAAACATAACTATCGTATTTTATATGTTAAGTGATTTATCAATTTATTCCATGTTTTCGGTAAAACATGATTAAGTGCGCAATGTTAAAGAAAGCTTAGCTATGTGTATTATGTTTGTAACTTATAACATACAATGTAGTGATTGAATTAAACCTATAAAACACCTACTCTGGAATACGAATGAACACACGTACACACCGGATTATACTTTTTCGCTTACTTTTGACTTCTACTATATAATAATCGTAATCTGATACTGATATACACTGTATGAGCGATATTAATGATTTTCGACAATTACGATCAGAATTTAAGAAAAATCTCTCTCTCTCTCTCTCTCTCTCTCTCTGTGTGTGTGTGCACGCACAAATGACGGGATATGGGCTGGCACAAAGTGACTAATGGGTTCGGGAAGTCTTCTTTCGAATAGAGAGGGACATTTTATGAGAGTCGATATATCACTCAAATGACTAAACCAAGATTTCCCACTGTCCTCTTATTTGCCCAAAATAGTATCAGTTTTTATAACACAATACTTATTTTGAAATTAAACTTCTAAAACGAATAGAGAATTCATGCTTTAAAGTAACATGAAATCGATCCTTTATACATGATAGATAACGATCTTTAGTGGGTAAATCGCATTTAAAGTGACATGGACAGTAAAATAATTATTTCATATCTGAATATATTGAAGGTTTCTGTATTATGTGAAGTTGAAATTACCTGGAGGCCACTGTAGTATCCGCTCTGGTGCACTTTTCCTTAATGGGTTCGAATCCGTTCCCTGCGATAACGAACTTTTATTTCTCCTGATGCTACCGGATCCGCGAACTGTAAGATCACCTCTGTTTCCGAGCCGGGACATTGGGTGTTGAATTACCGGTAAATTAGGCATCCCTTTAAGTCCATTTGTTGAGGCTAACCGTGGAACTGCCAAACTACTTGCCATATTTATATAATTCCTTTGATTTAGGTGATGAATCCAATATTGCCTTTAAGATTTTTAAACTTTCTTTTCCTTCAATATATTAACAAGTTGAAAGTGAAAGACACTACTTAAAATGTATGCAAACAAACCACTTGCAAAATGTCTACATAATACATAAACGGCTGGTCAGCATATCCGACAGTTTACATTTTATGATTTTTAAATGCCACCTGTAAGACAGTATGTACCCTAGTGACTATTCAAAAAGTCCACCGCCATTTTAGTGTACATAATCGCCATGGGAAACGATCTGGGACGGTGACGATATCACATGACCTACAGGTAGATATTTGGTTAACTTTAAAAAGCATAAATATTGATTTGAGGTTTACCGTTCACGGAACGAGGACACGACAGGATTTCAGACATTAAGGGATATATCAGAATACATGTAGACCTTTAAAAACTATTTAGGTTGTGTTTTAAACACAGCAATTGTTTGTTAGCAATAGTGCGAACAAGAAGTATTGGTGTGTTTGCACCTAATTTGATGTTTACGGGGTGATACACATAGTATTCTATAGATCGGTAATTACAAAACCAATAATAGTTCATGTGCGGCTGTTATTCAAGCGACAATGGCGGTATACACACTGGGCATGCACTCTGAACAATTAAATGCCTCTTTCGGATTCAGTTTTTCTAATTTCAAAGAGTTATGATTATTTCTTCAGTAGTCTGGAAAATATCATTTTCACTTTACAATAAATAAAAAATCCACCCTGTTTTTTTATACGAAAAGCCCATTTATTATATCCATTTTAAAGATTAGTATCCAAACATTATTTATCTATTGCGAATATACATTTCTATCAACAGTTGAATAATAACAGATAAGTGCATTCTATAAAGACACTCATACATTATAACAATAAGATAATTTCATTGTATAGTGATTGCTGAGATACTAAATATAATAGGCCTATACATTTTATACATTATCTCATGAATTATAATAGATATTCTATACATTCCTGTTCATTTACCAATATATCGTATTGGTTAACTAACTCATGTAAATGTTAAATTTATCCAGTCAATTTAGTTGTCATGTTGTAAATCCAGTATATTCAAAACTGATTTACAGCATGACAACTATCTCACATGAAAGGTGATTCATCAGCTATAAACATACATGTGTAAGAAATTATCAGATATCATGTTCATGTTTGTTTGTTTTTTTTATTTATACCAAAAAGCGTACCCCCGCCAAAGTATAGCTAGTTGTACAGTAAACGACTACTCTAAAGCCCAGAAGTTAACAAAATTGTATAAAACTTTATATTTTTAATTAATTATTAGAACTTTAAAAAAATACCAAAATTTTTGCGTCTCGCTACGCTCGGCAAAACCATTTATTTAATTTTCTTTTCCCTCTAACTGTCCAGTAATCCGAAGGCCCACTAGTGCAAAAACAACTGAAGAAATAAAGTTCTCTTACAGGGATTTTAAAATTCTCACTTAAACATTTTGCCATAAACAAAATTTAAAAATTCATTATCCGATTGCAACGATCTGAACAGACTTGACAAACACGTCCTTCTTCATCACTCACATGCCATTTAGTTTTTCGATCTATGCGCTAGCTGGAGAAGATGATTTTCAAAGAGGAATACTATCAGGGACATATATTTTATCACGCCCTTGATCCACACATGAAGGGCCGAAATGAAAACCCTTGGTGGAGGATCTGTGATATTATATATACAAGTACACCAAGTTTCATCTAATCCGAGCGATTTTTGAGAAACTGAAAATGTCCAAAGTGTAGCTGTAGCCAACATCCCATCAAATGATGGGCAAATAAAACCGAAATAAATTTCTATGCTCCATATGTGTTTCTTAAAAAGTAAGGGAACATAACAATAATGATTTTTATAAATATATTTGGCCTATATTTTTATCGAAATATCGAATCTTTAATTTGAACAATTCATAATATTTCATGATGTCATAGAGTGTATGTGTTGATATCCGTAATAAAGTTTAAGTATCCAATACTTTATATTCACTTTATCTTGTGGTAAATCTAGACAATGTTAGGTCACTGATCCTAACGTCGGACTTTTGGATCAATGATTAAAAAACTTTATTCGCAAGCGGAGGATCCCGGGTTCAAGTCCCGATGCGACCACAACAATCTTATCAGATTGTGTTCTGTACTGAGGATACTCAAAGACAGTCGTACTAGTGGGCCTTCGGATTAGTTGGCTTTGGGACATGTAAAATAACATAGTATCTCTGGGAACGGGCATGAGAGAAAGAAAATCATCCAGATCTACTTGTCATTTAACAATATAGAAGATATTTTCTTTATTCTGAATTTCATGTGTAATTTTGAGCTATAATTATTTCTTATCTTGGTATGTCACATGTAGGTCTGAGTTACTTTTAGTTGTTTCAAAACCGTGGCGAACACACACATTGGATGCCTAAAACATGGGAATCCTGGCATAGGCGTAGGAACCAGGGAGGGGCTCAGGGGCCGCCCCCATCTTTTTCACATACACATTTTTTTATATATATTATCAAATAAAGCTTTTAAAAATCAAACATTTTCTTTGATCCGCTTCATGTTCATATATTTGTGTTTGCCGATAATTAATTCTCTGGACTTTTAAAAATATCTGGTAAGCATATCTGGTAAGCATATCCTGGATCACAGTAGCTATAGGCAGCTCCCTGGAACGCATTTTGAATTTTGCCGCCGGGGGCGCTTTTTAACGGTTTTTGATTACGTCATCAGAATCCTGGCTTCTGTTTTGTCAATTCAAAATGCGTGCCAGGTGTCGCCTGTGAAGTCATAACCGGAAATGCGTCATACCGGAAGTGAGGTAAAACCGGAGGGTAGCCATCTTGGTTATGGAATCATGAGATATCTAGTTTTTCAGAGACTGATTAATCTCACGGCAGGAGAGAGATACATAGAACATGAAAGTGTGTAACGCACTCAAAATTTGCCAAAGTGATCAAGTATGTGTGTGTGTGCCGTTCTCAAAGTTTGCAAAAGTGATCAAGTGTATACCGTTTTCAAAGTTTGCAACGTGTGCAACGTTCTAAGTTTTGAAGTTTCAAAGTGACACAAGTGACAAAGTTGTGAAGTATGAAGTTGTTCACTTACGTCGTTTCAAAGTTCAGACAGTGAAAACAGTATCTGTAATATTTTATAGTGTTTTGTACTTCTGTATATAAGCTCTCAGAGGTCTAACTGAACCTATACTCTTTTATTAAAGTCATGTTACTTATTTGTTTCTTCTGTGATATTTGTCATTTTAATGCATGAAAAATAATCTAGCCCTATCTAATAAAAAATGAAACACTCACCCATGCTGATAGTAGTGGTTTTTCTTATGATGTTACCACCTCGAGCTTCAGATCTCAAATGAGTTTTCCCTCTTAACTGAACCTCTCTCTAGTCGCATGACTTATCACATTAGAGTATTCAGTCATAACAAAAACACAAATGAAATAAAACGTTTAATGTTGAGCGAATATACACTGATAAGTAGTGTTTAGTCACAAACACAAAACCTGCATACCATTAGTTTTCTTTTCGAATAAGTTGGATGCCCTTGAAAGGGCCGTTGGTTGCTCCGAAAAGCTAAATAAGAGAGAGACTCTAATATCTGTCGAGTAGACGTCGCCAACGCCGAACTTCTCTTTCTTTCTCTATCATCAGTCGATTTATCTCTGCCTTATTTTGTCGAAGATTGGCTAATGCTTCCTGAGCTAGTACGCATTGTACAGGTACTGGAGGTGAAGGGTCAGGTCTAGGTGGTTCCTGGTGTTGTGTAGTAGGTGTCGTAGGGTCCTACCAGAATTTATCGGGGTGCATGGCCTTACTACAATACGTGTCCTCCATGTAAGAAGGATTCTCATGTTTCTTTCTTTAGGTTGCATATCATTGTCAGATGAGTTATCCATGATGAACTAATATCGAGACTCAGACAGTACTAGCTTATAGAGAGTTAATGACGTGCGCGTGACGCATTGATTTTCAAGGACGAGTTTCATTTTTCCCATCTAGACATCTGACCACCTGTTTTTGACATCTTGACACTTGGCATCTGGCCACCTGTTTTTTGACATTTTGACACTTGGCATCTGACCACCTGTTTTTGACATCTGGCCACCTGGCATCTGGCCACCTGTTTTACTGTCGCTATTATTTCACCAATGCCCTTATTATTTCTATGAATCTCTTACTTAGACTCTGTACGGGTCATAGAGTTGTGTTACACACTATTACGCTTTGTATCCTTATTTTCTTTTTTTTACTTAGAATCTCTATAGTTCGTATGTCTCATTGAGTTGTGTTTCACACGCTATTACGCTTTGTATCCTTATTTTCTCTTAGAATCTTTATATCTCGTACGTCTCATAGACTTTGTGATACTAATACTCCTTCTCAAAGTTTCTCAATGGTGTCCCAACTAGATGATTCCATAACCAAGATGGCTACCCTCCCTATATTTCCTATTGTACTCCCCACCCCCCTTTCTGATTTAGTGAATACAGTCCATATAGAGTAATCTCCCCTTTTGTTCCAACCCTATAATCTATATAGAGTAATCTCCTTTGTTCCACCTATACAGTCCATACAGAGTGATGTTTCACCTATAGAGTCTTTGCACAGTGATCTCCCCTTTGCTCCACCTATACAGTCTATACAGAGTAATCTCACTTTTGTCCTACTCATACAGGCTATACAGAGTGACATCCCCTTTGTCCCATCTATACAGTCTATACTGAGTGATCTCCCTTCGTACATACTATGAGTCTTAGTCAATAATAACATGTTCAAACTTGACTCGAGCTCGGCCTACCACTTCTTGTGCTTGCTCACTTGATACAGGGCTCTCACCGACTGTGGCAACACCTACTGCTGGTTTCACTCCAACCTGGGAAAAACCCAATGTTTCGGTTCTAAAAATAGATTCACTTTATGCCAAAAACTGGAAAAAACCAACTTCTATCTTTAGCCGTTGACCTCTCGTGACCCCGACCTCTTGTAACGAAGGCTCTCATTGGCTCGTTATCCAAGATGGCCGCCTCCACAACACTTCCACTTCCGGTCATAGACACGCCTCCAAGCTCAACCATTGGCTCTTTCTCCTTATTGCCATGACAACATGACCTTACTTCTCGTATAACGCAATTCCGGTATAACCTCACTTCCGGTATGACGTACTTCCGGTTATGACATAACAGGCGGCTCCCTGGTACGCATTTTGAATTGACCAATCAGAAGCCAGGATTCTGATGATGTCATAAAAAACCGTTAAAAAGCCCCCCCTGGCGACAAATTACAAAATGCGGGAAAACGGTAATTTCGTGTCTGGAAGTCAAAGAATACAAGCAGCGATCACCTTTTTCAGTTATTGATAACCCGCCCACATGAAAATACGGCTGTACTAAAGGCTTTCGGGATATGCTTCCCAGATACATTTGGAGTTGTCCAGTCTGGAAAACAGATGGAGCATTATTTGTTTTAGCTCCCAGACACAAAACCAAGGTTTTTCCCCTTGCTCTTAGACACTAATGTCATTCTGTAAATTTTAAATTTACATTGCTGCAAATGTATTTACACCTACCCAGTAAATTCAAAATTTACAGCATGACACTAAAATCACCCTCTCTCTCTCTCTCTCCCTCTCTCTCTCTCTCTCTCTCTCTCTCTCTCTCTCTCTCTCTCTCTCTCTCTCTCTCTCTCTCTCTCTCTCTCTCTATATCACGGAAGGCCGGTGATACATTCCCGGGTAGGCGACATTGTAACTGGTTCTCCTCTACTATTAAAGCTGGACGCCACTGTATAACTGAAAAATGTTGGCTGTGGCTAATGAGTGTTCAAAATCCAAAAAAAAGTACATCACTGACTTATATCCGTATTAAAAGGCATGCAGGCTGTCATTTGAATGAGATAAAAAAAAGATTCCGACATTAAACCAAAACTTTTATCAAAAAGGCAATATACAGTCAAACCTGTTTTCAGCAGCCACTCAATGGGAAATTGAAAAAGTGGCTGCATAAGACAGGTGGCCTTTGGTGCCAGGTTGACAAAGTCACAAGAAGATTGATGTCCATTATACAGTGTATTGCAACACATGTATATTCATATACCAATACCAATTGGTTTGATGTTAAGATGATCAGGTGTTAAAATCATGTACATTACAGTGCTACCTGGCTAACATGTTCATAGGTTTTCTGAAAATGATCATGCGATCAACCATCTTCAAACAATGACTGCTAAAAACAGTGTGACCAAGCATTTTGTCCTGAATATCACTGGCCGCTGACCACGTTAGACAGGTGGCTGCTGGTTTAGGTATGTTTATATAGTAAAATTGATTAGGGGGAAATACTAACTGGCTGTTGAAGACAAGTGGCTGCGGAAAACAGGTGGCCTTTCAGGCAGGTTTGACTGTATATATATATATATATATATATATATATATTATATATATATATATATATATATATATATATATATATATATATTTGCCATAGAAAATGCATATATTGTGTTGCGTAGAAAGAATGAAATTCGCCGACAATTGATATACCTGACATCCAAGTGAGTAACCATACATGTACAAATGTTATTCAGATCTTATTTCTTTCCATAACTACGACATCATAACAAGTTTTTACTTTAAAAATTGTTGGTATAAAACGTCAAATATTTTCAAAACTTAATACAAAGTTAAACCCAATTTGATATCTTGTAAGACAGTGTTTCATATGCACTTCTTTATAACATAAAACATATCAAAAGGGGTTTGTAACCCCAATTACGCCGCCCTAGATCCGCCAATGAGTGTTTAGTAAATCTGGTGACCGGTTACTGGTACGTCACTATGTCAACACGGAAATGTCAAAACAGTTTTTTTTATTTTGTTTTGTTGTTGTTTTTGAAAAATCATGATGTGGTACGGACGTATGTGTATTGTCCACTGATTCACATGTGAAATAGGAATGTATATCAAATAAATAAGAAAATATTACAATACGACCGAAAAACAGGAACTCGCAATCAAGTAATCGCTCGGGACAAAATGATGATCATTTGCTTTCAAGATGTAGACGATGTGAGTCGTTCTAATCAAGCCAGATCAACATACATCTTTGTTCAAATATACAATTTTGTCAACAATTATTTAATCGGCCACTGTAGAAGTACCATTTTGTTTATCTATTTATGCAATCACTGAATACTAAAACTATCATAAAACATTTTTTCCGAAGGTGGGGTTAAAAAGCGTTTGCACTCACTAACTTGGAAATTAAATCGACAAAAGAAAAATATTTTGTCATTAGATACAATTTCAATTATATTGCAAATACAAAAAATGGAGAGAGAGAGAGAGAGAGTTATAGTTTTGAATGAACTATCCTACGGGATATTTTTGGAATTTAATTTTTCCTGTAGGAAATATAAAATTCTAAAGGATTTAATTTTCCCTGCAGGAAAATTAAATTTACCCTTATGAATTGTATTTACCCATAGGATTTTTTTAACCTTTAGGATTTATTTTTTCCCGGAGGATTTTATTTTCCTATAGGGAAAAAAATCCCTTAGGACGGTTATTATCCTGCGGGATTTTGCCGATTTCTTGCAGGATTTTTTATTTTCCTGCAGGATTTTTAATTTTCCTGCAGGAGTTTTTTTACCTTTACAGGTAATTATCTAACCTGCCAAGTGAGACTGACAAATAAAAATATTGAAAAAATACTGTGATACAGTAGGCCTATCTTGTGGCGCAGTTAGTTTTTTCTAAATATGCAGCTAAAGCGGGTGCGGAAATGCTATTCTTGGATTTTAACAGATAATATACGTTCTTCCATAGTGTCTGTCGTGAGATATAACAGAATGATAATATATGTTATTCTATACTGCCTCTCGTGAGTTATAACAGATAATATACGTTCTTCCATACTGCCTCTCGTGAATTATAACAATAATACATTCAGTTGTGAATTATATTAGATTTTATACATTCTATACAGACATCCGTACATTATATCAGATAATATACCTTCTATACAGACAGCCGTACATTTTAACAGATAATATACATTCTATACAGACAGCAGTACATTATAACAGATAATATACATTTTATACAGACACTCGTATATTAAAAGAGATATTATACATTCTTTATTAACCAATGACTTAAAATACTCTGGAAATTGTCCATTTAATAACATTCCCAGGAATAAACGTTCTATACAGACAGTCGTGAATTATAACAGATAAAATATATCCTATACAGAAAGTCGTACATTATAACAGATAAAATACATCCTATACAGACAATCGTATATTATAACAGATAAAATAAATCCTATACAGACAGTCGTACATTATAACAGATAAAATATATCCTATACAGACAGTCGTACATTATAACAGATAAAATACATCCTATACAGACAGTCGTATATTATAACAGATAAAATACATCCTATACAGACAGTCGTACATTATAACAGATAAAATACATTTATACAGACAGCCGTACATTATAACAGATAATATACATTCTGTACAGGCAGCTGTACGTTATAACAGATAATTTACATTCTATACAGACAGCCGTACGTTATGACAGATGATATACATTCTATACAGACAGCCGTACGTTATAACAGATAGTTTACATTCTATACAGACAGCCGTACGTTATGACAGATGATATACATTCTATACAGACAGCCGTACGTTATAACAGATAGTTTACATTCTATACAGACAGCCGTACGTTATAACGGATAATTTACATTCTATACAGACAGCCGTACGTTATGACAGATAATATACATTCTATACAGACAGCCGTACGTTATGACAGATAATATACATTCTGTACAGGCAGCCGTACGTTATAACAGATAATTTACATTCTATACAGACAGCCGTACGTTATGACAGATAATATACATTCTATACAGACAGCCGTACGTTATAACAGATAGTTTACATTCTATCTTAACAGTCGTACATTATAACAGGAATAAACATTCTATACAGACAGCCGTACGTTATAACAAATAGTTTACATTCTATCTTAACAGTCGTATGCTATAACAGGAATAAATATTTTATGCAGACAGTCGTGAATTATAACAGCCACTAGACATTCTCTACAGACAGTCGTTCATTTTAACTGATAATATATATTCTATACTTACTGTTATTCTTTAATAAAATTTAGATATTCCGGCGAGGGAAACCACTGTATCATCACGTCATTGTATAATAATGTAAAACCAGTGTACTTCTAAATGGTCAATTTTCATATTTCTGTGTCTTTGAGTTTTACAAGGGGAGATGATTTTTCTTTTGTTCTAGGATACGTATGATATAATGATAATGACTGAAACATATTTTATAAGCATTGGCAGACTTTCGATTGCAAAAATTATCACCCTTATTTACGCAGAAGACCTGGTTATATTATCAGAATCAACTTCTTGTTTACAGTTACCAGTGCACTTGTTGCAATCATATACACATAAATTATCCGTAATAACGGTTAGTATTAGTAAAGCAAAGATTGTGGTTTTTAGAAACGAGGTCAATCTAGGAAAAGAGGATGAATGATATCAAATGAATGAGAAAATAGAAATCGTAGATAATTTTTTGCTACCTGGCATGGATCTGTTTCTTAATTACAATGTTACAAAAAAAGCTATCGTTACAATAAAAGAAGATTTATTGTGCTTGTAAAAGAAATGTTTTGACATGAATGTGAATTTTTGTTACAATATTACCTCTCTTTGATACATCTGTTGGTAGCATTCTATGGGTACAAAGTATTGGACTTTCACTCAGTCCCAGATATGGAAAAGGTACATCTCGATTTCTGTAAAAAAACCTGTTAGGCTTGGAGAAATAATCTCTATTGCCGTTATTTAGTATGAACGTGTTAGTTTGCCTCTGAAATGTATACGTAACATTTGTATATTAAAATTCTGGAAATAATTATCTTAACAAAGATACTAACTTTTATTATAATGTATTGTTAGGGTACATGTACAAGGAATAACTGGAAACATGAATTAATGAACACAAAGAAAACTCGCCAAGTATTTTAACATTCGCCAAGCAACGTTTATTTGATCATTATAGGTAATCTATATCACACAATATTAAAGCATCGTTGAAATATTCAATATATAATAATGTGGTTGACAACTGTACTTTACAAACTTATATTTTCTACTGAGCTTGGCCTATTCACTGAATCTGACCTGTTCACCGAACTCGATAGGTTACCATTGAACATTTGCGATGGGTGTGGCATGCTGGTTGGGGATGCTGACTCCTTCGGGACAGCTGGTACACCCCGTTTGGGATCCGCAATTCTTCGTCCGTTTTTATATCTAATTTGTCGTATTCTAATGGACTTGGATATTCGCTTATTTGTTAAAACGTACTCCAATAGTCTTAAAGAAACTCGTTTGAAAATTAGAGCGTCATCACATTGTCTTTTTATAGAAACTGGCTGATACAAAAATGTTCCTTCGGAATTATGATTATATCCTTTATGTTTTTCAGATATGAAGACAAATGTCTCCAATAGGTTAATTTACAAAACAATTTTTGAAAACATAATATCATGTTAAGCATTTTGTCTTTAAATTAATCCAGCTTATATCTACACCAGATGTAAAGAAGTTCAATTTTGGGAAATAAAAACACATTGTAACTACGTCATTTGTGTATATCTTGTTTTTGACCATATTGGTATACATGGTTGACATTTAATTAAAAGAAAACCTGCATATTATATCGTGCAGATGATGTGATATGCCACGTCGTGTTCAACATAGAAAAAAATTATTTTACAAAGCTAAACTATTTTCTGATGAATTATTGTCCCACGGATATCGGGAATCACGTTTGATGTCAACGTTCCACAAACTTTACGGCGTTGTTTACATTTACTTTGTTTCACTTAATGAAATGTTGATTTACCTGTTCGATAGCGGTTGTAAAATCTTCTTTACCAATTGTGACGGAGATCTATTTCTCACTCATTTCCGGTCATTAGGAGCTACTTACTTCTACACATCGCCTGATCCCACCTATGGATTTCCAGAAGTCCTTTTTTGCCTAAATTGAATGTTCACCAGATTGGTATATTGTCTCCTGGAAATCCTAAAGATTGATACTTAAGTTTCTGTGATGTTCGTATTGTTCAAATTATTATATGTCAATTTGCACTAAACGACGGATAAACAATAAGATATGACTAAATACACTGAGCAATCATTAATGTATTTTTTTCATCTGAAAAGTACAGTTTGCTATAATCTGACTTATATATGATTGTATTTTTTGTATACAGTACATCCGTAATCTGTATTGCTATATAAAAAGTTATAAATTCATGACTAGACGTAAATCAACAATTAAATACGTGTAAAACCAACACAATTGTATAAGTCCTAAATATCTTAGATTTGACCCTTCAAATAAATATAGACGATGAATATGATTGTATAAAATATGAAAAGAGAGCTCGGGAACAAGTGTCACTACTGTCATTTGCTAACTTTTAAATTGGAAATTTAAAAGTGAGTAATCATGTGCTCACTTTTAAATTTCCGGTTTAAAAGCGAGCAAATGACACTGCTGAAATATTAGGCTGATCATGTACGATACGTAATTCAGGATTGTATTATACAATGTCATATCGATATCGGATATACTTTGCTTTTAATAGTGTAGTAAGGTGTATTGAAATAAGCTTTTATATGTTACAAGTCATTTGAAATGCATGCTCAGTATATTTTCATAAAATATTACTAAATTTTGAATTTTCTGAGAAGTAAAACTCGTTTCATCAGGTACGAATTGTTTGTATTCTACACACTTATGTACTTGTTTATTACAGTTATTTGATATATATATATATATATATATATATATATATATATATATATATATATATATATATATATATGTGTGTGTGTGTGTGTGTGTGTGTGTGTGTGTGTGTGTGTGTGTTAGAATATAACCTGACAAAACTGTGTTTGTTTATGTTTTGTTTATTGTTGTTTAACGTCCCACTCAAGAATCTTTCACTCATATGGAGACGTCACCAATGCCGGTGAAGGGCTTCAAATTTTGGCCTATGCTCGACACCTATGGCCATTGAGCAGTGAGGGTTCTTTAACGTGCAGACACTCACTGTGACACGGGACCTCGGTTTTTACTGTCTCAGTCCGAAGGACAGGAGCGTATCCGGGTTGGTAACCATTTCACATACTTCCCTGCCCAATCCAAGGATCGAACCCGGGTCGCATTGGTGAAAAGCGAGTGCGCTAACCACTGCGCTACCCGGACACCTGACAAAACTGTGAACAATTGAATAAGCCACGAAGAGTCACCTCCCTTGGTACCATGATAGTTTTCCATTGAACCGAACGAAGAAAAATAACAAATCGATGGTTAACTTTGTTTTATATGCGCTTAATATGTGTGTGAATCACTAACGATTATGAATAAAACTTGAAAATCTTGAAATAGAATATACTTGCTTGGTCCTAAATTTCAGAAAATGGATTTTTTCTTGGAATGATAATATGTAACCGTGGTATAACTTTCACTGAAGTTCCACTAAAGTCAAATTTCGATAAAAGATTCACCAAGAAATTATTCATTAAATATGAGAAAACCAACTTTGAAATTTGGCATATTCAGACTTTCAGCCTGTTTTGTGTTTGACTTGTTGGTACTGTTAGAAATAGTGTTTGCTTCAAATTTATTTGAAAAAATGAATAAAAATTTTTAAAAAATGCACAGCATTAAAAGACTAACTTTTCGTAATATAATACGCATATACTGTTACTCTGGTTTTCTACTAAGGGAAAGCGGACCATCTTTTAAACTATATATCTGAATTTAATGAGATATTTTGATTTCCAATTTGTGTTCCACGGCTGCCGACCGCGCCATTTTAGAAGATCATTACATGCTACAATTTCGCTTTCACACACGAGATCGATTATGAATTTATTATTTTTTTCAGTTGTAAAATATACCTGTAATATGAACCAATCAACAAACATTTAATGTGTGTACAGTTCGTATGTTGCGGGGACATTTCCCTGGATTATCCTCAACACTGTTATCTGTTGTTGGTGCTGGTGGAAAATGAAAGTCGATGCAAACTACTACGCACTTTGGTATTTTTGTTTTATTCAAACATTTAGAATTTTGGGTTCAAATATACATTCATTTTAAACTGACAATAGTTTCAAATAGATTTGGGAAAATGTTCCATTCATAAAACATCGTTATTTCTTGAGTTTAGGTCGGATAATATTGTGGTAGCAACTTCCGGTTGACTGACATTCAGCTGAACTTTGATTACGGAGACGTAAACAGTCCGATTTACAGAAGAAGTACAGATATTCAAAGGGAATACTAAACACATGCTTGTCTATTTACTTCGCAATTATCCATTTTTAAGATTGTCTCAAAGATCAAACGAGATTTGACGATAAAACATGAACAAGTTAACCGGTCCCTCATGTCAGCCATGATGCGGCATGGGCTAGAAATGTTTTTATAAATATATTTTCAAAACTCCTTATTTTTTAAATTTCAGTGAACATGGGATGATTAACTACCTAAATGATAGTTGTATATGTCTATAGCAAATAAAAATAAATAGCTTAAACTTTTTGTTTCCATCACTAAATTGTATGGAAGGCCACATATTCAATAAAAAATGTCACTTATCTTGTATTTTTGACAAATCGATATTTTTGTTACCAGATATGGAAAACATTCTTACAGAAAGTAATAAGTCACTATTAATCTTAACTATGTATTTCATATAAAACTAAATTGTTGACAGAAATATTGTGAAGCCCTTTCTTATCCCCAGAGACATGTACTTATAATGTGTTATAGAGGTCCTATGTTTCTGTTATTCTATATTACATCTCAATGGTACCTATTATGTGTTATATAGGCCCTATGTCTCTGTTATTCAATATTACATCTCAATGTAATTTTTTCTCAGCCTCTCAGGTCATGAAGCAGTTTGAACATGTGTTGAACAAAACATTGAAGAAGAATATATTTGTACATGTCAAAAATCAGTTTTATCCATTTGACGTATATCTAACTCTTTTTTTTTCAAAAAATAAGAGAAACTTTAATTTTCTTAATTATCTCACTTAAAATTAAATTAAAAATAAAAACTGCTTAAAGCCTCCATACCCAATTTCATTCTGAAAAAGTTGCATGAGAACCAGAAAATAAGCTGCATATCTAACATAAACTCTACCTGAATGCTATTCAATACCCCTCTTTTTTCACTTGTATAAATGCTATGCCCTTTATTATATATTTCTTACATCCTGTTAATACGGTAAGTAGAATTTATTATGATGAATATTTCTAGCACTTTTTTGTAATTTAAATATCCAACTGTTGAAATAGATATTACAGGTGTATTTTGTTCATGAACATGGTATCTTTACAGGTATGGTCCTCAATCCATTTTTTATTTGCCTACCATGCTTAACAGTTGCATACTTTTTTTTTAAACAAAGTAGTCATTTACTGTGCAGAATTCTTTTAAAACAGCAAGTGATATAATTGCAAAGTTCTTACTTCACATGTATTTTATGACTTCAATGTTATGGTACTGTGATTCAGTACAAACTTCTGCAAATTATTGTGTATAATTCCATAATAAGTTAACATTTTAATTTTGAAAAATCAGTCAAATTTGACTTTAGCTAACCTTAAGTGAATCATTACCTTTAAGATATTATAAACATAGTACCAAAGTTATAATGCTCAAGACGATATCGTTTCTGTCAATTAGACTTCATCAGTTGAGCTCCAATTTGAAAAGATCTGAAACAAACATTTGGCGTTTTGAACCATGCAGTGTCTCACCATCTGTCAGCACAGGTTCGCTCGAACCTCAGCTGATTTTTGTTAGAAGGTCTGTCAGTTTACTTGCGGAAGGCCGGTGTTCTCATCTCTTGGTACACTGTAATCGGGTTCTCTGCTCGACCAATAAAAACTGACTGCCACCATATAACTGAAAAATTGTTGAGTCTGGCGTACAACAACATTCGAAATTCAAATGCATACGAACGTGTGAATATTCATGAATGAATACCCGTTCAATAACGGTTGTTGAGTCGTCTGTAGCAGTTGTGACAAGGATTTGTTCCTCACTTATCTCATTTGAATATTACTGTGGACTCGGAGCGGATGTGACCGGTCAACAGGGGATGCTTATGCCTCCATGACACCAGATCCCACCTTTGGATTTCCAGAGTTCCGTATTTGTCTAATATTCACCAGATTTGTATATGTACTGTAAATCAGGCTTATTCGCGAGAACTTTATAGTATGATAATACTTTGACAAATGAGCATTCCAAATAACGAAAATATCATCTCGCGAATAAATGCAGAACTTGTGTATCGCGAAAATAAAATTTCGCGAGTATTTCCGGCTTTACAGTATCCTGTACATCTTGTAGATTTATACTTTGGTATCTAAGATTTTTTTGTTATATTTCAATGTTCATATTTATTGATCTAATTTAGCAAAGGATTGGCGACAAATTCCAAAGTTAACAAAGAACCTGGTTCCGCGAATAGTAAACGACGTATGTTTGAATATAGCATTACGATTCGAATATTTGGCCACAATGTTTATTATCAATTTCCATCAGTGATCGGCATGGAAAGGATAATATGGATTTTGGAGAACTTCCTCTCTAGTGTACTCTCCCACAGATTTTCCAGGTACCAAGGTCATATTTTTATTTAGCAATTTAGCATAGCACCTCCTTTCATTATCATAAATATCTGTTTCTTATATTTGCCATTTATTTGTTATATATGTTATACACTTCAGAAGACGGATAAAGGTGGATGAACTAATGGGATGAAGCAAATTTTAATAGGAAATTGTGGTGTTGCACACTTTCCTGAACATCTCAATAGTTGAGTGGCACATTGATAGTATGTATGTGTATTGTTATTAACGTATGGAGAAATTTGGTATCCATATATCATCAAGCTTAGGTTCGGGAACGGTTAACTGTTATATAGATAACCGTGACTTTTGTCACAGCCCTTCAACCATATACCAAAAAGTTCCCTTTTGACTTAAAAAAATCCCTTTTACGCTGTTGCTCGATTCACATTTTGAGACACTTTTGGGTGATTGATGATGGACATATTTTGTATTATTCTACGGTTACGTTTGTTCTTTATCTGTTTTACTGGGATATATTACTTTGAACATAAAATATGTTAAAATGAAATTCGGGCACCAAGACTTTATTAGGAAAACCATGGATCCAAAAGTACCTAAGACAATTTTCTGAATAATATTAGTCTGAGATGAAAGTAAAACAATAAACTGAATCTCTTTCGCTTTCATGCATCACACAATGATAGTGCATTTCCCTTTGTTTGCTCATATAAAATTACTTTATGTCTCTATTGAATAGTAATTTATATAGAAAAATAAGTATCAACTCTATGCGTCTTTCAGATGTTCCTAGTATACATTACCTGGACATATGTTGGCAATATATTGGGCTATCATTTCATATCAAAATGCATTTTACACAATAGAGAGAAGTTCTAATTTCATTAGTGGGGTAAAAGAGGCGTTATTCATTTCTTCTGTAGTTCTGCATATACGGGTTTGGTAACATCCTCGGTTACGTAGTTTTGAATTTGCCTGAATGAAACTGAAACCATGTATACTCTGTTTATAAATAAATGTAAAACCACAGATACCAAAATATTAATCTTCATGATGTCCACGTCACAAAACCAGTATACAAATCTGCTGAATATTGAACAAACACGGACCTCTGGAAATCCAGAGGTTTGGATCAGGTGTCATTAAGGAGTAAGCATCCCCTGTTGACCGGTCACATCCCTCCCAAGTCCACAGTCAAATTCAAATGAAACAAGTGATGAATAAATCCTCGTCACAATTGATACAGACAACTCAACAACCGCTATCGAACAAGTAACTCAACCTGTGACGAAGCTTTAAATATTAATCAATGTATTACTAGTGCTGAATTTTAATTTATCTATCAATAAACTTTAAAATTGAAATACTGAACATGTAAGTACTTGTTTTATCTAAGTTAAATAAAATTATTTTAAAGCAGAGTTAAATATAAAGCTGGCGTCCTTCCAAAAATTGATACGATATATCCTGTAGGCAGGGTAAACTACCCGATATGAAAATTATATTGACTGTATGGATCTTACACTGTATACTGGGAGTAACAAATTAACAAAAATGTGGAAGAGAAATGAATGTTATATATCAACAAAGGTAAGGTTTTGTTCCCTTATTCAAAAATATGTTCATTGATTTAAGAACTTGATGTACTCTAGAAAATTTTGCTTCAATGATTTACTGTTTAAAGGTATTTTATAGAGGTGTTGTTAGATTCTGTTGTCCTACGAATAATTTGTTGATTATTCTTAGTGGTATTATTACGTTGTGGACATTTTCAACGCAAAAGAAATATTTTTCTGAAATCAAATATTAGGGTAACCGATATCATTTTGATGTTAAATATTTCATTTTACGTACATTTTAATAGAAAATTAAAAACCCTTGTGTTTTGGCAAAATTCCAATTACACATGAACAACGGTTCTCATCACGTGCTCATGTCCATTAAATTTTAGCAAGATGAATTTCCGTTTATTTTCTAGAAATTAGCTGTAGTATCTCGAGCATAAATTAAAAAATACGAAAGACATTCAGCGATTTAGACACCATAAAGTATGGACATAAGATATCATTGTCACATGTTATGTAATTTGAGCTAGAATTAGCCAATCACGACTAAGTACATATGGCGGCGGGACTTCTTCGCGACAAAAGAGAAAGTCTGCTTACCAAAAGGATTTAGACTCAATTTATGTATGTATACATTCTTATTGGGATTCATTCTAGCACCTAACTGAAATGTCAATCCCATGATAGGATAAAGCAATGTTGAATCTTTGTATGTAATGATGGTATCACATTTTTGTATTATCTCCGAGATTTTTATTGTTATACTTAACATTATGACTGATGGTTTAGTGTACCATTGCTACATATCTGTTGGAGAAGTAACGCCATTAAATATTCATACTCAGACTGACAAGGAGTCCATGGATGTCACCGCAGCTGAATAGATAACAAATTTTCCTCCCGACCTCACATCTCTATTTCAGTCATGTACATGGAACTGGGTGACTGACAGTCTTGCTGTGGTGGATGTGCCCCGGACAGCAGTAAATTAATATTTAAAAAATGGTGTAGGTAATGTGTTTTTGGTAACCCCTCAAATACGCACTGTAGTACTTCTGTGTGGATTAATAAGTACAGTATATTGGTTCTTAGTGATGGTGCATCCCTTCCAGTTGTCATGTGGTAAATTTTAGATTTACTGGGTGGGTGTAATTGTAATGTAAATTTTGTATTTACACCCACCAAGTAAATTCAAAATTGACAGCATGACACAGTCATCAATAAATGACCTCCCAAAGCCGACCTGGATCAGCTCTTGAATAAAGTCGTTAAACATTTTACAATACATGTATGTCCAGAACGATCACAGAGGATCACTAGTCACCAGTCATTTTTAGGGATGAAGAACCCTTACCAATATTGACTGAATTCATTGTTGACACTGATTAACTCATTGTATTCTATCATTATATGTTCAGCTAATGAATTAGTCAAGCTGACATACATTGTAAACGTTGGGATACCTTTAACAGTAGCCGAACGACTTCATGTCTTTATTGACCTAGATTAATTAATAAGAGTACCTATAAATCCTAATGAAAAACATTTAGCAGAAACAACGGAAAAAGCATGCTTGCTGACAGTACATTCTATGGTGGTCTTTCAAGCTGTAGTACTTTGACCAATTATCAACCTCGGTCAACTTATTGGATCTTTTCAAAATTCTCAGCTACATTCAAGAAATATTCAGTACCACTTGCCACTTATTGTAAAGGGAAGTCTAGTTCCACCATCAACCAACATCAACCACCAATTGCATTTATTCACCCTTCTGTAAACCAAATCAATTTATGAAGTTACCTCTTCCTGGGACTCTATAGCACAATGTTTAACACTATGATAGAGAACATAAATGATGTTTCATACCACTGATCGTAGTCTGCACTACCCTTAGGTTCGATTTATAATATTATTGCATCAGAAAATCATCTGCAACATACTTTTTCTTTGAGGTTTTGGCATATTATTAACTTATACTGCATCTTGTACGATGAGAATCTATCCTGGTAGTCCCAGTAATCAGAACTAGTAAACGCAGTTAATCATAGAGGAATGTGGATAGGACAAAACAGAATGAAAATAAACGTGATCAAGATAAAAATATAGGAGAAAAACAAATAGGACAGGAACATATAACACACATGAAGATCTTGCACTTCACATGAACTCATGACTTGAAAAAAGATATATGAAACTCATTCCAATTCTTCCTGTTGCTGCTTCTTTTATGGTTAGCGATGATCAGAAAAACATATTATGGTCATATGACATATTTTTCTTCAAACAAAACCTAATGGGAAAATTAACAATGTTTAATATATATTTATACAGTAATATATCAATTCAATTAAGACAGCAAATCTATGAATATTTCTATTGTGCTCAGACGTAGATCTGTGGTCCTATATTGTCTAAACACTGTTGTGATACTCAAACACAGAGCTAAATTTACAACCAAGGAAGGAAACAGGACCCATTGAAGGAGTGCTATTCCATTTATTCAGTACCACTTGCCACTTATTGTAAAGGGAAGTCTAGTTCCACCATCAACCAACATCAACCACCAATTGCATTTATTCACCCTTCTGTAAACCAAATCAATTTATGAAGTTACCTCTTCCTGGGACTCTATAGCACAATGTTTAACACTATGATAGAGAACATAAATGATGTTTTATACCACTGATTGTAGTCTGCACTACCCTTAGGTTCGATTTATAATATTCTTGCATCAGAAAATCATCTGCAACATACTGTATATGACATATTTTTCTTCAAACAAAACCTAATGGGAAAATTAACAATGTTAAATACATATTTATACAGTAATATATCAATTCAATTAAGACAGCAAATCTATGAATATTTCTATTGTGCTCAGACGTAGATCTGTGGTCCTATATTGTCTAAACACTGTTGTGATGCTCAAACACAGAGCTAAATTTACAACCAAGGAAGGAAACAGGACTCATTGAAGGAGTGATATTCCATTTATTCATTAGAATGTATTTTTCTTAACAAATCAAAATCTCTATTTACATAAGCTCAGTACCTTTCAGTATTTTTATTATTAAATTGTGTTTTGAAAATACCAAATTCAAATGTAATTGAAGTGCCTGTTGATCACAAAAGGGAGTTGGGTGTATCATATATAAGATACTTGTTCAGGTGTTCATCATGATCAATTGTAAAGACTGGATCGCCATTTTCTAGTTCGGTATGAATTTTGGGGTTTTGGCGGATAGATCGAAATTTAAAATGCATGCCAATGACTAGTGGATATTCCTTTAATTCAGATGAGCATTAAAAAGGTATGTAATGAGGTGATTGGGGTCAATGATTGGTCAACTTTCTCTGGACTGAATGGCAGAGGTATACCAGTGTTAAACCATTCTGAATTAGCATTATATTTGGGTCTTTTTTAAAACATTACATTGGGATTACAATGTAACTCATTAGATAATCTAGATTAATAAATAAATGAGTGATTTGGGCTCTCGGAAGAGATATACAAACATTTAAATGACTGACCACCAACTATACTTTTAGTCCACCCGAACATTCAGTCGGAATATAAGAGATTCAAAATGAGCTTGTTTTTGTCAACAATTGAATTGGCCAATTTGACTATGGCCAACAGAGGTCTGCTACACCTGACGTTAGCATTGGTAATTTTAGGGATACTTTTGCTAAACGAGGATACCTCTAAATTTGGTCAGCTATTAAATGTTAGTCAAATTTGACCAAACAGTGGTACTCGTGTGTTTTAAATTATGGGTTACCTGTGCAGTCGGGGTTAACAAGTTATCAACAGCTTGTCTAAATCAGTCTTTTGGTTTTGGCTATATAATCAACTCCCCCAGGGTCATATCCATCGAAGCCTTCCTGCCTGTCATCCAAGATCAAATTGAGAGGATTATACATGGGATATTGTAGTTAGCAAAAATGTTGGTTATCAGTCAAGCTTCCCTGACACCCATACGCTCCCGGTCCACAATTTATAAAGTCAACTGCAATGAAGCGGTGTTTATAGATTTTTGTGCATCTTCGGAATCCAATAAATATATAGCAATTCAAGCTTCGTGTCGTGTGGGTATTCCAAACGAAGCGAGAACGGATTTATGATTATTTAACATTTCAGTGGTAGAGAAATCGGTTATAGATAATGTAGGATTTCCAGGAAGTCTGTTTAGTCAAAG
This sequence comes from Atrina japonica, assembly GCA_030159075.1. NCBI lineage: Eukaryota > Metazoa > Mollusca > Bivalvia > Pterioida > Pinnidae > Atrina > Atrina japonica. Next base: position 89,621 of record BROG01000269.1, read on the forward strand.
TTCATCTTGTAGGATGCTGTTAGATGCTTTGTCAGCAGAAACGATGATAAAATTTTCCTGGAGACGGGCAAGTTATCTGACAACATCACAAAGGAGTTCTGTATAATAGATGTTAACTTGTTTTAGAGTTTTTGATGAGGAATTGTTGTGTAAAGGGTCGAAAAATCAAATGACTTGATGCTTATAATATGTTTGAAAATTGAAGACTTTTAATGTTCCAACAATTCTAAAGTAATTTAATACTGCGATAACTTGTTGTCTAGTGTCATTTGCAATTTTCGGTGTATGTCGTCTTAACATTGTGAATATCTTAAATAATTAGTTCATTTCTCATAATAGTTTGTTGGTAGAATATTGGTAACAAACATTTAAATTTCATGAACCCTAATCAAAAATTTTAAAGCAAGTACACGGTCATTTCTTTTCTTTACTCCAAAACGCCTCAAAACGTCATAGATTAGTTAAGAATTTGCGTACATAAATGTGATGTAATAATCTTTGAAATGCCTAAATTGAAAACTAATCTAAAATTTAAAAAAATGTTTTATGAAAGAAACTCTGTACACTATTACAATTCTAATTTTGCATCTCAAGTAGATATACTTATAATTTCAACTTCATGGAATTATTGTGTGAATGTTAATTGATTTAATTTCGTTATTGGTGCTAGCATTGGTAATTTTAGGGATACTTTTGCTAAACGAGGATACCTCTAAATTTGGTCAGCTATTAAATGTTAGTCAAATTTGACCAAACAGTGGTACTCGTGTGTTTTAAATTACGGGTGACCTATGCAGTTGGGGTTAACAAGTTATCAAAAGCTTGTCTAAATCAGTCTTTTGGTTTTGGCTATATAATCAACTCTCGCAGGGTAATATCCATCGAAGCCTTCCTGCCTGTCATCCACGATCAAACTGAGAGGATTATACATGGGATATTGTAGTTAGCAAAAATGTTGGCTATCAGTCAAGCTTCCCTGACACCCATACGCTCCCGGTCCACAATTTATAAAGTCAACTGCAATGAAGCGGTGTTTATAGATTTTCGTGCATCTTCGGAATCCAATAAATATATAGCAATTCAAGCTTCGTGTCACTTGTGGGTATTCCAAACGAAGCGAGAACGGATTTATGATTATTTAACATTTCAGTGGTAGAGAAATCGGTTATAGATAATGTAGGATTTCCAGGAAGTCTGTTTAGTCAAAGTTCATCTTGTAGGATGCTGTTAGATGCTTTGTCAGCAGAAAACGATGATAAAATTTTCCTGGAGACGGGCAGTTCTCTGACAACATCACAAAGGAGTTCTGTATAATAGATGTTAACTTGTTTTAGAGTTTTTGATGAGGAATTGTTGTGTAAAGGGTCGAAAAATCAAATGACTTGATGCTTATAATATGTTTGAAAATTGAAAACAATTCTAAAGTAATTTAATACTGCGATAACTTGTTGTCTGGTGTCATTTGCAATTTTTGGTGTATGTCGTCTTAACATTGTGAATATTTAAAATAATTAGTTCATTTCTCATAATAGTTTGTTGGTAGCATATTAGTAGAATATTGGTAACAAACATTTAAATTTCATGAACCCTAATCAAAAATTTTAAAGCAAGTACACGGTCATTTGTTTTCTTCACTCCAAAACGCCTCCAAAACTTCATAGATTAGTTAAGAATTTGCGTACATAAATGTGATGTAATAATCTTTGAAATACCTAAATTGAAAACTAATCTAAAATTTTAAAAAATGTTTTATGAAAGAACCTCTGTACACTATTACAATTCTAATTCTGCATCTCAAGTAGATATACTTATAATTTCAACTTCAGGGAATTATTGTGTAAATGTTAATTGATTTAATTTCTGTTTTCTGGTTACATATCTGGGTCGGAAGACAGCGATATTTGTTAATAGCCTACACGAAAGCGAAATATATTCTATTATTTTTTAGATCTTTATTGTATTTCTAGTATTCATAACAATAGTTAAACATAAATTTACTTTGATTCAAAAAATGTTAAGTGACAAAGCAAAAGACAAACATATACAGAGTTTTGGATGTTACTTTATTTTGGAAATTTATAGTCTTTCCAACTAAACAAAAAATACATTTATCAATTATAATCGTATGCTGTAGATTTATAATTTTTTTCCAATTTTCAGTATACAATTTGGATTAATTTTAATTTGAAATAATCAAAGGGTCATTAGCTGTTTTTATTATCATTATTCCCTTTTCACTACATAGATTGCTGGACCTCAGCTTATATTCACAAAATATATAGGAATATAATTTTTTATGCTGTAGTATAGATCTTATTTGTTATTGTACATCAAGTACAAGTGGTAAAAGTAGAAAAAAAATAATTGTTAACTTTCTATGAAAAGACCAATGATACGAATTCGTATAGTGTTTACAACACTTTGACCAATGAAGTCTCTGATTTTTGGTCAGCACAGGTTCGAACCCCGATGGAAACATAGCTGACTTTTATGAGAACTTTTAAGTTTATTTGCGGGAGGTCGGTGGTCTCTTCCCGAATACATTGAAACCGGGTTCTCTCCTCCACCAGTAAAATCTGGCCTCCACCATATAAATGTCGTAAAAGCTATTCAAAATATAAAATCTCAGATACCAAAGTAAAACTCTACAGAATGTCCAGGGTATATATATATATATATATATATATATATATATATATATATATATATATATATATATATATATATATATATATATATATATATATATATATATATATACAAATCTGGTGATATTGGACATACACGGACCTCTGACAATCCAGAGGTGGGATCAGGTGTCATGTAGGAGAAGCACCCCCAGTTGACCGGTCAAACCCGCTGTGAGTGCAAAGTTAAATTCAAATGAAATAGGCAAAGCAATGATATGATTTAGAATATTGCATGGATTTGTTTAATTAACTTGCTCTGGTGCCTTTAACATTATAAAACTGAAATGAAATGACATGTTTTTCAGATCTTCGGATCATGCCAACGAAAGTAGTTGAGACGGAATGCGATGTTCGTAGAGAAACATATGGAGGGAAATATCTATTAAATCACGAGATCCTTGAGAGGGAATTGAATATAGATGTAAGAGTTAGTAGTAGGGATATTATACGAATCTCCAAAACAATCAGAAAAGGTATGTTAACTAACATAGTGTTTGACACATTCACAAACACATTTTAACCCCATGATCAGTGGTAGAGTTATTTATTCGTTCTCACACCTACGTTAATGTTTGTTTTCAAACATCACAATATTCATCAGTACCTTAGCAGCACCTGTAGAAGTGCAAGTTAGTAACATCAGGCAGTTTTAATTATTTCGATAAAATATCACAATATTTAAGATTTTCGATAACTGTACAATTCGAAACACTGTATATAAAACAAACTTCAGATACCAAAGTATAAATCCATATGATGTCCAGGATATAGGTACAAATCTGGTAAGAAAAAATGGACAAACACGGACCTTTGGAAATCAAAAGGTGGGGTCAGGTCCCATTACATTACAATTTATTGTCTATCATAAATTCCAGCATTTTTCTATATCAACTTCAGTGCATTTATGTGTAGAATCAGAGTGGTGTTGGACAAAATAAGTATTCTGATAACCAATCGGTAGATATTGAAATTTTCGAGTACTACATTTAGTGAAAAACAGTTGTCTATGATGCTAAAAGTCTCTTTTTTAATTTGTACGTGGAATCGTTGTGTAAAGAGTAGAGAAGTCGTATGTTTTGATATCGTGAATCTGAGAAAAATTGTGTGCATTAAAATATTTTGAAAGTTGTTTAGTATAATTAAGTATCCACATCTGTCTTACACCGCTTCTGTAATAAGTAAATGTACAGTATTGCTTAACGGATGTCAGTATATAAGTCATTTAATTTAAATAATTAATATGAAATGTATTTTTAGTTTACTATCATATTGAACTAATTTACATTAACATTCACCATATTATATAAATATAGCAAAAGTAATTTGCATATTGTACATAGTAACTATTGTGGTATAATTTTAGCAGTATTGTACGACAAACTTAATAATTTTCTGTTATACGGTGGTAGCCATTTAAATGGTAAAGGAGAAATCCCAAATCCCAGCTTTGTGCATGTTAGCTAGCTAATCATATTATCTAAAATGGTAACACATCTGTTAATATTTCTCTGTATATGTGTACCACTTTGGGGTTTAGGTTTTGACTTGGGTTTGCATATTTGTTTTTATAAATTGGTAACTTGGATTTGCATCATATGAATCGTTTAATGTTTAAATACATTTCTGTATTGCTGTACATCAGATACCTGACTACATGAACATGTTTATTGCAAATACTCTAATTATGATATTCAACCTTAACCATAATTAGTTGTGTGCATCTGACACCTGATACCACCTCTACATTTTCAGAGATCGGTGTCTGCCCAATGATTTGTACATTGTTTCCTAAACCATCTTTATCTTTTTGGTGTATGTGACTTTGTATGTAAGTTAAAATTGCAGATGACTGGTAACAGTTAAACAGATTCTTGGTGACTGAAATAAGTTATAAAGCTGGTTTTAAGAGTTAATGAAAACTGCCATATTAGATTATTTTATATGATGCATTTTAAGTACACAAAATATTACAATATTACTGCATTTTTATTTATGTATATCTGTTATCCTTTCCCACATTAATTCCTCAAAGCATTTTACTCAGACTTGTTATGTAGATATTTCTTCAGAGAAATGTTATCCTTGACCATTTCTTAGAAAAGATAATCATAATCATCATCAGCATAATCATCATCATCATCATCATCATCATCATTTATTATTATTATTATTATTATTATTATTATTATTATTTTCAGAATAGTATATATTTATTTTTATTTAATTTCGTTTTACAGTTTCAGAGAAGGCAGTAGAGGACAAAGCTATGTGCCCTTTGGAAGAAGATGAAAGAAAGTGATATTGAAAATGTGAATCACTCTCTTTCTAAGGTAATTAACTTTGCAACTGATTGATCTGTTTCATGGAAATGTACATTTAATATCTGCGATATAAGTCCCATATTATATAAGCTGATTAATCATCATATGTGAAATTCAGTTAGTCTTCCCGATTAATCATATGTTTAAAAGCATACCTATATCGTTTTGGCTAATAAAGTTAATTTCCTTTCATTTTCAGGATGAGTAGAATACAGAGTAGAAAAAAACGTAAAGAAGAAATAAATAATAAAGTTTATCATTGCTGTTGTTATTATCATTGCTATAATAATAATAATAATAATAATAATAATAATAATATTATTATTATTATTATTATTATTATTATTATTATTATTATTATTATTCTACACAATAGATGGGTAGTAGGCAGTATTTTGTAAGAGTTATTTCCCTTCTGTTTTCCATACTGTATGGCAGCAGAAATATTTTCCGTAATAAATTAACTGAATTAAATGAAGTATTCTTGTAAATAAACAGTTTGAAAAAAGTAATTTGATCATATCATTTTAGATATTATTTCAGGTCTTCATTAATCTAAACAATTTATTTTAGCAAATATCATGATGCGCCTTCCTCTTATACTATTTAATCCAGTATCAAATTAGTTTTGTCAAAAGAGAATAGCGGGCATAATACTGCTGACTGAAACCCATCTATATTTACACAATATCCCCTGTCAGGTTTATATCCCTAGATAAGAAATGTGAATAAATCACTTTGTGTTCACTCAGTTTAAAATTATCTTGTTTTTTAATTAATTATCTCCCTTCCCAATTGATCTGTATATCAAAATATTTTTCGCGTAACAATTTTTTTACCTGTAATTTTACTTGCATTACGGTTAATCGTGTTTTATTATTGTGTCTTTATGAAAATACTCATGTATTATTCAGCACACATCATACCTGATTAAAATAGCGGGGAATGTACTGTAGAACATTTTCAAATTCAAAGACAATCCCCAGCAACATAATCTTGTAGATACTTTAATCTCTAGAATAACTCAACAGTTTGCTGCATCACCTTTATAAAGTTCACACTAAGACCTCAATTAAGCGTCTTATCTCTTTGTCACTACCTGTGTGTATTAATTGGTAATCTATTTTTTAAACATTATAATTAATTATTATTTAATATATTTATCAGTGTTTAGAAACATTATATGGTAGAAATAATAAATTCATAATTTGCATGAAAGAGCAAGTGCAGGATTAAGGTTTTTCTCCATCAAGAAAAGGAACGTAATTTTGAATAGAAGAAGAAAAACAGATGGCATGAGTCTTATACTCTTACTCCTTTAACCTAGCGGAGTCTCCTGAAGCTTTTCTTGACCTGGACTAGATTTTGGTTTTAGGGATTGAAGTTTAACAACTTTGACATTACACTTGCAGCGGAAATAGTTCCTACCTTTTCCCTACCTACGGGTATCCAGTGGAGAATAAAACGTCTTTAAATGTCTTTACCCAAAAGTGAATAGAATCATGGAAAGATTTCTCCACTCCGCCGCCTTCTGTGAATCTGGCAATCAAAGGGAGGCAATTCACTAAATGAATGAAGTTAATAAATCTACATGATTGTTTTTCCTTCAAAATATTAAACAAGAAAGAAAGGAATATAATTATATCATTATATATATGAACCTTTTGGGGGCATTGAATTATATTGACTGGCTTGTTCACTAGTAAAGTATACGGATCTTGAACTTAACATCATCATTGGCGGATTTAAATGGAGCCTGGGGTGCACTTAAACTTAATTTAATTACGAATACAAAGACTTTTATTAGCCTCTATGGGTTCGCAAACTAATTTGTTTTTTTTCACCAGGAAAACTGTGTATTCATGCATTGATTTGTGTTGACTTAGCTGTACGCCTTACAACTTAAAAACATAAAACAGATGTACTATCATTTACATATCAATTTCACATATACAATAATACATGTACTATAATGATATGCATAATAATAAATTAAACATATAGTGAGTTAGTATCAAAATATACATAATAATGATAAAAATGTGTTTAATGTATTTCATTTGTCTGCATTAACACCATCTACATTCCAAAGCTGATTTCAAAATCTTTCCCTGCTTGCGTAATTCAGCGACATTATTTTATCACCAATACGCATTATTTATAACTGATATACAATAGGTTACCATGTATCTTATAAATAGCAATATGTGGAAAATGTATGATAATTTCAGTCTTGGAACTAAGGTATATATCATTAAATAGGATATAGGTATAAATGGAGAGTGAGCTACAATTGCAACAACTCTTTTGTACGTTCCATAGCTTGCATAACACTGGACGAAAGCCAATCTTTAACCCGTTACTTAAATATAGCTTTAAGATATCTGTATGTGGAAAATCCATAAAAAGATCGAAAAGCCAAATTTAAAGTTGGCAACAGATGAAAAAAAAGTTGGCAAAAAGAGAAAAAAGATGGAAATTCCAAGAAAAAAGTTGGAAAAGCGAAGGAAAACGTTAGAAATTCCAAGAAAAAAGTAGGAAAAGCCAGCTTAAATGTTGACAAAATGGGGAAAAAATTGGTAATTTAAAAAAAAAGTTGACAAGCCTACTTTAAAGTTGGCTAATTTAAAAACAAAAATTCGAAATTCCAAGAAAAAAGTTGGAAAATCCAACTTTAAAGTTGGCAAAACGAGAAATAAAAATATTACGGTGGCCTTAATAAGCTTCCGTAGTTTTTTTTATTTTTGAATAAGTTAGAATAAAGTTGGAAAAGCCAACTATAAAGTTTGAAAGTCCAAGAAAAAAGTTGGAAAAGTCAATTTAAAGTTTGAAATTCCAAGACAAATGATTGAAATTCCAAGAAAAAAGTTAGAAAGCCAACTTTAAAGTTGGAAAAACGAGAAAACAAGTTAGAAATTCCAGGAAAAAATATTCGGAAAGCCAACTTTAAAGTTGGCAAAACGAGAAAAAAAAGTTGGAAAAGCCAACTTTAAAGTTGGCAAACCGAAAAAAAAAATATAAATTCCAAGAAATCCCAACAGTTCAAAAGCCAAGAAAAAGGCAGGAAATTCCAAGAAAAAGTAGGAAAAGCCAACCTTTAAGTTTTTAAACGAGAAAAAAGATGGAAGTTCCTCTAAAATGTTGGAAAACCCAACTTTGAAGTTGGCAAAACGAGAAAAAAAGTTGGAAATTCCAAGAAAAAAGTGGAAAAGTCACAAAAAACGTTGAAAATCCAAGAAAAAATAGGAAATTCCAAGAAAAAGCGGGAAAGCCAACTTTAAAGTTGGCAAAACGAGAAATCAAAAGAAATTAAGGTGGCCCAACTACGCTTAGTTTTTTGGTAGTTGATTAAGTTAGAATATAGTTGGAAAAGAACTATAAAGTTTGAAAGTCCAATAACAACAGTTGGAAAAGTCAACTTTAAAGTTTGAAACTCGATGAAAAAAGTTTGAAATTCCAAGAAAAAAGTTAGAAAAGCCAAGAAAAAGATTGGAAATTCCAAGAACATGTAGGAAAAGATAACTTTTTAGTTTGCGAACGAGAAAAATTCCAAGAAAAAAGTTCAGAGATTTGGTGTTTTTTCTGTGTAGACCAAATAATGAAAACAAAAAACCTCCCATAAAGAAAAGCAAAACAAAACGAAACAAGTTTTACAATCACAATGCAAAGACATTTAACAAATAATCAGATAATAAAATAAAATGGACGTAAATCCAAATAAATAACACACAAATCAACAGCAGCAAACACATACAAACTAAATAATAAACACACAAACAACACACCAAATAACAAACACACAAAACAACAACAACAAAATACACACACACACAAACAGAAACATACACCTAATAACAAACACGCAAAACAACAACACATAGACACACACACACAAACAGACGCACAAACCAACTAACAAAAACAAAACAAAAACAACTACAACACACACACCAAATACCAAACACACAAAATAACACACCATATAACAAACCCACAAAACAACAACAACAAAATACACACACACACAAACAGAGACACTCACCAAATAACAAACACGCAAAACAACAACAACACATACACACACACACATACAGACGCACAGATATAAATAAAAAATCAGATACCAAAGTATAAATCAATAGAATGTCCAGGACATAGATACAAATCCGGTAAAAACACGGACCTCTGGAAACCAAGAGCTGGGATCAGGTGTCATGGGGGAGTAAGCATTCCCCCTGTCGACCGGTCACACCCGCCGTGAGTCCACAGTCAAGTAATATGAAATACGTGAGGAGTGTATCCTCGTCACAATTGGTACAGACGTCTCAACAACCGCCAACTCAACATTTCACTTAGTGAAACAGAGTAGTCGCAAACAAGACTATTATACCAACCGTAAAATTTGCGGAACGTTGACATTAAATGCGGTTTTCGATATCCCTGTGTCAATAATTTGTTAGTGAGTAGTTTACCTATGTATATGAAATCTTCATATATTGTACGCGCCCTGGCATATCGGATCATTTCTGAAATATAAACTCCATATGCGGGTGACTGAGGAATATTACTACTTTAATGTGGAAAAGTTACGATGGGAAAGACGAAATCGTCGCGTTTGTCGTATAGCTTAGTTCTTAATTTCCCGTCTGTGTTGATATTAAGTAAAAGGTCTAAGTATGAAGCGTGTGTGCTTGATTCAGTTGTATCTTTAATTTCTATATCGCATTTACATATGTATGAAGATTTTCATTATTAATTGACAAAACGTCGTTGATATATCTAAATGTCAAATTTAAGGACACCGCTAACTTTTTCTTCTTTTGATTCAGGAGTTTCTGAATGAAGTATGCTTCGTATGAATAAAGTAACAGGTCGGCCAATAAAGGAGCACAATTGGTTCCCATAGCAATGCCGACTAACATGCACACAAAACAACAACTACAACACACACACCAAATACCAAACACACAAAACAACACACTTACCAAATAACAAATACGCAAAACAACAACAAAACACACAAAGAGGCACACACACGAAATAACAAACATGCAAAACAAAAACATCACCCGCACACACACACACACACACACACACAAACAAACAAATGCACAAACCAACTAACAAATACACAAAACAACAACAATACACACAAACATACCAAATAGCAAACACACAAAACAACACACACAACAAATAACAAACACACAAAACAACAACAATACACACACAAAGGCACACAGGAAATAACAAACATGCAAAACAAAAACATCACCCACACACACACAAACAAATGCACAAACCAACTAACAAACACACAAAACAACAACAACAAAACACACAAACATATCAAATACCAACACACAAAACAACACACACACCAAATAACAAACACACAAAACAACAACAAAACACACACAAACACACAAACACAAAACAACAACAAAACACACAAACACAATAAATAACAAACATACAAAACAACAGACACACACACACCAAATAACAAACACACAAAATAACAACATACACACACGCACAAACCAAATTACAAACACACAAAACAACAACAAAACACACACACACAAACACGCCAATTACAAATACACAGCACAACAACATAACACACACAAACACACCAAATACCAAACACACAAAACAACACATATACAAAATAACAAACACACAAAACAACAACAAAACACGCACACAAAAACACCGAATAAAAAAATACAAAACAACAACAACATACACACACACGCACAAACCAAATTACAAACACACAGCACAACAACAAAGCACACACACAGACACACCAAATAACAAACACACAAAACAACAATAAAAACACACACGCAAACAGACGCACAAACCAAATAACAAACACACAAAACAACAAAACACACACACAGACACGCCGAATAACAGATGCACAAACCAAAAAACAAAAGCACAAAACAACAACAAAACACACACACACAAGCAGACGCACAAATCAAATAACAAACATAAAACAAGAACAAAACAGACTCACAAACCAATAAATCAAACACACAAAACAACAACAACAACCACATACACACACAAACAGACGCACAAATCAAATAACCAACACACAAAACAACAACAACAGCACTTACAGAGACGCACAAACCAACTAGCAAACACAAAACAACAACAACAATCACAAAAACCAGACGAACAAACAAACAAAAAGCAAAAACATTTACTTATCAAATAGGCTTACATATTAAACACAAAAAATAAAAAACAAATAGGAAAATATAAAGAATGTAAAAAACATTGTTTTAAAATCTTTATTAAAACCTCAAACATTTAGGCCTACCACCAAATACAACAATCAACAACGGTAACCACGACATACCATTCTGGTGAAGGTGAATTATTTTTTAAAACAAATGTCAAAACTGAGATTCGAACCCAGTCATAAAGTGCTAAATCGCAACTGGCAATCTACATAATCAATTACGCCACAAAGGTCTGATATTCAAATGAGGATAAAATTGGCAAAATAAATTGCGTTGCTCTGTAGAAATAATTTTGTAGTTGATAACCAACCTGTCACCCCTGTTATGATAAAAATTAGACTCGTTGTGTTGATAAACATGTGTCACTTTACCTTTGTAGACCTATAACTTTTCATCCCCGTTATGGTTTGATTTAGAATCGTTGTGTTTGTAAACATGTGCCAATTTCCCGCGGTAGACCTGTACACCAAATTTGTATACAGTCTTCTGGACATCTTAAAGCTGAACTACAAAGATAAAAAACTTTTTGACTTTTAATAAAACAAATATGTGTTTAAAAATGTTTTTATATCCCCTCTTCATATCCCCATAAAGCTGACATATTAGTAATTGTTTCAAGTCCCACAGCATGTATAAAAGGCGGATTAGTTATATTGTTCTTCATTGCATATCTGTACTCGCAACACGAAACGTGCAAAGTCCCAGAGTCCCAGATTTTCAACAGAAATATACATCTGTACATCCAGTGAGGTTTTTAACAACGTAGAAACAGCAACAAACAGAGAAATGGTTATTCATCCATAGTAAATACAAAAGTTATTCCATTTTTCTAAAGAATATGCCCCTTCGGAACACCTTGCTTTTTACCGGAAGAACAAACATGACTCAATAGCCGAATGACAGTAGCAAGCAGATCGCTTTGTTTATATTTTGGAAGGGGCATGATCTTTGGGAACAAGAAACGAGAGCTCGGGAACAAGTGTCACTACTAAAATAATTGGCTGATCATTTACGATATGTATTTGATAATTTATTTTATAGATTGTTAAGAACTAAAATCCACCTGGCACTTCTTGGAATAATGAAGTTCTAATTTTCCATTTTTTAAACTCTCATTTCTTTTCATGATATCCAAATGTTCACACAATGCAGGTAATTGTCCATATCGATAATCTAATTGCGATATAGAGCCGGCAGCGTGTTCGTGTCTTGGTCGTGAGATCAGGCGTCACGTTGGTTTCTTGTCCTTCGGGCGAAATATTACCGAGGTTCCGTGTCACAATAGGTTTGCTCGTCCTTATGGAGTAAGGTGTATTGAAATTTGTTACATATTTTGTATTACCTGAAGAGTAACATGCACGTAAGGTAAGGTTTTTGATAATATATAATTTTTCTATATTTTTTGTATTTAGGTGATATAATATGATGTATGTATATCTTGGAAAACGAAAGCCCCAAAGAGTCATTTCCCTTGTTAATGTGATAATTTTCTATTGAACTGGACAAAGAAAAAAGTATATTCTACGATGGTTAGGTTTATTTCATATGTGTCTGAATCACGAACGATTGCAAAAATCTTGAAAGTTTTGAAATAAAATATACTTGCTTTGTCCTAAAATTCAGAAAATGGATTTTTTTCATGAATGTGTAGAGTTACTTGTACGGTAACGGTTGTGACGAGACTTTGTACCTCACTTTTTTCCTTTCATTTTGACTGTGTGACGGTGGGTGTGACCGGTCAACAAGGGATACTTACTCCTCCACGGCACTTGATCCCACTTTTAAATTTCCATATGTCAATGGTTTTCTAATATTCACCAAATTTATATCTGTATCCTGGACATCCTGGATATTTCTACTTTGGTATTTGAGATTTTTCTTATACTTTAACATATTTATTGCTATAATTTAGCAAAGCATTTGCGACAAAATTTACAAAGAAAGAATCTAGTTCCACTTATCCTAAAATGAATAGTAAAAGACGATTGTTCCAATGATATCGCATTACAACTCAAATATTTGGTCACATATCTAGCACCAGTATATTACACAGTGTAACATTATTTGGTCACAAGTTTAGTACCACTATATTACACAGTGTAGCATCATTTTGTCATATGTCTAGTACCAGTATATTACACAATGTGGCATCATTTGGTCACATATTTGGTACCATTATGTTACAGTGTAGCATCATTTTGTCACATGTCTTGTTACTTAGATTTCGAAACCAAAAATGGGGAATAAAAGCCTGCCTTAATTATACGTCTTTTTTCTATTGGAGTGCAACTGATGAAATCGGATTAGGGGAGGCGATCGTCTTGTGCATTATAACTTTAATATTATGTTTTTAATATTCTTAATTGAAAAGTTGCTCCCGTCCATTACGTTTAACTCTAAGGGAGGCGAGTCACTTAAAGAATACATGATTGTTTTGCCTCAAAACTTGAAACAAGAAATAGAAATCATACCCAAATCACCATAAATAAGAAACGTTTGGGGACAGTGGGTTATATTAACTGGCTTGTTCATAAGAATATTGTAATGATCCTGATTTTATTATTATTTGCGGATTTAGAGTGGATTGGGCTCACTTAAACTTCTAATTTAATGTCTAAAACAAAGACTATATAATAGCCTCTCCAAGCTTATGCTTTAACAAATGCTTATTTTGGCATTGTATTGTTTATCAGCTGTAAGCATTACAACTCAAAAACATATACACAATATACAATATTAGATGTACATTTGCATATCAATTACATATTATATAACAATGCATGTACATTCATAATACGCATAGTAATTACTCATTGAGTGAGTTTATATTTAAACATAATTCAATACGAAAGTACATGTAATATAATACCACTAAGCGCATCAGCCAATTATAATATAATTGTAATCAATTTTTTCATTTGTATTTATTTCAAAACAATATCTATAACAAGGCGATGGAGTACATTACAAGTACGTGTATGAATGTCATGATCAATACACATCATTAATAACTGATATGTAAAATGGTGTCCTGTAGCTTACCAAGGCACGATTAAATGTATTGATATAAATGCAGCCTTGGAACTCAGTAACAGATAATTAAAGATGACAAGGTATAAAAGGAAATTGAGCTACAGAAACAAAAAGTCTTCTCAACATTGCAAAGCTTTGAAAATTTACTCAGCATGCGTAATTCAGGGACATTATTCATGCTTAATTCAAACAGTTTTAAAACACTAGGCTTTTTATAATAAAATCTTAATCTTAATTTTAGGTCAAAAGTTCTTAAGCCATTGTAAAAAGGACATGTTAGCATGAACTTGAATTTATCTTCTAGCTCATTCAAGTTGACGCAAGTACATACTACATGTATATTATTCCTCAAAATATTATTAAAGCGACCATATTCAATCTTTAAAACATGATTACTGACAATTCATTTACATCCAACCTAACAAAACGTTCGTTTTCAACACACAGCTTCGAGAACCTTTCGTGTAAGTCTACCAACTTAGTATACGCTATTGAATGTTCTCTTTGTGGGATATTATATGTGGATAAAACAAGGGAAAGTTGAGTAGTAGAATGTCCGGACATTTCGACGAAAACGGGAAGAACACTGGATTCGACAGCTGGGAACTGCTGCGCCATATGGATGCAACGACCATGTCGATAGCGTAGGGAATCTTACCAGTCCTGGATGCCAATCGGTAAATGTTTTAAACCTATTTGACCGAACCAGTAGGAAACATCGCAGCCATGGCTCTAGGAAATATAACAAGCCCGAGATTCATGATGTCTCATTCGATGGTCTTCTACCATTCGTCAATCGTCAATTAGGTCTGCATCATATTCGTACAAAACTGTACTCACTCCCATTGAAAAAATTACATGACTTGTACAAATCTACGATGACATTGTGCTTTACCGATGCTGGTTCTCCAGAGTATCGACTTCATGGTATCATTTTGGACATTTCATGCAAAAGATTATTCAAAGCTGTCAGGACTAATAAACATAAAGAAACGAGTAATCGCCCGTTCCTCGAGGTCAAATATGCTAAAAAGGGCATTGCCGCTTTGAATATAAGCAATATTTTGAACCAAAAATCCGTCCAAAGTAAGATCCCGCCATACTTCCAATACAAAGATTCACCATGTATTTCCTATAGCTATACGCGTTCAGTTGCCTCTAAGATCTTTAATTACAAGGCAAATCTGCAGCAACTCAATTTACCCAGCCTTTCCCAGAACATTCCGCCTTGTACCTGTTCTACATCTGAATTCATGTACTCTCCATGTGTCCATGTTGTGACAGGTGATCTAAACATTGTGCGCAACAGAACACTGAGAGATCTTTTATGCAAAAGTCCAAAATATAGGGAACCTGTATCGTTTACATGGCGCCAAAACTATGAAATTATAATGGATGCATGTGAAGAGTACGCCATACGCGGGGCTAAGAAAGAAGATGTCGAACCTGATACTCTTTAGGAGTGGATTAAGTAGATCAGTAATGTTCTTAAACGACGAATTCGACGATTTAAACATTGTGTCAACGCAAAACACAATTCAATTTTGCGTGACCCTGATGTTGTCAGAGAACTTTCCCGTCTCCATGAAAATTTTATCATCGTTCCTGCTGACAAAGCATCTAACAACTTCACATTTGTCTGCAGGCGACACTACTTCAGCATCCTACAAGACGAACTTGGAATAAACAGACTTCCCGGAAACCCTACATACTCTCTAACTGATTTCTCTACCTCTGAAATATTAGATGATCATAAATCCGTTCTCGCTTCGTTTGGAATACCCACAAGTGACACGGAGCTTGAATTGCCATATATTTGTTGGATTCCGATGATGCACAAACATCCCTATAAACACCGCTTCATTGCGGGGTTATCTAAGTGTTCCACCAAGCCTTTATCGATGTTGCTTACCAAACTTCTAACTCATATTTAAAAAGGTCTTTAGAAGTACTGTTTAACGGCCTACTCAAAAAGCGGAGTCAATCAGATGTGGATCCTAAAGAATTCAATGGAATTGTTGGAACATTTAAAATCTCCAAATTTCAAACAAATTACAAGCATGAAGTTTTCTTATTTTTCGACCCCTTACACAACAATCCCTAATCAAAAACCCAAAAACAAATTAACATCTATTATACAAAACTCTTTTGTATACAAAAATGGAAATCGCAGATATAAATATTTGGTGTTAGGTCAAGAAGAACCTTATTTTGTCAAGGAACACTCTGATTCCAATAACAAGTACACTGAGGACGATATTATCAAGATGCTGGGGTTTCTAGTATACAACATATATGGGTTTTTTTCGGGAAAGGTTTTCCAACATATTGTCGGCATTCCAACGGGTACCAATTATGCTCATCAGATGGCTGACATATTTTTGTATTCATATGAAGCGGAATTTATACAGTCACTGCTCTCCAAAGGAAACAAACAGTTAGCATCTCTGTTCAATTTTACTTACAGGTATAACGACGATGTTCTGTCCATAAATAATTCAGAATTTCAGAATTACCTTGGTTGAGCTAGAGATCAATGAGACGACAGAGAGTAACACATCTGCTTCTTACCTAGATTTACTCCTGTCGATTGGAAATGACGGTCAACTTTACACATCCCTCTATGACAAACGAGACGATTTCAATTTCCATATCATAAACTTCCCGTTTCTAAGTAGTAATATTCCTTCTTCTCCTGCCTTTGGCGTTTCCATTTCACAACTTATACGTTATGCCAGGGCATGCATGAATGTTTTATTCTGAGAGCTAAACGACTAGCCAATAAACTACTTACACAAGGTTACGTTGTTGAACGCTTGGAGTCGTCGTTTAAGAAGTTTTATGGTCGATACGGGGATCTTGTTAAACATTATGAAGTCCCCCTCTCAGAGATATTAGATAGTATTCTGGATCACGGTGACAGACAGTGACTCCGTTTCACCAATCATGCTTTTCACCGAACTTGACCTCATCACCAAACTTGATCTTTTTACTGAATTTGACCTGTTCATCGAACTATAAAGGTTTCCATGGAACATTTGCGACGGGTGTGGCATGCCAGCAGAAGACGCTGACGCCTTCCGGACACCTGGTCTTATCCCGTTTGTGATTCGTAATTGTTCTTTATGTTGAGACAATTTGCACATCTAATTCGTCGTGTTATAAGGGACTTGAGTTTTGATTATTGATTGGTACTTTTACTTTTGTCGGTATTTTTGCATATTTACCTCACTCCAAATTAACTTGCTTAATTATTCATCTTAAACATTTAATAGCCATAAGATTGATCGTTGATGAACATTAATTCTGAAAGACAAGATGTTAATATACAATGCTTTTATTTCATCAGTTTTAATCAAACTTTAATTATGTTCTGTTTTCTTATCATATATAAAGTAAGTCATCCTAATTCACAATACAATATAGGGATTGGGGTACTTTTCCTAAATCCTTAAATGCTTTTACAAAAAACAGTGTATGTACTTATTCAACAGCAATACCTTTATGTAAGCCCCACACTTCTGAACCATGTCTTAGAATTAACTATCAAAACTGAACATTGGCTGTCAATATCAGTCTTATATTTCTTTAACTTGTTGAGTACTGCAAATAGAGGGTCGGTTCCCTTTTAGGTCAGCAATTTGTTTTTGAGTCTTTAAAAAAAATTCATTGTAATTGAAAAACTCAAGATAAAACAAAATGATTCACTACATCTAAATTAAATGTTCAATTTTCGTTATCATGTATTCTTGCACCGTAAAAATAAGTATTTTTGTCATTTATTTTATTTAAATCTCTAATTTCTACCCACTTGTATATTGTTTAAGAGATCTTAGCATATCTTTTAAACCTTCGGGCGTCTCTGATATCAGTACAGTGTTATCATCATACATTTGTGAAATATCAATCAATTGTATTTCTTCAGATTGACAATTTACACATAAGAAATTCATTTCGAAATCCTTAACATATAAAGAAAAATGTACTGGCAAATTATTTCCCCTTGTAATAACCGGGAGTTAGAGGTGAATTAGTTATTAGATAAATATGAAGACATATCAATGGATAATGGAAATGCATGTCGATTATAATACGACAAAATTATATACTAGTATACAAATGGTCGAAACATAAAGAATATTAGCGAATCACAAACGGGATGGGACCAGGTGTCCGGAAGGAGTCAGTGTCCCCTGTCAGCATGCTAACCCGTCGCAAATGTTACATGGAAACCTCTTGAGTTCGGTGAAAAGGTCAGGTTCGATGAAAATGTTATCGTTTAGTTTTAGATCTTTCTGATTTTAGATCTGTATGTGTTCGTGCTTCTGTTCTGCTTTTAGATCTGTATGTGATCGTGCTTCCGGTCTGCTTTTAGATATGTATGTGCTCGTGCTTCTGTTCTGCTTTTAGAACTGTGTATGATGGTGCTTACGTTCTGCTTTTAGATCTGCGTATGGTCGTGCTTCCGTTCTGCTTTTAGATCTGTGTATGGTCGTGCTTCCGTTCTGCTTTTAGATCTGTGTATGGTCGTGCTTCCATTCTGCTTTTAGATCTGTGTATGGTCGTCCTTCCGTTCTGATTTTAGATCTGTGTATGGTCGTCCTTCCGTTCCGAGTTTAGATCTGTGTGTGATCGTCCTTCCGTTCCGAGTTTAGATCTGGGTATGGTCGTCCTTCCGTTCCGAGTTTAGATCTGTATGTGGTTGTCCTTCCGTTCTGAGTGTATATCTGTGTGTGATCGTGCTTCAGTTCCGAGTTTAGATCTGTGTATGGTCGTGCTTCCGTTCTGAGTTTAGATCTGTGTGTGGTCGTGCTTCCGATCCGAGTTTAGATCTGTGTGTGGTCGTGCTTCCGGTCTGCTTAAAGATCTGTGTGTAGTCGTGCTTCCGTTCTGCTTTAAAATCTGTGTGTGGTCGTGCTTCCGTTCTGATTTTAGATATGTGTGTGGTCGTGCTTCAGTTCTGATTTTAGATATGTGTGTGGTCGTGATTCAGTTCTGATTTTAGATATGTATATGGTCCTGCTTCTGTTCTGCTTTCTGGGCCCGAAATCACCAAGTTTACTCAATACTCAAGCTCAACTTTTATTTCATCATTTTGACTATAGAATTGTTTATAAAACTTTTGAATTTTAGTGATTAGGAAACACATTATGGTTTTGAATCATTTACATATAAACTTTTGCGTCACACGTATGATTTTTCTGTAAAAAAATGAATAAATACGTTGAGTACGGTACTCAAGATTTGAGTTTATACTTAAACATTTTAAAAGTATTTCTGAAGTTTTCTTCAAATGAGCAAAAAATTTTATCATTATTTACAATTGTATGCCATCAATATACAAACATGTCCAGTTACAGAATGAAGTTTGCATGTTTATACCTTAAAATCGTAAAAAGTTAGTTGAGCTTGAAAACTGAGTAAATTTGGTGACTTCGGGCCTATATCTGTATATGGTTGTGCTTCCAATCGGCTTTTAGATCTGTATATGATCGTGCTTCTGCTCTGCTTTTAGATCTCTATATATGATCATGCTTCTGCTTTGTATATGGTCGTGCTTCTGCTTTGATTTTAAATCTGTATACGTTCCTACTTCTGTTTTGATTTTAAATCTATAAATGTTCCTGCTTCTTTTCTGATTTTAGATCTGTATATGTTCCTGCTTTTGCTCTGATTTTAGATATGTATATGGTCGTCCTTCTGCTCTGACTGTAGATCTCTATATGGTCGCCATTCAGCTCTGATTTTAGATCCGTATATGGTCGTGCAGCTGTTCTGACTTTAGATCTATAGATGGTCGTGCTTCATTTCTGACTTTACATCTGTATATTGTGGTGCTTCTGTTCTGTTTTTAGATCTGTATATGGTCGTGCTTCTGTTCTGATGTTAGATCTGTAGATGGTCGTGCTTTTTTCTGACTTTAGTTCTGTATATTGTCGTGCTTCTTTTAGATCCGTACATGGTCGTGCTTCTATTCTGACTTTAGATTTGTATATGGTCGTGCTTCTGTCTTCAGTTCTGACTTTAGATCTGTATATGGTCGTGCTTCTGCTCTGACTTTAGATCTGTATATGGTCGTGCTTCTCCTCTGACTTTTGATCTGTGTAGGGTAGTGCTTCTTCTCTGACTTTAGATCTGTATATGGTTGTGGTTCTGCTCTGATTTTAGATCTGTATATGATCGCACTTCTGTTCTGACTTTAATTCTGTATATGGTCATGCTTTTGTTCTGATTTTAGATCTCTATATGGTCGTGCTTCTGTTCTGACTTTACATCTGTATATGGTCGTGCTTCTGTTCTAGTTTTAGATCTCTATATGGTTCTCCTTCTGCTTTGAGTTTAGATCTGTATATGGTCATGCTTCTGCTCTGACTTTAGATCTGTATATGGTCATGCTTCTATTCTGACTTTAGATCTGTATACGGTCGTGCGTCTGCTCTGACTTTAGATCTCTATATGGTCATGCTTCTGCTCTGACTTTAGATCTCTATATGGTCGTGCTTCTGCTCTGATTTTTGATCTGTGTAGGGTCGTGATTCTGCTCTGACTTTAGATCTGTATATGGTCATGCTTCTGTTCTGACATTAGATCTGTATATGGTCGTGCTTCTGTTCCGACTTTAGATCTGTATATGGTTGTGTTTGTGTTCTGACTTTAGATCTGTATATGGTCGTGCTTCTCCTCTGACTTTTGATCTGTGTAGGGTCGTGATTCTGCTCTGACTTTAGATCTGTATATGGTCATGCTTCTGTTCTGACATTAGATCTGTATATGGTCGTGCTTCTGCTCCGACTTTAGATCTGTATATGGTTGTGTTTGTGTTCTGACTTTAGATCTGTATATGGTCGTGATTCTGTTCCAAATTTAGATCTGTATCTTGTTGTTCGTCTGCTCTGACTTCACATTTGTTTATGGTCGTGCTTCTGTTCTGACTTTAGATCTGTATATGGTTGTGTTTGTGTTCTGACTTTAGATCTGTATATGGTTGTGCTTCTGTTCTGACTTTAGATCTGTATATGGTAGTGCTTCTGTTCTGACTTTACATCTGTATATGGTTGTGGTTCTGCTCTGATTTTAGATCTGTATATGATCGCACTTCTGTTCTAACTTTAATTCTGTATATGGTCATGCTTCTGTTCTGAATTTAGATCTGTATATGTTCCTGTTTCTGATCTGACTTCAGATCATGGTCGTGCATCTGTTCTGAGTTTAGATCTGGATATGGTAGTACTTCTGTTCTGATTTTAGATTTGCATATGGTCGTGCCTGTTTCTGACTTTCGATCTGTATATGGTCGTGCTTCTGATCTGATTTTAGATCTATAGGTGATCGTGCTTCTGCTCTGATCTGTATATGGTCGTGCTTCTGCACTGCCTTTATATCTCTATATGGTCATGCTTCTGTTCTGACTTTAGATCTGTATATGGTCGTGCCTCTGCTCTGATTTTAGATCTCTATATGGTCATGCTTCTGTTCTGACTTTAGATCTGTATATGGTCGTGCTTCTGCTCTGACTTTAGATCTGTATATGGTTGTGCTTCTGATCTGACTTTAAATATGTATATGGTTCTGCTTCTGTTCTAACTTTAAATCTGCATATGGTAGTATTTCTGTTCTGACTTTAGATTTTTCTATGTTCGTGCTTCTGTTCTGACTTTAGATCTGTATATGGTCGTGCTTCTGTTCTGACTTAAGATCGGTATATAGTCGTGCTTCTGCTCTGATTTCAGATCTGTATATGATCGCGCTTCTGTTCTGACTTTAGATCTGTATATGTTCGTGCTTATGTTCTGACTTTATATCTGTATATGTTCCTGTTTCTGTTCTGACTTTAGATCTGTGTATGGTCGTGCTTCTGTACCGACTTTAGATCTGTATATAGTAGTACTTCTGTTCTGATTTTAGGTTTGTATATGGTGGTGCTTTTTCCGACTTTAGATCTGTATATGGCCGTTCTTCTGTTCTGACTTTAGATCTGTATATGTTTTTTGCTTCTGTTCTGACTTTATATCTGTATATGATCGTGCTTCTGTTCTGATTTTAGGTTTTTATATGGTGGTGCTTTTTCCGACTTTAGATCTGTATATGGTCGTCCTTCTGCTCTGACTTTAGATCTGTATATGTTTTTTGCTTCTGTTCTGACTTTATATCTTTATGATCGTGCTTCTGTTCTGATTTTAGATTTGTATATGGTGGTGCTTCTTTTCTGACTTTTAATCTGTATATGTTCGTGCTTCTGTTCTGACTTTAGATCTGTATATGGTCGTGCTTCTGTTCTGACTTAAGATCAGTATATAGTCGTGGTTCTGCTCTGATTTCAGATCTGTATATGATCGCGCTTCTGTTCTGACTTTAGATGTGTATATGTTCGTGCTTATGTTCTGACTTTATATCTGTATATGTTCCTGTTTCTGTTCTGACTTTAGATCTGTGTATGGTCGTGCTTCTGTACCGACTTTAGATCTGTATATAGTAGTACTTCTGTTCTGATTTTAGGTTTGTATATGGTGGTGCTTTTTCCGACTTTAGATCTGTATATGGTCGTCCTTCTGCTCTGACTTTAGATCTGTATATGTTTTTTGCTTCTGTTCTGACTTTATATCTGTATATGATCGTGCTTCTATTCTGATTTTAGATTTGTATATGGTGGTGCTTCTTTTCTGACTTTTAATCTGTATATGGTCGTGCTTCTGCTCTGACTTTAGATCTGTGCATGGTCGTGCTTCTGCTCTGACTTTAAATCTGTATATGGCCTTGCTTCTGCTCTGACTTTAGATCTTTACATGGTCGTGCTTCTGCTTCGACTTTACATGTGTATATGGGCGTGCTTCTGTTCTGACTTAAGATCAGTATATGGTCGTGGTTCTGCTCTGATTTCAGATCTGTATATGATCGCGCTTCTGTTCTGACTTTAGATCTGTATATGTTCGTGCTTATGTTCTGACTTTATTTCTGTATATGTTCCTTTTTCTGTTCTGACTTTAGATCTGTGTATGGTCGTGCTTCTGTACGGACTTTAGATCTGTATATGGTAGTACATCTGTTCTGATTTTAGGTTTGTATATGGTGGTGCTTTTTCCGACTTTGGATCTGTATATGGCCGTGCTTCTGTTCTGACTTTAGATCTGTGTACATGGTCGTGCTTCTGTTTTGAACTTTACATGTGTATATGGTCGTGCTTCTGTTTCTGACTTACGATCTGTATATGGTTGTGTTCTGCTCTGATTTTAGATCTGTATATGATCGCACTTCTGTTCCAACTTTAATTCTGTATATGGTCATGTTTCTGATCTGACTTCAGATCATGGTCGTGCATCTGTTCTAAGTTTAGATCTGGATATGGTCATGCTTCTGTTCTGACTTTAGATCTGTATATGGTCGTGCTTCTGCTCTGACTTTAGATCTGTATATGGTTGTGCTTCTGATCTGACTTTAAATATGTATATGGTTCTGCTTCTGTTCTAACTTTAAATCTGCATATGGTAGTATTTCTGTTCTGACTTTAGATTTTTCTATGTTCGTGCTTCTGTTCTGACTTTAGATCTGTATATGGTCGTGCTTCTGTTCTGACTTAAGATCGGTATATAGTCGTGCTTCTGCTCTGATTTCAGATCTGTATATGATCGCGCTTCTGTTCTGACTTTAGATCTGTATATGTTCGTGCTTATGTTCTGACTTTATATCTGTATATGTTCCTGTTTCTGTTCTGACTTTAGATCTGTGTATGGTCGTGCTTCTGTACCGACTTTAGATCTGTATATAGTAGTACTTCTGTTCTGATTTTAGGTTTGTATATGGTGGTGCTTTTTCCGACTTTAGATCTGTATATGGGCCGTTCTTCTGTTCTGACTTTAGATCTGTATATGTTTTTTGCTTCTGTTCTGACTTTATATCTGTATATGATCGTGCTTCTGTTCTGATTTTAGGTTTTTATATGGTGGTGCTTTTTCCGACTTTAGATCTGTATATGGTCGTCCTTCTGCTCTGACTTTAGATCTGTATATGTTTTTTGCTTCTGTTCTGACTTTATATCTTTATGATCGTGCTTCTGTTCTGATTTTAGATTTGTATATGGTGGTGCTTCTTTTCTGACTTTTAATCTGTATATGTTCGTGCTTCTGTTCTGACTTTAGATCTGTATATGGTCGTGCTTCTGTTCTGACTTAAGATCAGTATATAGTCGTGGTTCTGCTCTGATTTCAGATCTGTATATGATCGCGCTTCTGTTCTGACTTTAGATGTGTATATGTTCGTGCTTATGTTCTGACTTTATATCTGTATATGTTCCTGTTTCTGTTCTGACTTTAGATCTGTGTATGGTCGTGCTTCTGTTTACCGACTTTAGATCTGTATATAGTAGTAGTTCTTCTGTTCTGATTTTAGGTTTGTATATGGTGGTGCTTTTTCCGACTTTAGATCTGTATATGGTCGTCCTTCTGCTCTGACTTTAGATCTGTATATGTTTTTTGCTTCTGTTCTGACTTTATATCTGTATATGATCGTGCTTCTGTTCTGATTTTAGATTTGTATATGGTGGTGCTTCTTTTCTGACTTTTAATCTGTATATGGTCGTGCTTCTGCTCTGACTTTAGATCTGTGCATGGTCGTGCTTCTGCTCTGACTTTAAATCTGTATATGGCCTTGCTTCTGCTCTGACTTTAGATCTTTACATGGTCGTGCTTCTGCTTCGACTTTACATGTGTATATGGGCGTGCTTCTGTTCTGACTTAAGATCAGTATATGGTCGTGGTTCTGCTCTGATTTCAGATCTGTATATGATCGCGCTTCTGTTCTGACTTTAGATCTGTATATGTTCGTGCTTATGTTCTGACTTTATTTCTGTATATGTTCCTTTTTCTGTTCTGACTTTAGATCTGTGTATGGTCGTGCTTCTGTACGGACTTTAGATCTGTATATGGTAGTACATCTGTTCTGATTTTAGGTTTGTATATGGTGGTGCTTTTTCCGACTTTGGATCTGTATATGGCCGTGCTTCTGTTCTGACTTTAGATCTGTACATGGTCGTGCTTCTGTTTTGACTTTACATGTGTATATGGTCGTGCTTCTGTTCTGACTTACGATCTGTATATGGTTGTGTTCTGCTCTGATTTTAGATCTGTATATGATCGCACTTCTGTTCCAACTTTAATTCTGTATATGGTCATGTTTCTGATCTGACTTCAGATCATGGTCGTGCATCTGTTCTAAGTTTAGATCTGGATATGGTCATGCTTCTGTTCCTACTTTAGATCTGTATATGGTAGTACTTCTGTTCTGACTTTAGATTTGCATATGGTCGTGCCTGTTTCTGACTTTCGATCTGTATATGGTCGTGCTTCTGTTCTGATTTTAGATCTATAGGTGATCGTGCTTCTGCTCTGATCTGTATATGGTCGTGCTTATGCACTGACTTTAGATCTCTATATGGTCATGCTTCTCTTCTGACTTTAGATCTGTATATGGCCGTGCTTCTGCTCTGATTTTAGATCTCTATATGGTCATGCTTCTGTTCTGACTTTAGATCTGTATATGGTCGTGCTTCTGCTCTGACTTTACATCTGTATATGTTTGTGCTTATTATCTGACTTTAAATATGTATATGGTTCTGCTTCTGTTCTAACTTTAGATCTGCATATGGTAGTATTTCTGTTCTGACTTTAGATTTCTATATGTTCGTGCTTCTGTTCTGACTTTAGATCTGTGTATGGTCGTGCTTCTGTACCGACTTTAGATCTGTATATGGTAGTACTTCTGTTCTGATTTTAGGTTTGTATATGGTGGTGCTTTTTTCGACTTTAGATCTGTATATGGTCGTGCTTCTGTTCTGACTTTAGATATGTGCATGGTCGTGCTTCTGCTCTGACTTTAGATCTGTATATGGCCTTGCTTCTGCTCTAACTTTAGATCTGTATATCGTCGTGCTTCTATTCTGATTTTAAATCTGTATAGTGGCGTGCTTCTGTTCTAATTTTAGATCTGTATATGGTCGTGCTTCTGTTCTGACTTTAGATCTGTATATGGTCTTGCTTTTTTTCTGACTTTAGTATGTGGTTGTGCTTCTGTTCTGACTTTAGATCTGTATATGATCGTGCTTCTGTTCTGATTTTAGATCTGTATATGGCTGTGCTTCTGATCTGACTTTAGATCTGTACATGGTCGTGCTTCTGCTCCGACCTTTACATATGTATATGGGCGTGCTTCTGTTCTTACTTTAATTCTGTATATGGCCGTTCTCCTGCTCTGACTTTAGATCTCTATATGGTCGTGCTTTTGCTTTGACTTTAGATTTGTATATGGGCCTGCTCCTGTTTTGACTTTAGATCTGTATATGGTCGTACTTCTTCTCCGAATTTACATCTGTATATGGTCGTGGTTCTGTTCTACTATTTAGATCTATGTAAGGTCTTGATTTTGTTCTGACTTTAGATCTGTATATGGTCGTGCTTCTATTGTTCTTTTAGATCTGTATAATATCGTTGTTCTGTTCTCACTTAAGATCTGTGCTTCTGTTCTGACTTTAATTCGGTATATGGTAGTACTTCTGTTTTGACTTTAGATCTGTATATGGTCATGCTTCTATTCTGACTTTAGATCTGTGCAATGTCGTGCTTCTGCTCTGATTTTAGATCTGTATATGGTCATGCTTCTGCTCTGACTTTAGATCTTTGTACGGTCGTGCTTCTGCTCTGACTTTAGATCTCTATATGGTCAAGCTTCTGCTCTGACTTTAGATCTGTATATGGTCGTGCTTCTGTTCTGACATTAGATCTGTATATGGTCGTGCTTCTGCTCTGACTTTAGATCTGTGCATGGCCGTGCTTCTGTTCTGACTTAAGATCTGAATATGGTCGTGGTTCTGCTCTGATTTCAGATCTGTATATGGTCGTCCTTCTGCTCTGACTTTAGTGCTGTATATGGGCGTGCTTCTGTTTTGACTTTAGATCTGTATATAGTCGTCCTTCTTCTCCGACTTTAGATCTATATATGGCCGTGCTTCTGTTCTGACATTTAGATCTATGTAAGTTCTTGATTTTGTTCTGACTTTAGATCTGTATATGGTCGTGTTTCTATTGTGATTTTAGATCTGTATAATGTCGTGGTTCTGTTCTCACTTAAGATCTGTATATGGTCGTGCTTTTGTTCTGACTTAAATCGGTATATGGTAGTACTTCTGTTCTGACTTTAGATCTGTATATGGTCATGCTCCTGTTCTGACTTTAGATCTGTGCATGGTCGTGCTTCTGCTCTGATTTTAGATCTGTATATGGTCATGCTTCTGTTCTGACTTTAGATTTGTGCATGGTCGTGCTTCTGCTCTGATTTTAGATCTGTATATGGTCATGCTTCTGCTCTGACTTTAGATCTGTATACGGTCGTGCTTCTGCTCTGACTTTAGATCTCTATATGGTCAAGCTTCTGCCCTGACTTTAGATCTGTGTATGGTCGTGCTTCTCCTCTGATTTATTATCTGTGTAGGGTCGTGATTCTGCTCTGACTTTAGATCTGTGTAGGGTCGTGATTCTGCTCTGACTTTAGATCTTTACATGGTCGTGCTTCTGCTTCGACTTTACATGTGTATATGGTCTTGCTTCTGTTCTGACTTTAGATCTGTATATCGTCGTGCTTCTATTCTGATTTTGGATCTGCCTAGTGGCGTGCTTCTGTTCTAATTTTAGATCTGTATATGGTCGTGCTTCTGTTCTGACTTTAGATCTGTATATGGTCTTGCTTTTGTTCTGACTTTAGTATGTGGTTGTGCTTCTGTTCTGACTTTAGATCTGTATATGATCGTGCTTCTGTTCTGATTTTAGATCTGTATATGACTGCTTCTGTTCTGACTTTAGATCTGTATATGGTCTTGCTTTTGTTCTGACTTTAGTATATGGTTGTGCTTCTGTTCTGACTTTAGATCTGTATATGGTCGTGCTTCTGTTCTGATTTTAGATCTGTATTTGGCTGAGCTTCTGTTCTGACTTTAGATCTGTACATGGTCGTGCTTCTGCTCCGACTTTACATCTGTATATGGTCGTGCTTCTGTTCTGACTTTAATTCTGTATATGGCCGTTCTCCTGCTCTGACTTTATATCTGTTTATGGTCGCCCTTCTTCTCCGACTTTAGATCTATATATGGTCGTGCTTCTGTTCTGACATTTAGATCTATGTAAGGTCTTGATTTTGTTCTGACTTTAGATCTGTATATGGTCGTGCTTCTATTGTGATTTTAGATCTGTATTATGTCGTGGTTCTGTTCCCCACTTAAGATCTGTATATGGTCGTGCTTTTGTTCTGACTTTAATTCGGTATATGGTAGTACTTCTGTTCTGAATTTAAATCTGTATATGGTCATGCTTCTATTCTTACTTTAAATCTGTGCATGGTCGTGCTTCTGCTCTGACTTTAGATCTCTATATGGGCAAGCTTCTGCTCTGACTTTAGATCTGTATATGGTCGTGCCTCTCCTCTGATTTTTTATCTGTGTAGGGTCGTGATTCTGCTCTGACTTTAGATCTGTATATGGTCATGCTTCTGCTCTGACTTTAGATCTTTACATGGTCGTGCTTCTGCTTCGACTTTACATGTTTATATGGTCTTGCTTCTATTCTGACTTTAGATCTGTATATCGTCGTGCTTCTATTCTGATTTTAGATCTGTATAGTGGCGTGCTTCTGTTTCTAATTTTAGATCTGTATATGGTCGTGCTTCTGTTCTGACTTTAGATCTGTATATGGTCTTGCTTTTGTTCTGACTTTAGATCTGTGTATGGTCGTGCTTCTCCTCTGATTTGTTATCTGTGTAGGGTCGTGATTCTGCTCTGACTTTAGATCTGTATATTGTCATGCTTCTGCTCTGACTTTAGTTCTTTACATGGTCGTGCTTCTGCTTCGACTTTACATGTGTATATGGTCTTGCTTCTGTTCTGACTTTAGATCTGTATATCGTCGTGCTTCTATTCTGATTTTGGATCTGCCTAGTGGCGTGCTTCAGTTCTAATTTTAGATCTGTATATGGTCGTGCTTCTGTTCTGACTTTAGATCTGTATATGGTCTTGCTTTTGTTCTGACTTTAGTATATGATCGTGCTTCTGTTCTGATTTTAGATCTGTATATGACTGTGCTTCTGTTCTGACTTTAGATCTGTATATGGTCTTGCTTTTTTTCTGACTTTAGTATGTGGTTGTGCTTCTGTTCTGACTTTAGATCTGTATATGATCGTGCTTCTGTTCTGATTTTAGATCTGTATATGGCTGTGCTTCTGATCTGACTTTAGATCTGTACATGGTCGTGCTTCTGCTCCGACTTTACATATGTATATGGGCGTGCTTCTGTTCTTACTTTAATTCTGTATATGGCCGTTCTCCTGCTCTGACTTTAGATCTCTATATGGTCGTGCTTTTGCTTTGACTTTAGATTTGTATATGGGCCTGCTCCTGTTTTGACTTTAGATCTGTATATGGTCGTACTTCTCCAAATTTACATCTGTATATGGTCGTGGTTCTGTTCTACTATTTAGATCTATGTAAGGTCTTTATTTTGTTCTGACTTTAGATCTGTATATGGTCGTGCTTCTATTGTTCTTTTAGATCTGTATAATATCGTTGTTCTGTTCTCACTTAAGATCTGTGCTTCTGTTCTGACTTTAATTCGGTATATGGTAGTACTTCTGTTTTGACTTTAGATCTGTATATGGTCATGCTTCTATTCTGACTTTTAGATCTGTGCAATGTCGTGCTTCTGCTCTGATTTTAGATCTGTATATGGTCATGCTTCTGCTCTGACTTTAGATCTTTGTACGGTCGTGCTTCTGCTCTGACTTTAGATCTCTATATGGTCAAGCTTCTGCTCTGACTTTAGATCTGTATATGGTCGTGCTTCTCCTCTGATTTTTTATCTGTGTAGGGTCGTGATTCTGGTCTAACTTTAGATCTGTATATGGTCCTTCTTCTGTTATGACATTAGATCTGTATATGGTCGTGCTTCTGCTCTGACTTTAGATCTGTGCATGACCGTGCTTCTGTTCTGACTTAAGATCTGAATATGGTCGTGGTTCTGCTCTGATTTCAGATCTGTATATGGTCGTCCTTCTGCTCTGACTTTAGTGCTGTATATGGGCGTGCTTCTGTTTTGACTTTAGATCTGTATATAGTCGTCCTTCTTCTCCGACTTTAGATCTATATATGGCCGTGCTTCTGTTCTGACATTTAGATCTATGTAAGTTCTTGATTTTGTTCTGACTTTAGATCTGTATATGGTCGTGTTTCTATTGTGATTTTAGATCTGTATAATGTCGTGGTTCTGTTCTCACTTAAGATCTGTATATGGTCGTGCTTTTGTTCTGACTTTAAATCGGTATATGGTAGTACTTCTGTTCTGACTTTAGATCTGTATATGGTCATGCTCCTGTTCTGACTTTAGATCTGTGCATGGTCGTGCTTCTGCTCTGATTTTAGATCTGTATATGGTCATGCTTCTGTTCTGACTTTAGATTTGTGCATGGTCGTGCTTCTGCTCTGATTTTAGATCTGTATATGGTCATGCTTCTGCTCTGACTTTAGATCTGTATACGGTCGTGCTTCTGCTCTGACTTTAGATCTCTATATGGTCAAGCTTCTGCATTGACTTTAGATCTGTGTATGGTCGTGCTTCTCCTCTGATTTATTATCTGTGTAGGGTCGTGATTCTGCTCTGACTTTAGATCTGTGTAGGGTCGTGATTATGCTCTGACTTTAGATCTTTACATGGTCGTGCTTCTGCTTCGACTTTACATGTGTATATGGTCTTGCTTCTGTTCTGACTTTAGATCTGTATATCGTCGTGCTTCTATTCTGATTTTGGATCTGCCTAGTGGCGTGCTTCTGTTCTAATTTTAGATCTGTATATGGTCGTGCTTCTGTTCTGACTTTAGATCTGTATATGGTCTTGCTTTTGTTCTCACTTTAGTATGTGGTTGTGCTTCTGTTCTGACTTTAGATCTGTATATGATCGTGCTTCTGTTCTGATTTTAGATCTGTATATGACTGCTTCTGTTCTGACTTTAGATCTGTATATGGTCTTGCTTTTGTTCTGACTTTAGTATATGGTTGTGCTTCTGTTCTGACTTTAGATCTGTATATGATCGTGCTTCTGTTCTGATTTTAGATCTGTATTTGGCTGAGCTTCTGTTCTGACTTTAGATCTGTACATGGTCGTGCTTCTGCTCCGACTTTACATTTGTATATGGTCGTGCTTCTGTTCTGACTTTAATTCTGTATATGGCCGTTCTCCTGCTCTGACTTTAGATCTGTTTATGGTCGCCCTTCTTCTCCGACTTTAGATCTATATATGGTCGTGCTTCTGTTCTGACATTTAGATCTATGTAAGGTCTTGATTTTGTTCTGACTTTAGATCTGTATATGGTCGTGCTTCTATTGTGATTTTAGATCTGTATTATGTCGTGGTTCTGTTCTCACTTAAGATCTGTATATGGTCGTGCTTTTGTTCTGACTTTTATTCGGTATATGGTAGTACTTCTGTTCTGAATTTAAATCTGTATATGGTCATGCTTCTATTCTTACTTTAGATCTGTGCATGGTCGTGCTTCTGCTCTGACTTTAGATCTCTATATGGGCAAGCTTCTGCTCTGACTTTAGATCTGTATATGGTCGTGCCTCTCCTCTGATTTTTTATCTGTGTAGGGTCGTGATTCTGCTCTTTGACTGTTAGATCTGTATGATGGTCATGCTTACTGCTCTGACTTTAGATCTTCACATGGTCGTGCTTCTGCTTCGACTTTACATGTTTATATGGTCTTGCTTCTATTCTGACTTTAGATCTGTATATCGTCGTGCTTCTATTCTGATTTTAGATCTGTATAGTGGCGTGCTTCTGTTCTAATTTTAGATCTGTATATGGTCGTGCTTCTGTTCTGACTTTAGATCTGTATATGGTCTTGCTTTTGTTCTGACTTTAGATCTGTGTATGGTCGTGCTTCTCCTCTGATTTGTTATCTGTGTAGGGTCGTGATTCTGCTCTGACTTTAGATCTGTATATTGTCATGCTTCTGCTCTGACTTTAGTTCTTTACATGGTCGTGCTTCTGCTTCGACTTTACATGTGTATATGGTCTTGCTTCTGTTCTGACTTTAGATCTGTATATCGTCGTGCTTCTATTCTGATTTTGGATCTGCCTAGTGGCGTGCTTCTGTTCTAATTTTAGATCTGTATATGGTCGTGCTTCTGTTCTGACTTTAGATCTGTATATGGTCTTGCTTTTGTTCTGACTTTAGTATATGGTTGTGCTTCTGTTCTGACTTTAGATCTGTATATGATCGTGCTTCTGTTCTGATTTTAGATCTGTATATGACTGTGCTTCTGTTCTGACTTTAGATCTGTATATGGTCTTGCTTTTGTTCTGATTTTAGTATATGGTTGTGCTTCTGTTCTGACTTTAGATCTGTATATGATCGTGCTTCTGTTCTGATTTTAGATCTGTATTTGGCTGTGCTTCTGTTCTGACTTTAGATCTGTACATGGTCGTGCTTCTGCTCCGACTTTACATCTGTATATGGTCGTGCTTCTGTTCTGACTTTAATTCTGTATATGGCCGTTCCCCTGCTCTGACTTTAGATCTGTTTATGGTCGTCCTTTTTCTCCGACTTTAGATCTATATATGGTCGTGCTTCTGTTCTGACATTAAGATCTATGTAAAGTCTTGATTTTGTTCTGACTTTAGATCTGTATATGGTCGTGCTTCTATTGTGATTTTAGATCTGTATAATTTCGTGGTTCTGTTCTCACTTAAGATCTGTATATGGTCGTGCTTTTGTTCTGACTTTAATTCGGTATATGGTAGTACTTCTGTTCTGACTTTAGATCTGTATATGGTTATGCTTCTATTCTTACTTTAGATCTGTGCATGGTCGTGCTTCTGCTCTGATTTTAGATCTGTATATGGTCATGCTTCTGCTCTGACTTTAGATCTTTACATGGTCGTGCTTCTGCTTCGACTTTACATGTGTATATGGTCTTGCTTCTATTCTGATTTTAGATCTGTATAGTGGCGTGCTTCTGTTCTAATTTTAGATCTGTATATGGTCGTGCTTCTGTTCTGACTTTAGATCTGTATATGGTCTTGCTTTTGTTCTGACTTTAGTATATGGTTGTGCTTCTGTTCTGACTTTAGATCTGTATATGATCGTGCTTCTGTTCTGATTTTAGATCTGTACATGACTGTGCTTCTGTTCTGACTTTAGATCTGTATATGGTCTTGCTTTTGTTCTGACTTTAGTATATGGTAGTGCTTCTGTTCTGACTTTAGATCTGTATATGATCGTGCTACTGTTTTGATTTTAGATCTGTATATGGCTGTGCTTCTGTTCTGACTTTAGATCTGTACATGGTCGTGCTTCTGCTCCGACTTTACATCTGTATATGGTCGTGCTTCTGTTCTGACTTGAAATCTTTATATGGTCGTGCTTGTATTGTGATTTAAGATCTATATAGTGGCATGGTTCTGTTGTAACTTTAGATTATTATATGGTCGTGCTTCTGTTCTGACTTTAGATCTGTATATGTTCGTGCTTCTGTTCTGACTTTAGATCTGTAAATGGTCGTGCTTCTGTTCTGACTTTAGATCCGTATATGACCGTGCTTCTGTTCTGACTGTAGATCTGTATATGGTCCTGCTTCTGTTCTGACTTTAGATCTGTATATGGTCGTGCTTCTGTTCTGACTTTAGATCTGTATATGGTCGTGTTTTTGTTCTGACTTTAGATCTGTATATGGTCATGTTTATGTTCTGACTTAAGATCTGTATGTGGTCGTGCTTCTGTTTTGACTTTAGATCTGTACATGGTCGTGCTTCTGTTCTGATTTTAGATCTGTATATGGTAGTTCTTCTGTTCTGACTTTACATCTGTATATGGTCGTGCTTCTGTTCTGACTTTAGATCTGTATATGCTCCAGAATAATACTGAACGCATTCAACATTCCGCACTCATAAAAAATCCTATACCAATTTCGGATATAAAAAATAAAGGCAATAAAATTCAATTTATATAATGTTTGATTTCCATTTTTATTGCGTTATGGTTTTGGGGTATTTTCAATATATCCATCGTTCTATCGTTTTGCAGTTCCCAAAATATTGATATTGTTTGGGTTGTGGGTGACGACGAAAGGAATTTTATCATTATCTATTTTATCGTTTCGTTGGGTGGTCCGTAATTCCGTGTTTGGAATTTGTTTGGCCTTTGAATCCCGGCGTTAATTAGGGCCTCCGGGTACTTTTGTCTTTTGAGATAGACTCGGAGTTCTTCTAATCTTTTTGTTTGTAAATGATGTTCTCTTACTATTGTTCAAATTCGTCTTGCCATATTAAAAGGAATGTTTCTTTTCGTGTGTGATGGATGACAAGAACGAAAATCTAAATATTGGTGAGTATCAGTTTCATTACAGAATGGGTCTGTTACGATTTTATTTCCTTGTTTAATTATTCTGATGTCCAAAAACCGGAGTTCCTTAAAAAAAAGTAAAGGCAATAAAATTCAATCAAATAAGGATTGAATTGCATTTTTATTGCGTTTATGGTGTTGGGGTATTTTCAACATGAAGCGCTAGCGCGCTTCATTTAAAATGCCCCTATACCAATATACGATATAAAAGTCATAAGCACAAATGTCATTCAAACCTTATATTTACATGCATTCGACGTATTTTTTAAATTTCAGGGAAATTTATCCATGTTGCTAAGGTGATTAGCAACGGTTTAATGTATCTACATGACGGATAACACAGTAGTCCATGTTATTTTTTTAATTTTATACTTTATGAATTAAAAATACATTTTCGAATTTCATTTAAACATATTTCATAATTTGCTGTTAATTATTAAAGACTTTCAACACAAGTCTCACAAGTATTTCCGTATCATGTATGTATATAGGCCTACATATGCGGATCACTAGGGGAATCAATTTCCGATATGCAAGTATGACGGAAATAATATAAAGTGAATAGGAGAACATATAAATATATCTTATATAAGGAATCGCGTTTAATGTCAACATTTAGTAGATTTTACGGTCGGTATGATGAACTTGTTTGCAATTACAGTGTTTAATTGCGTGATATGTTGAATTCCATGTTAGATAGTGGTTGTTGGATCGTCTTTACCGATTATAACGAGTATTCAATCCTCAAAGTGTTTCATTTTTAATTTTACTGTGGAGTCCGTGTGTGTCCAATGTTCATCTGATTTGTATATTGTATACCTACTTGTCATTAACACTTAAGTGGTATTTTATATTCATTACTTCATCCGTCATATTGTAAAACTGAAGAAGTCCATAGTAGGACGATTGACAAGGGCTCTAAAATACTAAACTGTTAACAAAATGGAGTACAGCATGGGTAAGAATTAAATTCATTATTTTAAAGTAAATTCTTCGCATAAATAATTTACAGAACATTTCGATGTATTGATGATTTTGAATTTAAATTTTGTTTGTATATGTTGCTGAATTATCCTCAGTATATTTGATTATTCGTTGTGACTTTATTATGTTGTAGATATTTTCAATACAACAAAACATATTTTGAGATCTGTACAGTTGCGTGCTTCTGTTCTAACCTTAAATCTGTATATGGTCGTGCTTCTGTTCTGACTTTAGATCTGTATATGGTCGTGCTTCTGTTCTGACTTTAGATCTGTATATGGTCGTGCTTCTGTTCTGACTTTAGATCTGTATATGGTCGTGCTCCTGTTCTGACTTTAGATCTGTACATTGTCGTGCTTCTGTTCTAACTTTAGATCTGTATATGGTCGTCCTTTTTTCGGATTTTAGATCTGTATATGGTCGTGCTTCTGTTCTGACTTTAGATCTGTATATGGTTGTGCTTCTGTTCTGACTTTAGATCTATGTATGGTCGTGCTTTTGTTCTGACTTTAGATCTGTATATGGTCGTGCTTCTGTTCTGATTTTAGATCTGTATAGGGGCGTGCTTCTGTTCTAGCTTTAGATCTGTGTATGGTCGTGCTTCTGTTCTGACTTTAGATCTGTATATGATCGTGCTTCTGTTCTGAGTTTAGATCTGTATATGGTCGTGTTTCTGTTCTCACTTTAGATCTGTATATGCTCCAGAATAATACTTAACGTATTCAACTTTCCGCGCTTCATAAAAATCCTATACCAATTTCGGATATAAAAAATAAATGCAATAAGACTCAATTGATATAAGACTTGATTTACATTTTTATTGCGTTATGTCTTAAGTTAAAGTTAAGCTTGGTACAGATGATAATATATTTAGAAAGAGTTCAAAACGTCACATTTCATAGTTTTCGTATTAAATTTCTGTAAGCGCTTTCGCCTTTGCAGTCTCTTCAGACAGAATACATGTTGTTAAGATACTATAGCTAACTATGACGTTATAGTGACGTTACAAGATAATGGTTATAAAAATTAGTATTAATAGGAACAAAACGATTATTTTCTATTAAGTTTTGGATTGAGCAGTCTTATAAAGAAATCTTCTTTGGCTATTCTCACTGCTTGTTCTTCAGTCCACATTTTGAAGAAGGGAAATATTTTAAATTCCCCCCTTCAACATGTTGCGAAATGTTCACAGCACGGTGTAATACGTACCGTGGGATCCCTTAGTTGTTGTTTATGCACCCTTACGCGCGCTATTAATCTTTCGGTTTGCCCGATGTATTTTCCATTACAAGTCGGACAAATGGCGCAATAAATGAGATTTTCCGACTTGCAGTTCATGTCGGCATTAGGTTTTAATTCCTTTCCACATTTTAATATTATTTTGTCACCTTCCACGATACAGTCGCACGTCCCACAGCGCCAATCCCCGCATTTTCGCACCATTTTGGTTTCAACGGAAGAAAAGCGGGCCTTTACTAGCAGTTTTTTTCAAGTTCGGTGCTTGTCCTCTGCTTTTTATTATATGGGATTATTTGACCAATTCTTTCATGTTTTCTGATTGTTGAGGAATTGGAAAAAATCGTTTTGCAGTTCCCAAAATATTGATATTGTTTGGGTTGTGGGTGACGACGAAAGGAATTTTATCATCATCTTTTTTATCGTTTCGTTGGGTGCTCCGTAATTCTGTATTTGGAATTTGTTTGGCCTTTTGAATCCCGGCGTTAATTAGGGCCTCCGGGTACTTTTGTCTTTTGAGATAGACTCGGAGTTCTTCTAATCTTTTTGTTTGTAAATGATGTTCTCTCACTATTGTGCAAATTCGTCTTGCCATATTAAAAGTAATGTTTCTTTTCGTGTGTGATGGATGACAAGAACGAATATCCAAATATTTGTGAGTATCAGTTTCCTCTCTCTCTCTCTCTCTCTCTCTCTTCATCAATCTCTCTCTCTCTCTCTCTCTATATATATTATATATATATATATATATATATATATATATATATATATATATATATATATATATATATATATATATATATATATATATATATATATAACATTCCGCGCTTCATAAAAAAGTCCTATACCAATTTCGGATATAAAAAGTAAAGGCAAAAAAATGCAATTCAAATAATTATTGAATTGCATTTTTATTGTGTTTATGGTTTTGGGGTATTTTCAACATGAAGCGCTAACGCGCTTCATTTAAAATGCCCCTATACCAGTTTACGATATAAAATCCATAAGCGCAAATGTCATTCAAACCTTATATTTACATGCATTCGACGTATTTTTCCATTTCAGGGAAATTTATCCATGTTGCTAAGGTGATTAGCAACGGCTTAATGTATCTACATGACGGATAACACAATAGTCCATGTTATTTTTTTTAATTTTCTACTTTATGAATTAAAAATACATTTTCGAATTTCATTTAAACATATTTCATAATTTGCTGTTAATTATTAAAGACTTTCAACACAAGTCTCACAAGTATTTCCGTATCATGTATGTATATAGGCCTACATATGCGGATCACTAGGGGAATCAATTTCCGATATGCAGGTATGACGGAAATAAAATAAAGTGAATAGGAGAACATATAAATATATCTTATATAAGGAATCGCGTTTAATGTCAACATTTAGTAGATTTTACGGTCGGTGTGATGAACTTGTTTGCAATGACAGTGTTTAATTGCGTGATATGTTGAATTCCATGTTAGATAGTGGTTGTTGGATCGTCTTTACCGATTATAACGAGTATTCAATCCTCAAAGTGTTCCATTTTTAATTTTACTGTGGAGTCCGTGTGTGTCCAATGTTCAATCTGATTTGTATATTGTATACCTACTTGTCATTAACACTTAAGTGGGATTTTATATCCATTACTTCATCCGTCATATTGTAAAACTGAAGTAGTCCATAGTAGGACGATTGACAAGGGCTCTAAAATACTAAACTGTTAACAAAATGGAGTACACGAATGAAAATATTAGTGGTAAAAACAGAAACGACGATGATTTATCAGCATGGGTAAGAATTAAATTCATTATTTTAAAGTAAATTCTTCGTATAAATAATTTACAGAACATTTCGATGTATTGATGATTTTGAATTTAAATTTTGTTTGTAGAAGTTGCTGACTTATCCTCAGTATATTTGATTATTCGTTGTGGCTTTACTATGTTGTAGATACTTTCAATACAACAAAACATATTTCTGAAGTAAAATATATCTGTAACTAGTATTACTTTGTTGTTAGATATTTCATTTTAAAATTTTGAAAGAATGCAACACTAAATAAACTTTGGCAATATTCCAATGTCAGCCATTATGAATTAGGTTGTTGATTTTCATGTTTATTGATTTAAAGGGGAAATATTAAAGATAATTATTGTTGATGATTTAACAATTCTGAAATTGTATAATTGCTGGCTTGAATATATAAATCGAATTTGATGATTGACTACAATATGTATATTCATTAAACTGGTGAAAGACGCACTTCCGGTGAATTTATGTGAATTTGTTTTCTACATTAATAAAATGGTAATATTCAGTTGTTGTTATTATTATGCATGGTGTATCCAAATGAGATGAGTATCATATTTGAAACCTGTTTATATAGGAACGTATGAACACGACAACCATAAGTCCCCTTCATGCCACACCTTCCGAATGCACATTGTCCATAATAAATTTGCAACTTAATTTTTTTCTAGATGGTCGCTATAAATCGTATAGATAAGACGGACATTCACCAAACTAAACATCACAAAGATAGATATGATTCTTCCACCACATGTAAATATTAGCCAATCAAAAATCATTTTCCATTTTCCTCTGATCCATACCGACGTTCATTAATGAGTGGTGTCCTGCACATTATAGAAAATATACAGAAGTTATACTTACGTATGTCAAAATCATTATTGGGGTTCAAACGCTCCATCAAGCGTCTCACCAAAGGATCAAATCCATACAAACAAAGAATAAACTGCGTTGTTTCTTTGTTTATATATCACATTTGATTGTATATCACATTGGTTTCCATATTTCCTTTTCAACTTTCATTTCTCAGGGACTTGGTTTTTGTCACCCCAGGACATAGCAAATACACAGGTGTGATAGATAGTTACCTTTACCAATATTTGTGCACGTAATAGTACATTATTTTGGGTGCTAAGCGCATGAACAAAGTCGTAGACAAATAAACGAGAAACCATTGGATATCAGGGTAGCCAGAAATGTATCCAATTTCTTTGTCTACCTACTTTATATACACTCCTGTACATGGAACTGGATGTCGGACGCCCCTTTTGTGGTGGTTGTGACCCGGATAACGGTAACACCTCAATTTAGTTATTTGTGTTATAGGTATTGCGTTGCTCAAAAACACAGTTTGATACTTGTCAGTAATTGTCAGTGATGAGACCCCACCATTCATCAGTAATTGTCCTTCCAAAGCTGACCTGTATCAGGTCATGAGTAAACCCCTTGGAAAATTTTACAGTATTCCAGAAATTGTTGCGAATCACAATTTATTACTATCAGCATTTTTCAGTGGTAACGAACCCTGCCAGTTTCAATAGAGCTTATTACTGACCTAAATCATCTCAGTTGTAACTATTGAATTTTTTGTACATTTTCAGCTGGAATGAAAGGATAGTCAATACTGACAATTAATTTAAATGGTGCTATACATTTGTTAGAAGAAAAATGGCCTTATATTTTCATTGACTTAATTTGACGCATGATGGAACCCCCACAAATCATTTAAAAGGAAATAATAGTCACTGGCAGTATTTTTACATTGGAGAATACCTGTCGGTCATCCTTTACTCTCTCGACTAATCATTGACTTAGATCTGCTTTATATATCTATTTTCAAAACGCTTAGCTTAGCTGAACTCAAGAAATACTTTCTGGCATTTATATGTATATGGACTATGTATATGGGGTACTCTAGTTGCCAAACAATAGGTTATCATTCCAACTCCCTTAGTGCACTTGCACTCATGTTCTACAATTTATAGGACCACCTAATTGTACTAAAGTAAGTTTACACTGTCTATGGCTACCTGCCGTATGCTATTGTGGGTGTATGTCGTCTGTAGTTTTTTAACATAACATTGTGAATATAATTATTAGTCCGTATCTCATCGCATTTGTACTAACCATGTTGGTAGAATATTTGTTACAAACAAACTTTTGAATTTTGTGACCGCTAGGCCAACGAAGTAATTTGTTTTGAGTCATTACTGGACAATCAAATGTAAACTACAAAAGCTATAAAACAATTTATGAATTCCCATGCAAATATTTGTTGTAAGAATCTAAAAACACCTTAGTTTAAAAACATAGATATAACTACAATAGTATTAATTTTGGAATGATGTTGTGCCGGCTTAAGCCAGGACTTTGATGCTCAATTAATGCCATGTATATTGTTAGACTGGAATTCTAATTCTTCATTTCAAGTTCATTTATTCAGCCAGTCATTTCGAATTGTATATTGATTAACTGTATCTGGATTGATATACATCGATAGGGGTTACTCTAGGTCCCGGTTCATTTAAAAACCAAACCACTACGGTTTATTTCCAAAATTAGTTTGTGCAGATAAAACATACTGTCTTTCACGGATTCCATAAATATTGTTATGATTTTGAACTCGTTGTGTTTGCCAATTTACCTTGGTAGACATGTACATAAATGCAAAAGAAATCTATTTTTGTTTTATATTTCAGTTGTATTTCTGTTATTCATAACGATAGTTAAACATAGTTTACTTTAATTTTGAAAAAGGTATAATGATAAAGAGAAAAGACGAACTTATTGAGAGTTTAAGATTTTACTTATTTTAAATTTATAAAATATCTCCAACTAAACAGAAAAAAACTTTTATTAATTTTAAGTTAAATTGTAGATTTACAACTATTTTCAATATTTAGTATACACTTTAGATTTCAAATCAGAAATAATTTAGATATGTGGAAACTTACCCTTTGTATTTGCTAGTTACAAGTGCATATTGGAACTTGAATTCGGTACCTCTATCACTGAAATACTTTAAGCAATATACAGAGCAAAGATACCAATGTGTAAAATGAAATGAAATTCGTTAGACAAAAAAGAAACATTATATTCGACAAACACGTATCTCTGGTACGTCAGGTGGGATAAGGAGACATACGGTCAATGTCTATTTCGATGGGTTGCTTGAAACAAGACT
Source organism: Atrina japonica (assembly GCA_030159075.1). Classification (NCBI taxonomy): domain Eukaryota; kingdom Metazoa; phylum Mollusca; class Bivalvia; order Pterioida; family Pinnidae; genus Atrina; species Atrina japonica. The sequence continues at coordinate 131,582 of BROG01000269.1, forward strand.
CCAAAGTAAGGTATCTATAATTTCTTAGTACAAGGTGTAAATAAATGCAACAGTATATCATCAAGTAATATGCTACTGTATATGAAGTGACCGTAAGGCGATCCGAATCTAGCATAACTAATAATTTGTGAGACATTTGACCTTTTATGAGCCATCTGACCACTCTTTATAGATACATATTAAGATACGGATTATCTTACAAAATCAACAATATACAACCAAAATCGGTTACTTGGAATACCAAATCGTTTAACTATCCATGCCACTGATACTAAAATAAATATTGCATGTATTTGATTTACTTGAACTGGTACTTTTATCATTACAAAAGTGATATAAAATAACACATTTTTCAGATCTTTGAACCATGCCGATCAAAGTGGTCAAATGTACTGCCCACTCAAGTGATAAAGAGTGGACACATGTGGACGTTCTTCAACAAGAGTTGGGTGTCCAGCTAAGAGTTAAACCAACCGATTGGTATAGAAGGGTAGAGAGAGTCAAGTTATCAAGCACGATAATCAAAGAGGGTATGTTTATCTACTTAGTATTTAAGAAAGAGTGACACACTTGAACAAAGATACACAAAAATATATACAAATAAACGCATACATACAAAGACATACACACAATTTTAAACCCCATGGTCATTGATTTTATGTATTATCAACTTTGATTAAATCTAATGTTCACAAAAAGCACAAGCTGTTTAGTTCATCAGTTGAGTGCACCACACAATTATTCTAATAGAAATCGTACAATTTAAAACACTGAATCTAATTTAAAACTAATCGACTGTCTTTACATCGACCTTCACCTTTTTCACCAAAATTGATAGGTTTCTATGACCAGTGAAATACAATATTTCACTTTTTCATATTTTCCCACACAAATTCATCTTTAAGCTAATTTTTCACATTTTTATTTTTCCAAATTCTATTTTCATGTCAATTTTAACGATATTTGATTCTCATTGTTGTAATTCCCAACATTATCACTCATTTGACTTGACAAAGATTACTCAAAGCAGTACTCACTCAAATTAAGTTACTTCTGAGACCAAGAACCAAGATAGGCGTTTGTATATAAAAAGGAACTGATGATCAGTTCTAATCAGAATGAGTTTTACACTCCGCTCAGTGAGTACGGGTTTTACACTCTGCTCGGTATGAGTTTTACACTCTGCTCGTTATGGTTTACACATTACTCAGTGAGTACGGGTTTTACACTCTGCTCGGTATGAGTTTTACACTCTGCTCGTTATGGTTTACACTTTACCCAGTGAGTACGGGTTTTATACTCTGCTGCACGGTATGAGTTTTACACTCTGCTCAGTATGGTTTACACTTTACTCGGTGAGTACGGGTTTTACACTCTCCTCACTTACTACTCAAAACCATGTTGGGATCATTTATCTTTTTCTTGATTATGTTTCATCATGCTGAATTTTGGATTCAACAAATAAACTGTTAACTTTGACATTTGGACTTCTACTTTCTACTTCAACAAAATCAACTACCAGTTGTGTTTTTCCTCAATAACAGTGCACCAGGCTGGGAATACTGCATCAGAGACGCACCCCCGGTCTGGTCACATTTTCCATTAAACAATTGCGACGGTTGTAGCATGCTAAAATGTGACGCTATCTACCTTCGGGCTCGTGTATCCCTATCATTTTTTTTATTGTTGTTTATGTTGTTACCTTAATACAGACAATTAGTCGTAAATTAATGGAGTTTCTAATACCCATTTGTACTTCTTCATTTTACTTAACAATAATAGAAGATTGTATTTAAAGCGATATGAGAGTCGGCCTGGCTCAGTCGGTAGCGCGCTCGACTCTGGATCGTGAGGTCGTGAGTTCGAGTCCCGCCTGCGGCAGGTTGGTTTCCTGTCTTTCGGATGAGACAGTAAAAACTGGAGGTCCCGTGTCACAGTAGGTGTCGGCACGTTAAAGAATCCTCACTGCTCAATGGCCGTAAGTCAAGCCATAGGCCAAAATTTGAAGCCCTTCACCGGCATTTGGTGACGTCTCCATATGAGTGAAATATTCTTGAGTGGGACGTTAAACAACAACAAACAAACAAACAATTAAAGCGATATGAGCTGTCGTAGGAGAAAAAAATACATGTTCATTTTATGTAATATACTATCTCATATATTCCAAAGAGACCATCTGGTGGTCAGAATAACAAATCCATGAGTAAAATTGCAAAATCTTGCCAAACGTAACCCGTTATATCAGTAATTTTGTCCGCCATACTTTGATCATTGCAAATTAACTTTCGATAATTTTTTACAAAGATTACCGAGTGACAAATAAACACGTGCTATTTGCAGTTAATAAATTATATTCTTAATACCGTTTTCGTACATCATCATTCCATACCTAAATCAGGCAAAGTTTGTCTTTTTCGTCGTTTCAAAACATTCGTTTCTGAAATTGTCCACGTGTCGGGTATATCAGATAATCTAGACCCTTTTTTTAACTCATCCCATCGCATTCTCGAATTTATCATTCTTGACGCATATAATCATAAAAATCGACCGACTTAAACATAGTCCGAGCGCGTAAAGGACCGAGATCCACTTACCAAATTACGAAGGACATTTGATATGGTGAAAGCGTTTATCTGAAAGATCATTGCATACGGAAATACAGCTGGAATTTTTAAGGTACTGGAAAACATAAATTCTAATAATACAAATAACTTCGAAACGAAGATCTCTTACAACGTTTTACGTGTTTGACAATGTATTTGAACAGACATAATATCATATACTCGACTATATGTCGGCGGACAAAAATTATCCTCGTGACAGCTTATATCTCTTTAAAGGAGTAATGCCTACACTTTATTTATCAATTCAATTATTTAATTCAGTGTAATAATATATCTTTGCATCTCTCTGCAGGAAATGTCTTGATCTTTGTGTTTGCAAATTTGTTTTGTAAAAGTAAAGATTTGGACTTAAATGATTACCCTTTATTTGGACTTAAATGATTATCCATTATCTGAAGCCTATAAAACATGTTTACGTACATGTCTCAAGCTCCAGATGTGGGATACATAAATACATACCACGAATGTATAATGTTAATTCTTTAATTACAGTAATCATTATTATATTTTGTATATATCAGATATAAATACTAGTTATAGTAATTTATGAATTCTAAATATATGAAATCAGCCATATTAAAGCTGGTTTAAAGATCTTATAAATTCTGGAAAGTGTTTTGAAAAACGTTTCGACGACATTTCAGTATTTCTGTTTTCCTGTCTCATGTTATATTCTCTGATAGTTTTATACATCATCATCATTATTATTATTATTATTATTATTATTATTATTATTATTATTATTATTATTATTATTATCATTATTATTATTATTAAATAAAGTATGCATATTCATTTTTCTTCAGAAAATACTGGACAACGTAATCAGAATTTGGGGGAAACCTCCTGAATGAGATCGAGGTAATCAAACTTGCTACTAAGTGATGTGTTTAACTGTTAAAATATTAAAACCACAGTTGAAGTTATACAATATAAGCCAAAACAAATGCTCAAAACGGTCGCTTTTAACAATAAGACTTCATCAATTGAGCTGGCATTCAATCTACATACATTGTCCTTATAAGGCCAAATAATAAACCTAACTGTATAAGCAAATCTGTCCAAGAGTACATATTGCAAAATGAATATCTTAACATTGGAGAAGTTTGGAATTTAAATGGTGCTATCTGAGTGAAATATTGCTTCAGAAAAAAATCAAATATAGATTTTAATATCTATAATATAAGGCCTGTAAAAATGTTAATCACCATTTATTATTTTCATAATCTCAATTAATTATATTCCTAAAAAAACATGTATTTTTTTAACATTTCTATGGCTTATAAATTTTATTTCATTCCATTTCAGGAAATAGAATCATGCTTGCAGGTCCAATTGATTCAGTGGAAAGATACTGTAGAGAAGATGTGAAATAAAGGATCTCACACGAACATTATTTTTGTTGTATTTGCAATAATAATAATAATAATAATAATAATAATAATAATAAGAAGAAGAAGAAGAAGAAGAAGAAGAAGAAGAAGAAGAAGAAGAAGAAGAATGATAATGATAATAATAATAATATAATAACAATATTTTTATTATTATCATTGCAATTATTATTATCTTTATTATTATTCTTACACAATATCCACGTTCAGGTCTGTATCTCTCGATGCAATGTAAATAAATCATTTCGTGGGCTGGCTGTCGAATGAATAATGTCTTTCAAATTCCTCTGTACAAAACATTCACGTGTTATTTCAGATTTGCAGGCGTGATTTCGGATTTATTATTATTCACTGTGTTTTCTTATCGTGTCTTTATGAAATCACTCATTAGATTATACACCATATACCATATTTAATTACAATATAAGTATTTGCTTCAATACCAATAACTGTAGATCTAATTAATTTTCCAATTTAAAGAAAATTTCCGACAACTAAAAGTTGTGTAGTTTGTATTTTGATATTTTGCTGTATGCATTCTATATAGCTTATATTAGTAACTTAAAAACATCTCCGACGGCATTTGACTAAATTTGCTAGACATTTCTTAAAAGAATTCAATAAATGATGGGTGTTTACAAAAACTAAATTCAGAAAAAAGACCACCTTTAGGACATCGGATTTTTGCATAGTCAACTGAAATGCGAAATGTAGAATAGTAGAAGAAAAAGATGACACGAACAGCCTTAAATTATTTGTCCAATTTATATAACCAGACTGGTTGGAGTCTCGTAAATCTTTTCTTGACTACGACGATTTGTTTTTTAAGGAAAAGTAGAATAACGACAATAACATTGCACTAACAGGAGTAATACTTCCTACCAGTCACTTATCTACAGCTAGAGGGGAATAAATGCATTTCATATGCATTTCATATAAGACTGTCTTAACCAAAAGGCAGTAGAATCATCGAAGGATTACATAACGCACCGTTATGTGAATTGGGCAATTCAGGGGAGGCAATTCACTCAATGAATGAATTGATATATGAACCACGGAAATAAAAATAATATCTTTATCACTATAGATAAAGACCGCTTTGGGGACAATGAAATTAAGTTAACTGGCTTGTTTTTTTATATTTCTATATGAATACTATTTTTATACCAAAAGAACATATTCCAGGTGTCATTTTGTATCAATGTCTGTTTAGGAACAAAATACAAATGTTTAAGTTGAAACTTTATTTATTTTACAAATTAACAAACAAGTTAAAGCAACTTATATAGATATCTCTAGTTGGCTGCGATGTTGATGAGCGGGGTGATTTGTCGTAGGAGGAAACCGGAGTGCCAGGAGAAAATCCACGTGTCAGAGTTGGCTACCGCCAAACCATCTCAGATACTCCCCTGTCAAATCCAAGTGTCAGAGTTGGCTACCGCTCTCAGATACCTGCCAAGGGTCAGAGTTCTCAAACCATCTCAGATACTCCCCTGTCAAATCCAAGTGTCAGAGTTGTCTACCGCCAAACCATCTCAGATACTCCCCTATCAAATCCAAGAGTCAGAGTTGCCTACCGCTAAACCATCTCAGATGTTCCCCTGTCAAATCCACGTGTCAGAGTTGGCTACCGCCAAACCATCTCAGATGCTCCACTGTCAAATCCACGTGTCAGAGTTGGCTACCGCCAAACCATCTCAGATGCTCCCCTGTCAAATCCAAGGATCGAGCTCAGGTCACATTGGTGAAAAGCGAGCGTGCTAACCACTGCGCTATCCGGACACCCAAATACAAATTTGATTCCGGGTTTTAAGCATGACATTAGTACTGGTGTAATTTACTTGTTAACGTGAAATGTGTTACTGGATAATTTGAAATATTTGCAAACATTTATTTTGTATATAAAGTTTAATACACAAGCTTTTGGTATTACATTAGAGAGGACTTTCTTCGTTATACTCCCTATTTGTTTCCTTGGTATCATCTTCACTCTGTGTTTTATCACGTCTGAAACAATGAATGAAACAATATATGTACAGGATGGTGACAAAAGTGAGGGAACGTTTTATTTTTCTCTATATATTTCCTATAAAACAACACATATTTTCAAAATAATGTTATAAAGCCTGTTCTCATTCAATTTCAGTACAAATTTTACATCATTGAACATTAATACTTCGAAGTTTCTGTGTTTGTTTTGTTTTCTATTGTTTTTTATATAGTATTGATAGGTTTTGCACAAAATATAACATTCAATGTCTATTTTAATATGTACAAATAAGGAATTTAGGTTTCTATTCAAACTGCTAAATCTTGAAAGCACATTTTTTAATCAACAAATATAGAACGAACGTGTTAGATAACTTGAAGTTATGGTATGAGTTTAAAAGTAACTTTAGAAATGACTCTCCATTAATGTTTAATGGTGTGTTTTTACATGAAATATAATATAGAAACAAATAAAAACATTCCTCACTTTTGTCACCATACTGTACTTGTAGAGAACTATAATCAGTGTTTCAGTGTCTTACTTTTAATTCATCTGTATAATTACACTGCCATTTTTCTTACCAAAATAAAATGAACCGATTTAAAAAAAAATAGCACTACAAAAATACACGGAGTCATGTTTCACCTATGAATTCATAGTTTTTAAAAACAAGACCGTATTGTTTTGGTTTTGACCGGACCTGGATATGCCGCTTTACCTTAGTAGAACTGTACCTAACGCATTCACCGCTTTCAGTGGATCAGTGGCAGAGTGTTGGACTAAGATCCCGGGTTTACTCCAAGTAGCGGATTAAACCTAATACTTAAAGTCCCTGGTTTTGCATAATAAGGGAAAGTCATTGGCCTTTCGGATGAGCTCTTGCGTCACCTATAATGGTTACACCGCCACATAACTTATATATATTTGGCGGGATGCAAAACAATATATATTTTTTAGTCTTAGACATATAAAATGAAACGTTTACTGTAAAGCGTTTACATACTGTAGAGTGACATTCTCGCTGTACACATCACGAACATTCTCCAGCAATCTCTTATGCTTTGTCTCAGGAAGTTGTATAGATAGGGTTGCCACGACAAAAGTTAACACTGCATAAACGATCAAAGGTAATGCTTTTCCAAATTTATCATCACTCTGTAAATTATGAATGAAACATTGTATGTTTTTATTATCTTTCAGACAATGTATCAATATACCAATTATAAGAACCAATTATATGTACCAAAATATATATCATATCCGCCCCAGGGCGCTACAAAAATCGAGGGTGGGCGACCAATTAATAGTCAAAATAATTAAAATTAAGAAATTTCCGACGATTTTATTGGTTAACAATCCAGAAAACATTCGAGTCATACATCAGTGATGTGAACGGTAATAAAGCCCCACGGACGGCACTACGTTTTGTTTACATGACGGCCATTTGCAATACACAAATGTGTTTTATGCCATGCAAGATAAAAACAGGTCATCGTAGTGAAAGTGGTCATAAGTTTCAGTCGCGAATGCACCACACAACCGAAAAATCTATTAGTAACACCCTGTCTTCCATTTCAACTGGTAATTTTGAATCAGCCCCAAGTTCAAGTGAATTAGCATCGGTTTTAAATTCAAGTACAGTCAGGCCTATTCCCTTCTGTATCGCTACTGCAGTTAGGTCTACTTGTTCTGCAAAGGGCGATACAAAGCAATGGATATAGTAACATTCCAGTATCATCAGATACCATTAATACTTTCTCCATGGGATTTTTTTTCAAATTCCTCTTTCAATAACTGTAATTTTAACTAAAGCAGCCACACATCAACTTCTCTTCCTATATTCGTCGTTGTGATGACGTAAAAATGACGTAAAAGTATAGTATTGCTCGCGGTTGTCATAACGACGCAATCAAAGCGCGAAAGTTTAACTTGTTTGTTTATATTATTTGGGTAAATCAATAAATAAACACTGAATGTTTAAAAATATATACCGACTTGTTATTGGCATTTAATTATAAGTATTGACTAGGAAATTACCTGAATGAAGACTGTGCACACTGTGTAATTCGAGAAGCGAAGTTTTCATTCAGGTCATTTCCTAGTGACACGGAAAAAATATAGAATCAGTGCTTAACTGACGTAAAATGGTTAATTATTTTATACGTCACAGTGGTAAAGTTGTTAAAGTCATTACCGAAGACAACTATCGACATTCTTCTGTTGCTGGTGGCTACAGAGCTCACTTTCAAAGGACGAGATCCTTCAAAATCACGTATCTTATAATTTGATATACCTACACGGATACCGATTTCGAGTATATTTATATTGTTAAACTTCATAAAAACCCATATAAGCAAAGATACATAGCAGGAAGACAATCTTTACTCCTTCGACAGCCATTCTTTCTGTTGCGGTGTAAATGATGTGGCTACTTTTAGAAAATTTGAAGGCACACAATTTTTCTCGAATTCACATACTTATGGAATTTCATAAAAAATTAAAAAAAAGACTTTTCCACATCTTTTTCATAAAGGTGTCGAAAATTTAAATACCTAGATTGGCTCTCAGATACATGTCAAACACCACTCTGATTCTACACATAAATATACGATATACATGGGAATTTCGCTTACGTGGACAAACTGTCGGCACGAACCAATTGTGCTCCTTTATTGGCCGACCTGGTCTTTATTCATACGAAGCAGACTTCATTCAGAAACTGAATCACTAGCGGTGTCTTTTAATTTGACATTTAGATATACACGACGTTTTGTCAATTAATAACAATTTTCATACATGTCATGCGATATATCCCACACTAGAAATTAAAGATACAACAGAACAGATACACGCTTCTTACTTAGACATTTTACTTAATATAAACACAGACGGAGAATAGCAACGAAGCTATACGATAAACGCGACGATTTCGGCTTTATCGTCAATATTTCCACATTTAATAGTAATATCCCTCAGTCACCCGCATATATATATATTTCACAAATGATCCGATATGCCAGGGCGTGCACAACATATATTTTCATATATAGGTAAACTACTCACTGACAAATTATTGACACAGGGATATCGAAAACCGGTTTAATGTCAACGTTCCGCAAGTTATCGGTCGGTATAATAGTCTTGTCTGCGACTACCTTTCACTATGTGAATGTTGATTGCCTTTTCGTTCAGTTGTTGAGACGTCTGTTATGGCGAGGATACACTCCTCACGTGTTTCACTGGACTTGACTGTGGACTTCGGGTGTGACCGGTCGACAGGGGATGCTTAAATGGTATCCCAATCCAGAGGTCCGTGTTTGTCCATTTTTTATATTTGTCTCTTGTGTCCTGGACGTTCAAACTTTGGTATAATACTGTCACATACGGAATTTCAAGTCCACATCTCATTGTCAAAGATTCTCGATCATGTGCACTAAACGATAGGGGCGCTTACGGGGACATGGACGCTTAATGGGTCGAATACGATACGCACACACATACACACACACACACATACAGATATATATATATATATATATATCTATATATATATATATATATATATATATATATATATATATATATATATATATATATATATAATATATATATATATGAAGGAGTACACTAATATCATGTGTTATTTACCTTTATATGTAATTCTTCCTACGGTGTGTCGATTAAAAGTAAATATATATATATGATAGAAAAACAAAAGAATATATATAATGGTTTGAAACATATCTATATATATATATATATATATATATATATATATATATATATATATATATATATATATATATATATATATATATATATATATATATATATATATATATATATATATATATATATATATCCTTCTTGCCGGTTCTAGTATTTTTACATTAAATGACTCATTGACTTTCAATGATTACAGAGATCAGTGGACAAAATCGGAAAAAGATAAATATAGATTCTGTCGAAGATTACGCCAGACGATAGGCCAAACATGAAGACGTAGAACCAGACACTTTTTCTGAAAGGCTAAAAGCCATACGATGGTTGATAAAATCTCGTATTCGTAAACTTAAAGGGAATATGAAAACACGTTATCCCTCGGTATTTAGTGATTCTGAAGTAGTAACTGAACTGGATAGATTACATGACCAATATGTACTGGTACCACCAGACAAAGCCTCAAATAATATAGTTTTTATTTGTAAGGCACATTACTATATTTGTTTATTAGAAGAACTTGGGTTTAATATGAATTCTGGAAATCCTACATACACGAGATCATTCAAAATCACGTGTCCGTATTACGCTCATTTGATATACCTACAACGGATACCGATTTTGAGCAATATTTATATTGGATACCTAAACTTCATAAAACCCCATATAATCTAAGATATATAGCAGGACCCAGCAAATGTTCTACCAAACCTTTATCTTTACTTCTTATCAAGATGTTAACAGCCATTAAGAAGAAACTTCAACAATACTGTACAGTTGCTTATTCCAGAAGCGGTGTAACTCAGATGTGGATACTTAAAAATTCAAAACAGCTTTTAGAAAATTTGAAGGCACACAATTATTCTCGAATTCACGGTACCAAAACTTATTACTTCTCTACTCTTTATAGAACCATTCCACATAAAAGTTTAAAAGAAAGACTTTTTAGCATCATTGACATCTGTTTTTTCACTAAAGGCGGTACCCAAAAATTTAAATATCAAGTAATTGGCTATCAGGAAACTTAGTTTGTCCAACACCACTCTGATTTTACACATAAATACACTGAAGTTGATATAAAAACATGCTGGAATTTCTAATAGACAATATATTTGTAATGTTCGGAGACATGGTCTTTCAACAAACTGTCGGCATTCCTATGGGAACCAATTGTGCCCCTTTATTGGCCGACCTGTCCCTTTAATCATACGAAGCAGATTTCGTTCAGAAAAAGTTAGCGGTGTCCTTTAATTTGACAATTAGATATATCGACGACGTTTTGTCAATTAATAATGACAACTTTCAAATAAGCAAATAAGCTATACGACAAACGCGACAGACGTCTCAACAACCGCCAACGAAAAGGCAACTCAACATTTCACTTAGTGAAACAGAGTAGTCGCAAATAAGACTATTATACCGACCGTAAAATTTGCGGAACGTTGATATTAAACGCGGTTTTCGATATCCCTGTGTCAATAATTTGTCAGTGAGTAGTTTACCTCTGAATATGAAATCTTCATATGTTGTACACGCCCTGGCATATCGGATCATTTGTGAAATATAAACTCCATATGCGGGTGACTGAGGGATATTACTACTCAAATGTGGAAAATTTACAATGGGAAAGCCGAAATCGTCGCGTTTGTCGTATAGCTTAGTTGCTAATTTCCCGTCTGTGTTTATATTAAGTAAAATGTCTAAGTATGAAGCGTGTGTGCTTGATTCTGTTGTATCTTTAATTTCTAGTTCGCTGGGATATATCGCATTGACATATGTATGACAATTGTCATTATGAATTGACAAAACGTCGTCGATATATCTAAATGTCAAATTAAAGGACACCGCTAAATTTTTATTCTTTTGATTCAGCAGTTTCTGAATGAAGTCTGCTTCGTATGAATAAAGCGACAGGTCGGCCAATAAAGGAGCACAATTGGTTCCCATAGGAATGCCGACAGTTTGTTGAAAGACCACGTCTCCGAACATTACAAATATATTGTCTATTAGAAATTCCAGCATGTTTTTATATCAACTTCAGTATATTTATGTGTAGAATCAGAGTGGTGTTTGACGAAATAAGTATCCTGATAGCCAATAACTAGATATTTAAATTTTAGGGTACCACCTTTAGTGAAAAAACAGATGTCTATGATGCTGAAAAGTCTTTCTTTTAATTTTTTATGTGGAATGGTAGTGTAAAGAGTAGAGAAGTCATAAGTTTTGATACTGTGAATTCGAGAAAAATTGTGTGCCTTCAAATTTTCTAAAAGCTGTTTAGAATTTTTTTTAAGTATCCACATCTGATTTACACCGCTTCTGGAATAAGCAACTGTACAGTATTGTTGAAGTTTCTCCTTAACGGCTGTCAATATCTCGGTAAGGAGTAAAGATAAAGGTTTGGTAGAACATTTGCTGGATCCTGCTATGTATCTTTGCTTATATGGGGTTTTATGAAGTTTAGGTATCCAATATAAATGTGGTAGTTCGAAATCGGTATCCGTTGTAGGTATATCAAATGAGCGTAATACGGACACGTGATTCTGAAGGATCTCGTCTTTTGAAAGTGAGCTACGTGTGTATGTAGGATTTCCAGAATTCGTATTAAACCCAAGTTCTTCTGATAAACAATTATAGTAATGTGCCTTACAAATAAAAACTATATTATTTGAGGCTTTGTCTGGTGGTACCAGTACATATTGGTCACGAAATCTATCCAGTTCAGTTACTACTTCTGGATCATTAAATACAGAGGGATCACGTGTTTTCATAGTCCCTTTAAGTTTTCGAATACGAGATTTTATCAACCATCGTATGGCTTTCAGCCATTCAGACAAAGTGTCTGGTTCTACGTCTTCATGTTTTGGCCCATCGTCTGGCATAATCTTCGACAGAATCCATAACTAAACTGAAATTCTGACGCCAATTAAAGGAACGGGCTTCCCGTCATTTAGGGCCCCTTAAAATAAGATTTTTTAGGCTTTCATTTAGGATTGTATTTGAAAGGAGATGAAGCACATGAACATGTGACAGTGTTGTGTAGAAGATGGTTGATGTCTAGGCACTGTAAAACCTGTTTGTAATTGAATAGCTAGAAGCATATACCATGTACCAGTAGACCTATGGTCTAAGGATTGAAATAAAGTCAGATTCTACATTCCTCGTCTAGACGATACTGGGGAAGAGTTACCTGTCAATCATCATATGGATTCATACGTAAACGGTCATTGTAAAAACAAGTATAATAGTGTATAGATTGATAAAAACTTGGGCACGTAAACGGTCACTAAAGACAAGTAATTATACAATGGGAAGTGATCATGCAGAGTAAGACTGGGGAAAAAAGAGAATGCCACAATAAACAAAACAGACATGAGCATCTAAACTTTAAAATTCATTTTGTAACATAACAAATATTCATATTTATTTTTTTCTTATATTACAAATATATTAATATTGGAAAAAAAAATTCTAAAATTAAAAAATATATATTTTCAAATATTAATTAAAAAATCAGTCGATTTATTAACACTAAAAATATTTTCAAAAATATATTAGGAAATTATTTTCTAAAATTAAAAAAAACATATTTTCTAATCTAATATGAACATTTGTCGAATTCTTAATATTACAAAATCATCCGATTTCTAATATACAAAACAACTAACTTTGTAATATTTAAAAAATCTCATTAATATTAGAAATTTCAATCAATCTTTTCATAATAAAAAGTTAGTTTTCAATATCTAAAACTGTTTTTGATATTAAACATTCAATTTATTGATATTAAAAATAATTTTACAATACATGTTTTTAAACAATAGGCAATAAATTTCCAAATGGCTTACAAGTCAAAGCGGAATTTCTTCAAATTTTACATTGGGAATGATTAGGTGTTGTGTATCTTTTTTTTAATTCCGAAAATTAAGTCATATCTTTAGAATTTATCAGTTTTTATACTTTCATTTTCTCAAGTTATAATTATGATATTAACATCTTTTTAAGCATTAGGACTTTGAATATTCGATGTCAACACCTTCACATTGCAACTATCCACAGAACAACAATAAAAAATAATAGAGAAAAATTACATGCATGTATAATCCGCTGTAAAACCAATAAGCTCCTGTATATTAGTCTATTTTCTGTTAACAACCATATGCAATCACTTGTAAATATATACAGCGTCACCATTACAGGTAATTACATATAGTGCTAAAAGACTTAAATAAAAAACTAATTATAATTTTCCTAATTTATTAAAACTTTTCTTCTAAATGTTCACTGGCTTAAAAGTAAAACAACGGTTAGGTTAAGTTATCGATAGGACGACTCAAGTCTTCACGCTTCAGCAATTTTTACACCTCGCCCCGTTGAGATAGATTAAATAAACCCGACAAGAGACTGTATCTTTATATCTACCGCTACCCATTTAATTCTTGTGAGAAAGTGTTCTCATGTGACGTCACAAGACAGATAGGATAACCAACATAGCGTTTCCCGAAGACTGTAGAAACGTTTATATAAAAGGCGAATTAACAACCCTTTATGATGAGATATATTTTTCAAAACGTGCACATATATTTTTAAATAAATAGATTAGTTCGTTTCCTATGACCATTAAATACAAGTAGTAAAAGTAGAACTATATTTTGGTAAACAGAGCTAACGCCCAATTAAAACATGCCACGACAGGTACAAAATGTAAAGAACTTTCATTGTTATTTTCTGTATACCAAATTATTTTGCACTTTATCACAAATTGATTGTCTCCATGTTACTGAAAAGGGATTAAAAAAAAACAATGTAGGAAATAAATGTACTCACCAATACATACATATATGGCGAAACAGTGGACCCTATCCTCGCACCTGTGCTGCAAATTCCCATCACAATACTCCTCACCACTGTCGGGAACAGTTCTCCAGTGTAGATAAATATCTCACCAAATCCAGCCGAAACTCCGAGCTTTCCGATCATGGACAGCGTAATCATCAACCAGTTTAATGCTGTAAATGAAGTTTGCAAAGTTAGTTCAAAAAGGTTGAAATCCCGATTATCTGTATAACACTTATCGTTTCCAAATTTTATGATTTGTTTTAATATACCCGCTGACTACTTGATTAGAAAACAAACTAGGGGCAGAACCCTGCCCTCAGGGTCATGCTCTTTCTAACCATGTATTCAGTTTTCCTGTAAGATGTGCAGGAGTTGAGAAGAAGATTTTTGAAGATTTGGCTATTTTTACTATATAGTAAATTTAGGCCTGCCCTAGGGACAGAACCCATGCTCTCAGGGTCATGAATTTTGCAATTGTGGTAGAGCAACTCTAAAATATTACAACCACATAAAGCAATTGTTTTAGTAAAGTACCCCAGTAGAGAAGGTTTTTAAAAATTACCCTATTTTCCATGGTTTTTATCCTCTCTTAGGACCCCTTCATGGTGGGGACCATAATTTTGCAATTTTCATGCCCCTTCAGGTATTGATGCTAGTGACCAAGGTTGGCTGGAATTGGCCCAGAGCTTCTTGAGAAGAAAGTGAAAATGTGGAAAAATTAACGGACGACGCAGGACGACAGACAAAACACGACAATAGGTCACCATGACCGTTGGTCAGGTGACTAAAAAAACGTGAACTAATTTGAAATACATTTGTATTTTGTATTCATTTCAGTGAAATAGGTTCTTTGGTAAGACACGCTCCAAAACAATTTCTAAGTTACGCCTTAAAATATCAACACTCGGTTTGTTGAAGATAATATGGTCATGTTTAATGATTTATTAAGCTTCAAATAGCTTGCCTCAGGTTAGGTTTTGTTATTGTATATACCAATATTTTTAACTTTGTAAACTGGTGAAAATGGCTTCTTCATTATGCCTCATATTGCACATATGCGTATTATTTTTATTAAGTAAATGTTAAACATTTTGGTCAATATTTATCAAATTGTTAGAATCAATAATCTAACAAGTATTTGTAATTAACCAAGTAGTCAAGCAAGACCAATGCATCGACCTTGGTATTTACAAAATTTGTCGTATAGTTTGGATGGCGATTTTTCTGACGGTGTACATATTGAGTTAGTGTCCGTGACCCTACACAAATGTATGTTTTTGAAGTTTAGGCTCTCATTAGCACTGTTTCGGGTTCGTTATTATTATTAATTATTATTTTTATTAATCCGTTATTGTTCTATATTTTTTGTGTTCCTATCACGTGACTATTGATTTACTTTAACATCGATACTTCTCGTTCGATAATTTTCTCATATCAGATACCAGAGCAGATGCTTGATTACATGAATAAATACAAATGTCACAATATTTCATATTTGCTAAATTGTTCAGACATACATTACTGATAACAATCATCTAACTTTCAGATATAAAACATTGTTTTTGCGTATTCATGTCATCATATTCATTATTCGACTCAATTCTAAATCAATTTGTTACCAATTAACATAAGTGAAATAACTCATGCTTCTATTAGGTCGGCAAGTTGTAAGTTTTCTTAAAGAAACGACTTATTGAATCTACCCCTACCTTGAGGGTATGACACAGGAATCTCAATCGGATTGTAATATTCTTGAAAAACAAACTGGGGACTTACCGAGGGTTTGTCATTCAAGAATCTTATCCCGAGGATTGATTCCTTTGTCATACCCTCAAGGTAGGGGTTGATCATTTTCTCCCATTTCTTAAATATATGTCTATGTAGATTTACTCACATGCATTTCTATATAGATCTACACATATCTAAGTTATGTCTGACATAAGTATGTACTGCATTCTGGAAGCCATAGAGTTTCTACGTCATAAATTATATTGTGACGTCATAACGAGTGTAGCTTGTCATCCAACCACTGTGGATGACAGGCTGATCACTTTGCACTACTTATAAGGATAACTCTGTGAATATGAGAGAAACCAAACCACTTTCCACACTCGGAAATGTTATCTTCCTAAATTTAATTTCTTCTTCAACGTTAAGGCACAAAAATGGAAATAGCTATGCCTATACATAGTTGAAGCGGCGCATGGAAAATCCAGAACCACAACGGATTAGTATGAACCCGATACAATGCTAGATCTATTGCAATTTATAATCAATTAGAAGTGGTTTAAAATTGAAAGATTTAATATTCATAGGCCTATATCCATAGGATTTATAAAAACATTTATGATATGACCAACGATAGATATAGTATATTAAAGCTACTCTTTCACTGATGTCAAGTATTAGTTGTCATCAGATGATGAACTTATCATATGTGATTCAACTTTCAACCATATGATCAACATGCTTATGAAGCGTCATTTAGCTGCCTGGGCTTGATAGAGATTATATAAGAAACTCACATACTTTATATGTGAAAGCAATGCTTTTTGTTTTTGTTTTTTGTTTTGTTTTTTGTTCTGTTTTTTTTTTGTTTTTTGTTTTTTTGTTTTTTTTTTGTTTGTTTGTGGCCAAACATGAAGACGTAGAACCAGACACTTTGTCTGAATGGCTGAAAGCCATACGATGGTTGATAAAATCTCGTATTCGAAAACTTAAAGGGACTATGAAAAACACGTTATCCCTCTGTATTTAATGATCCAGAAGTAGTAACTGAACTGGATAGGTTACATGACCAATATGTACTGGTACCAGCAGACAAAGCCTCAAATAATATAGTTTTTATTTGTAAGGCACATTACTATAATTGTTTATTAGAAGAACTTGGGTTTAATACGAATTCTGGAAATCCTACATACACACGTAGCTCACTTTCAAAGGACGAGATCCTTCAAAATCACGTGTCCGTATTACGCTCATTTGATATACCTACAACGGAGACCGATTTCGAGCTACCACATTTATACTGGATACCTAAACTTCATAAAAACCCATATAAGCAAAGATACATAGCAGGATCCAGCAAATGTTCTACCCAAACCTTTATCTTTTACTTCTTACCAAGATATTGACAGCTGTTAAGGAGAAACTTCAAAAATTACTGTACAGTTGCTTATTCCAGAAGCGGTGTAAATCAGATGTGGATACTTAAAAATTCTAAAACAGCTTTTAGAAAATTTGAAGGCACATAATTTTTCTCGAATTCACAGTATCAAAACTTATGATTTCTCAACTCTTTACACTACTATTCCACATAAAAAAATTAAAAGAAAGGCTTTTTGGCATCATAGACAACTGCTTTTTCACTAAAGGTGGTACCCAAACGAAAATTTAAATATCTAGTGATTGGCTATCAGGATACTTATTACTTATTTCGTCAAACACCACTCTGATTCTACACTATAAGTATACTGAAGTTGATATAAAAAACATGCTGGAATTTCTAATAGACAATATATTTGTAATGTTCGGAGACGTGGTCTTTCAACAAACTGTCGGCATTCCTATGGGAACCAATTGTGCTCCTTTATTGGGCCGACCTGTTCCCTTTATTCATACGAAGCAGACTTCATTCAGAAACTGCTGAATCAAAAGAAGAAAAAGTTAGCGGTGTCCTTTAATTTGACATTTAGATATAATCGACGACGTTTTGTCAATTAATAATGACAATTTCCATACATATGTCAATGCGATATATCCAGCGAACTAGAAATTAAAGATACAACAGAATCAAGTACACACGCTTCATACTTAGACATTTTACTTAATATCAACACAGACGGGAAATTAGCAACCAAGCTATACGATAAACGCGACGATTTCGGCTTTCCCATTCGTAAATTTTCCACATTTAAGTAGTAATATCCCTCACTCAACTGCATATGGAGTTTAATTTCACAAATGATCCGATATGCCAGGGGGTGTGCACAACATATGAAGATTTTCATATACAGAGGTAAACTACTCACTGACAAATTATTGACACAGGGATATCGAAAACCGCGTTTAATGTCCAACGTTCCGCAAATTTTTATTGTCGGTCGGTATGGTAGTCTTGTTTGCGGACTACTCTGTTTCACTAAGTGAAATGTTGAGTTGCCTTTTCGTTGGCGGTTGTTGAGACGTCGTGTACCAATTGTGACGAGGATACACTCCTCACGTGTTTCATTGGAGTTGACTGTGGACTCACGGGCGGGTGTGACCGGTCGACAGGGGATGCTTAACTCCTCCATGGGCACCTGATCCCACCTCTTGGTTTCCAGAGGTCCGTGTTTGTCCATTTTTACCGGATTTGTATCTATGTCCTGGACATCCTATTGATTTTTACTTTGGTATCTGAGATTTTTATATTTGTTTGTTTTTTGATTTCGTTTTTGTTTTGTTTTTTATTTGTCCGAGTATATAATTCATGCAACTTCATTATTGAATATACAATCCAAAACTGATCGCCAAAGGTTCAATGCATAGTCAAAGTCAACGCCCTTTTTTATCTAGCATTCTTTAATGTCGAACTAATGACAGGAAAACCAATATATAACGTACTACTCACATGCTGATCCATACAGTATTGGAAATATAGAGGCCAGGCACGCTATGCCAGATCCATACATAATTGTGAGATGCATCGGTTTTCTGCCAACCAGATCTAGAAGGAAACAAAGGGAATATCCGATTGCTTCTACAACAACTGCTGCGGTAAAATTACCATACAGGTTTGCTCCTAGCTTCCCTATACTGACTGTAAGTCCGTAGTAAATAAAAGATATAACGAACCTGTAAAAAAAAGGATAAAATTCAGCAAAAATACCATTAGAATCGAGGTTGAAAACGCATTGCATGATAAAGGCAAGATAATGTACACTAATTTCTCAGACTGTTAGATAGCTGAGTCAACATATAATTATGGCATAAACGTAAAAGAACCCTGCTACATTGAAGTCCTATTTTATTTGAAATTATCTTGTTTCCCCTGTCGAATATCTTTATTACAGTTATAACCCAGTTATTCCCCCCCCCCCCGTTTATTTGAAATATTCATTCCCATTTTATTTCTATATACCCGGCTTTGACTGTATGGAAATGCTAATACTTGAAGCGTCGAAAATAACTGCATCTATTAAAATATATGAATAAGCAGATTTCTGATAATTCGGCATTTTTCTGTATAGGTTCATTCATGGAACTCGGAGTGTCTTAGAAACTCTGAATTGCATTCTCACCTATACATCCTTGTGTTTTGAAATTGATGCAATGAATATTTTATGTCATTTGTATATATATAAAGCTTGGAGCCATGCTGTAAACGTGGATAATTCCGCGCCTTGTTTATTGCGTGATTTCCTAATGCAAATCATACGCGTGGGTGATTATACCCGATGTACTGTGAGCAGTTTTGTATTCAATAACTGTGGGACTCATACGCTTGCTGGGGGTTAATTGTTACAGAAAACTCGTCATCACGTATTAAGTGTAAATTACCCCCAAGCGTAAATTTTTCACGTGTACAGTAAATGATCTTAAGCCCCATACTTTAAAGATATAAAAATAATTAAGTAGGCCAATACGATACCCCAACACACGTATTACAAATAAAAACATGGGAAAAAATGACATTCTGTATATACTTTGCATGAATGAAACAGATATAGTTTCTCTTTCCTGATTTATTTTTCAAACATCAGATCGTTTTCATTCAACTCAATCATTCATAAAATAGAGAAAGTGACTCTTTTGATACATAAATGAACAAATTAATTTAAAACATAGTAAATCTTTTTAGTTCTATATTCTGTATAGTATATCTTTAGTTCTATATTTTCTATAGTAGTATCTGTGTTATTTCTATATTTGTATAGTCTATCTGTTAGTATCTATATTTTGGTATAGTAAATCTGTTTTTAGTTTCTATATTTATATATATATCTGTGATAGTACTATATTTTGTTATATGAAGCTATTGTCAAAGATATATGTTTCAAACATCAGATCGTTTTCATTCAACTCAATCATGTCAGTAAGAATAGAGAAGAGTGACCTTTTGATACATAAATGAACAGAATTTATTTAAAACATAGTATATCTGTTAGTTCTATATTCTGTATAGTATATCTGTTGTTAGTTCTATATTTTCTATAGTATATCTGTTGTTAGTTCTATATTTTGTATAGTATATCTGTTAGTTCTATATTTTGTATAGTATATCTGTTAGTTCTATATTTTATATAGTATATCTGTTGATAGTTCTATATTTTGTATAGTGTATCTGTTGTTAGTTTAATATTCTGTATAGTATATCTTTTAGTTCTATATTTTGTATAGTATATCTGTTGTTAGTTCTATATTCTGTATAGTATATCTGTTTGTTCTATATTTTGTATAGTATATCTGTTAGTTCTATATTCTGTATAGTATATCTGTTTGTTCTATATTTTGTATAGTATATTGTTAGTTGTATAGTATATCTATTGTTAGTTTTATATTTTGTATAGTATATCTGTTGTTAGTTCTATATTTTGTATAGTATATCTGTTAGTTCTATATTTTGTATAGTATATCTGTTAGTTCTATATTTTGTATAGTATATCTGTTGTTAGTTCTATATTTTGTATAGTATATCTGTTAGTTCTATATTCTGTATAGTATATCTGTTAGTTCTATATTTTGTATAGTATATCTGTTGTTAGTTCTATATTCTGTAGAGTATATCTGTTGTTAGTTCTATATTCTGTATAGTATATCTGTTAGTTCTATATCCTGTATAGTATATTTGTTAGTTCTATATTTTCCAGAATTCATCACGAGACATAAGGTCATTCCAAGTTTTTACTCTGTTTATCGTTCTATGACAGATTAGTTTTGACATCATAAAACACACACATACATACATACCATTGGGTATAAACCTTGAGCAAACAATTAAACATAACTATTTATTTTCGTTAATTTGATAATTATTATTTTATAGATCTAGGTTATTCAGGACTATATGCCAAATATATATTTTTATAAAGTACAGTGAATTGCATATGTTCCCTGGATAAGTCGTGTTTTTCTGTCGTCTCTTGTGTTTATGTTTCCCGATAGAAAGATAGGTGGATGCTAAACATTAAAAACTTGGAATGACCTTATCCTTGTTGCATTTATAACCGATAGAGTAGATGGAGTTTTCTTTTAAACTATTCTTTATATTAAAAAGGGTTAACGTTATGTCATTTCAATGTAAACTTAAAGCGCTATCATAATTTGTAAAGTACTCATTAAAATTGAGGGATTCATTTTAGTATCCACGGAAATATTTAAAAAAAAACAGTGTCAAAGATTAGAATTTGTTTCTTATTTATTGCAAAGTACTTGGATTTCCATTGCAATAATTATAATGTATTAATATCTTGAAATTTTGATTTATTATATTTAGATCTTTTTATTGTATTCTTAATCATAATCGTAAACTTAAATATAAAGGTATGTTAATAATCAGATTGCTGTTGAACTATGTCTACAAATCTTTCAAGCTAAATTAACTTCGATATGCACCAGTGAAATGTTTTACGGGAATTTTCATCTTTCAAAATAAAATCACGTAGTTAGTAAGAAAACTGATATTTGATAGAAACAGGATATATACAGAGTACCACTGACCAATTCATTATGACAATAACCCATCTTATGATTATCTTCCTAGAGCGAAACAAATCCCTTAGAATCAATCGGATTCCCTCGTCTTTCTTCGTCACTACTTTTGATATGCTGTCCGGAAGTGTTACATTATTAACTTTCGCTGCACGATGTAAAATTGTCAATGCCTCGGCTGTTCTCCCTCTGGAAATGAGCCATCGCGGTGACTCTGGCAATATTTTTGGCCTTAGAATGAAATAAAAAGTAAATAGAATGTTGACAAAAGAACAAATAATTAATTACTTAATTAATGTACTTGTGAACAGGACCATCTAAGTGTGTCTTGCCCATAACCTCTTCATTATTTAGTCTATTTATTTTTTTTTTTCATCAAAACTTAAGTCTGTTGAATGGCCATATTTCATAGTATATCCCAAAATTATCATGTTTTGATGAAAAGAATAAATAGATAGACTACAAAAAACAAGGGGTTATTGGCAAGGCACATTTAGATGGTCCTGTCCACAAGTACCTGTGATTTAGATTAGCTAGGCTGTTCCAATATATGTCTAGGATATCCAGGACGAACATATTTTGTATTAAAAATGAAAGAAAATAAATTGTGAACCAGCTCCTCAGCTACCTTTGTCTGGACTGAATTGATGCCGATAAGGTTGTTAAACATGTAAAGTTCACTTCAATCTCAGTTTCTAGGAACATGGTTGTTATGAAAGAGTTATGGAAGTAAAAACATGAATATAAAAATAACATATACGAAAGTGTTAATATTAAGTCCAGTAGATAAAAATATGGCGATTATCGGACAATCAAGAACCTATGTTAAAATCACAGGTGGGATAAGGTGCAATGGAGTATTAATCATCTCCTGCCAACCTGTCACACCCCCTGTGAGTAAAACACGATATTATCGAATATTATTATTAAATAATTCAGAACTAAAATCTGGTCACAATCGGTATATCGACTCCACAATTAGTTTCAAATAATTAAATAACATATCAGCTTGCGGAACATGGTAACTGTAGACACGATCATTGTATTAACCGTACAATTTAAGAAATGTTGACTTTTAATGCAATTTTCTATATCATTGGGGCATAACACAGTAGCTAATTTCCAGTATATAAAATGATCGTGAATTTAGCATAAACTGGTATTAAGTAACATTTTGAACTGATAAATTCCATATGCATCTGATAAATGGATATTACAACGTTTACCCTATGGTTTGATTCCTTTTCTTCCGTCCAATTTCATAATAAGTAAAGTGTAACATGAAATTGTAAATGAACAAAAGATCGTCGATGATTCTTACTGCTTAATATTTCTTCTCCTGATTCAAAGAATTATGTTTGAAATATGCTTGGTATAAATAAAGGAACAGGGTGGCTAATAAAGCTAATAAGGAGCACAGTTAGTTCCATTGAGATACCCCTGAACAGCTGATTAATCCCCATACTTCAAATGTACTATAGAACTATATACTTTTGTTTACATAACAAGAGAAAAATTTCTTACCACCAAAACACAAATGGAATAGCCATTGGTATCGCTAAAGTAAGTTGTAACCATCTCCAGTCTCGTATAAAGTATGCTATCGTAACAAGAATAAGCTCCCCAAACGTGTACACTAACATGATAGCTGTTCCGGTAATCAAACGCTCAGCTGGACCCACCAACTCCATACCTATTGATTTTATGAGTATACTGAGATGATTGAAATAAACATATGCTATCGATTTTAAAATACAATTTATAAGTAATTAGGAAAACAAATAATTATAAACATCTTACATGAAGATAATGTTGATTTAGACTACACTTTAATGTTTTATCTTTTTATTTTGCTCTTTTGATTTAGTATTTATATACAATTATAGCAATTTAAAAATTCATCATCTGGAATACATTTTTATGAATTAATCATGTGTCTCGCCATTTTTCTCTCTGAATATATTAAAACTGATTAATAAATGTATCACCTATTATAAAAGCTGAATGGTAATAGCCTATTCCCGTATATCCATCCATGAATCTCAAGATTGCAAATACCAAAACGCTGGGAGAAAATGGCATAGCAATATTGGTCAGGAATTGCAGTGACAACATCAAACACACAACCATTCTTCTTCCCAATCTGTAACGAGTTGCAATGAAATTACAAGTTAAAACATGGTCAACATTAAATGGTTTCTGGAATCTGTTAAGGAATAATGTAGCCGAAATATCGATTTGATGGTTTAATAATCATGTCCTGTGTTTTTAAAGTAACAAATAAATTATTGAAAAATAACTGGAATAACGATAGCCATTAAGAGGAAAATTGTCTTTCATCAAGACCATGCAATGTGTGTGTGTGTGTGTGTGTGTGTGTGTGTGTGTGTGTGTGTGTGTGTGTGTGTGTGTGTGTGTGTGTGTGTGTGTGTGTGTGTGTGTGTCAACGCCGAATTATACAAATAACATTATAAATCAAAATGATCTGTGAAAAATCGAGTGGGGATAAGGTTAAATTGTCAAATCTCTATAGCCGGCCTAGCTCAGTCGGTAGCGCGCTCGACTCTGGATCGTGAGGTCGTGAGTTCGAGTCCCGCCGGCGACAGGTTGGTTTCCTGTCTTTCGGATGAGACAGTAACAACTGGAGCTCCCGTGTCACAGTAGGTGTCGGCATGTTAAAAAACCCTCACTGCTCAATGCCCGTAAGTGCCGAGCACAGGCCAAAATTTGAAGCCCTTCACCGGCATTTGGTGACGTCTCCATATGAGTTAAATATTCTTGAGTGGGACGTTAAACGACAATAAACAAACAAACAAAATCAAATCTGTTTTGTGGACTAAGTGTGCAATTCGTAACAATTAATCGCGAACGTTTTACTTACATGTCACCGACCGGACCCATGGTCAATGCTCCACCGACATAGCCGAAGAAATAAGTCGTGGTTGCGTGGGATTGCCATAAAATATCATCACAGACTAGGTTGAACTGAAATGTCATGTTTGTGGTTATGTATTGTCTTATTGGCTTCATGAATTACAAACAGTGCAAAAACAAAGATGAATGTCGCTTTAACGAAAGAAAGCTAAATAAACGTCAGCTGATGATTACTAATGCTGAGGCCAAAGAGATTAACGTTCGTGTCTTAATCAATTAAAATTACTGTTACGTATATATTTCCAAAGAAGTGGGTTTCGCTAAATCTTACCTGACTGTTAACTGTTAGATCAAATACAGATTTGTCATATACCCAGCTGGAGCATTTCTTCTCTGTCCCATTCACTAAAATATGGCATTTCTTGTAATTACCTTCAGGATTAAGTGGTATTGTCTCGTTTATTAGCTGTTGATGATACTCGTTTTGAATTTTGTAAGTGTCGTTCTTAAAATCTGGTATTTTACACCTTAAAAAGAACAGGTAAACATGTATAAATATTTTAAGAACGTAGTCGGGAATATTTAATACTTAAATACACTACAATATATTTACATTTCAACCCTATGTACCATATCCGAATGACCTTAAACAATAGAAATGAACAGTTTATCTAAAGGTCTAAGAGTTTAAATTAACCCGCTTTACTTTCTTGGGGTAAAAGAAGCGTTATTCCAAACGTGAATACAGATCTGCTTTAGTGCTTTAACCCTTTTCAACACTGCACATTACAATAGGCTGGTCCAAACAATAGAAAAAGAGTATATCATTTAGATAATTAGGAGTGTAAATGCTAAATATTCAGATGCAATAAGTAAATACCAATCTAATATACAGTCACATGATAAACTTTGCTGTTCTGTCAGCTGACAACACTTAATAGTAAGCTATCTGGCAACTTGTGATAATCATAGTATCTGTCGCTATAAGCTGCCAGCGGCGTAGCCAAGATTTTTGAATTTGTAAGCAGGGGGTCTGGGTGGCGGCAGCCCCCCAGAAGCTGAGCAGAATTTGAATGTCAGAGGATGAATTTGGCCCTCTCCCGGCATTTGATCCCCACATTTAGCTAATGAGCTAGTTATATAAAATATGCATGGAAACAAGGATATCAGATAGCAAAGAATCACAGCCAGCTTTGATTTTTTTCTCTTTTTCTTTTTTTTTTTTTTTTTCCCTTTTTAAACAATTTTTTTATTATTTTTTTTACTTTTTTTGAGTTTTGTTTTCTGGGAAATGTCTTCAAGACACTTCTTTTTTTTAGTTTTTTTTTCTGTGTTTTTGTCTTTTTTTTTTTTTTTTTTTTTTTTTCTGAGTTTTTCTGAGAACTGTCGTTAAGACGTTATGGCACAAAGCTATATACAACAATACAATTTCAAATATAAGACATAGGCCTGAGCAGCGACAGGTCAATGTGGAAAATACTCCAAAACTGTAACCACCGTCCGGTTTAATAATGGAACAGAAGATGGATTTTGCGGTTACCATCTGATGCAAAAGTATTGATGGCTTGGTCAAAATCAAGTTCGATTTCTGGATGCACATGCATCAGTGACAAGCCATTCAACCTGTCCTCTACCATTGTTGATCGAAGGTAGGTCTTTACACGTTTCAGGGCACTGAATGACCGCTCCGCTGTTGCAGAAGTGACTGGCATAGTCAGAAGAATCTTCACGGCTGTATGGATGTTGGGATAAAGTTCACGCTTAGCATGTTGTAGCGTTTCAATCAATGTACTGGGTTTGTCATTGGTATTCGCCCACTTGCACCTCCATCTGACCAACTCCGTTCGGGATGTTGCTAAATCGCCTTCTGGCAAGTCTGCTACGAATGGGGCAAAAACGTCAGGTTCCATATCGCGAGTAAGCGAGTTAAGTCTAGACGGAATCAAGTATTGGGCAAGGAACCTGTCTTTGGGAACTACGATCCGTTCTTCGATCTCATTGGCCATATGATCGAGCATTGGATAGAAAACTGACCTTCCCCAGTACTGCTCGGGTGTGTCCACCGGCATATTGTTTCTATGTTGTTGTCGACCTGCCGTCCTAGGCTTACTTGGTTGTACATCTTGTTTCTCGGCAAGCATTAGAATGTCTCTGTAAAGTTCTTGCCAAATATTGTCATCCTGTCTGATTCTTCTGAAACTTGCAATGACGGTCTTCGCCTCAGATGCAGCCTCTACGAGGTCAAGAGTGGGTCTCTGTAGCAAGTTAGAAAGAACTAAGTACTGTACTGTAAAACATGCTCTGCTACAACAAGTGCAACCATATACCCGAAATCTTGAATTGCAAGCTTCAATTGTTTGGCATTTTTATCACCATCGGTCGCCAGGTCGTCTAAGGTATCAACAATGATGGAATGTGCTGATTTGAATGTGTTCAAAGCGTCAGCCCTACTAGACCATCTGGTTTCGCACATGCCCATAATTTTTCTCCGACCGTCCAGCGCCTCTCTGTGTTCTGGGTCAGCCTGCTCCAGCATTGTTTTAAACCTTCCTGTTCGTTTTGAAGAATAACTAAACGCAAACGAAACATCCATTACAATATCAACGGTATTACGGATAATAGGTAGTTGACACGATTTTACCACAGCCAAATTCAAGCAATGTGCATAGCAGTGTACATAATGGGCTTCTGGAATTTCAGCTTGAATGCGTGTTCGAACCCCAGAAAGTTTACCTGCCATATTCGCAGCTCCGTCATATCCTTGTCCCCTCATGGCCTGTGTGACTATACCATATTCATTAAGTTTACCCATAATGGTTGCTGCAAGAGCCTCTCCAGTTGTAGAGCTGGCTTCCGCAAATCCGACGAACCCCTCTTTCACTTTCAGTGCTCCCTCGGTATCAGTACCTACATAACGAAGGCATAACGCGACTTGCTCAGTGGTTGAAACATCAGTAGTTTCGTCTCCTATAATGCTAAAGCAATTAGCAGCATTACACTCATCAACGATGCGTTGCTGTATTTGTTGTCCACAAATATTGATCAACTCATTTTGTATATGCGGAGATAAATATCTCGCATTTGGGGGACTATTCTTCAGATGATCAGCCAAAACTTTATCAGTTTCAGCTCTGAATTTGATCAGGGCAATGAAATTACTCTTGTCTTCCGTATGACCACGGAGAGGGATATTCTGTTTTCTACACAGATAGATAGTTTTCAAGATGCTCTTTAGTATATCGCGGTTTCTTGAAATTTTATGCTGGAAAGAGGTACTCAGCATCGAAACAACATCTTCCTTTTTGCCCTCAGCAACGGACGCAAAATTTTCGCTGCTTTCTACACAGTTTCCATGACCAGGTTGCTTTAAATGACGTTTAATCAGAGTTCCTAAGTTTGCCCAGTCATGCACAGGGTCCCGAACAAATGCGTTTTCTGTACAGTTAAACAGAACACAGTATATGCAATACAGGCCATCTTCAGATTCTGAATACCTGAACCAAGGGTATTTGTCTAACCACGTTTTGTTAAATGCCCTATTTGTCCCGCGAATTTTTCTAAGGGGAAAAACATACGATGTTGGAATGACCCAATTGTGTTTTAACAGGAAAAGCTTCTGTTTGTCATCAACATTTGATTTATGCAATGCCATATCTAAGTTTCTGGGTTGAGCAGATTTGGACTCCGATTCCAATGTAGGGGGGCTAACAGATGCAACATCGCTATCTGCAACACCGATGCGTTCAGTGGCATCTTTTTCAAGACTGACGGACTCTGATTCCAATGTAGGGGGGCTAACAGATGCAATATCGCTATCTGCGACATCGATGCTTTGAGCAGCATCTTGTTCAAGACTGACGGACTCTGATGAACTTTGCTTTTCTACGAGGTGCTCATCAATACTTGTGACGGGACTAGCGGATGAAACATTTTTCGGTTTAGAGAAATACTTTGTCACTTTACTTTGTCCCTTTTCTAAATCGGAAGATTTTACTTCTCTTCATTTTGTTTGGTCTGCTTTCAACTGATTATGTTATCTGGGAAAACTTTTTTTAAATGGTACGAATAGGTCGCACGAACGTGATTTCAACGGTCTTCGATTGAACGCTAAAATGACGCTCAAACCAACTTATCTGTGTCACAGCGTCGTTTAGATTTTATACTTAGTATATGAAATTCAAGATCAACAATGAACGCAGAATAAAACTAGCGTTCTTATCCGGTCATGAAATTCAAGATCGTGCAAGATCTTGATTCTATTGTTTATAAATTATTTATAAACAATAGTTAATTACAAGATTTTATACATTTACTTAAACATACCGAAGACTTACAGTGGAGAACATTGTTTATAAATGTATAAGATTCAACGACTTTTATTGCGCGATGAATTTCATTGTTGATCATGTACTGCAGGATAAAAAAACAAACGTTTCCTTTTCATTAAAATAAACAAAAGTAAACTTAAATGTTGCTTTGGGAGGGTTATTTAAAAAATCGAACGTGGAACAATTTTAAGGGTAACACCACTAAAGATAGCTAGCCTACAATAATATATCTTCGACTCTGGTCGGAGCTACAAAGCGATAATAACCCATAATGGAGCAGCCCATTTTTTTTTTATTTCGCATATTACCGACTTGTTTTATACTTTTGTGGGAAAGTAGGATTAAAATAATTATTTAGAACAGATTACAAAAGATAATCAACAACTGAAAAAAACAAATTGTCAAAATTATTTGTAAGCACGTGCTTACAGTGCTAATAAGCAGCTACGCCAGTGGCTGCTCCCTTTTTTGTACTAATGCATTTTAAAAGTAAAAGCACTACTTGGTACATAAAGGTCATTTAGAGAGATGGGATATATGTTGTAAAACCTTTGAATGAAATTCACTAAACTCTTTTTTATAGATATAGAGTATCAGAGCATATATTTGTCCCTGCTATTTTCATTTTTGTTTCAATGGGTTTAGGCTTTCTTCAAGGTTTTCTAATTCATATCGTTCCTCAAACACTTAAACAGATTACATTTCATATTTGGCAGTTATTGGTGGCGACATCTAGCTCCGATTTAAAATTTCACTTACACTGATCCGACACTGACCCCTGACTTTAGGCAATTAAGAGACTCGTGCCATAGCCTGTACGTCTCTATTATTCTGTGTTTACGTACTTCCCACTTTATTATTTCGTCGATGTATTGTTTATTGTTAGTCACAATATATAGGCCAGATCTGTATATATATATATATATATATATATATATATATATATATATATATATATATATATATATATAATATATATATATATATATATATATATATATATATACATATATATATATTACAAGGAATTGTATATTGATTCTTCTATGTACATCTTATTATCATTAAAATATGATTTTCTATCTTAATATTCCCGATTGAAATTTATATGAAACTGCAAAGAATACGAAATTGTCTTGAATTTTGAATTAGTATATACCTGGAAAATTCGCTCTTGGTTATTTTCGATCTTTCACGTCATATAGAATAATTCACCCCATCTTAAGTTCGCCCAAACACATTAGTTTCATGGATGGCATGTATGTCCGTGCTTAAATGTTTAGCTTTAAATAAATGTTGATTTCATTTTTAAATTGTCCCCTCATCTAAGAACGGAAGTGTTGTAAATTCAACGCTTACATTTCCCGGTATACAGTATATCTTTTTTCAAAGTTTACATATATTGTTTATTGACTAAGTCTACGATATAGGTCACATGCATATATCTTTAAAATTAAATACCTGTGCAACTGATCACCCAACAGGAAATTAGAAACAGGTGCTCCAAACGAGTTATATATTGCAGGAAGAAATGTTATTATTATAAGTCGTTTCTGATATTTTCCAAAAGATCCAAGTCGTTGTATTATTTCGTCGTATTCCATGTTGAGATGTTTGGATATGTAAATATTGATAACACTGTTAAAGAGGCTTCATTTCTCGTAATTATTTTGATCACATTCACTTCGTTACTATCAAATCTAACCTCACCCACTTTTAGTCTTTGACTGACGCCGTGCTTACTATCACGTGACAGTAAAACTCCATATAGCATTGACTTCTGTGTAACAATTTTGTGAGCGTTTGCTACATTTATTTTCTTAGCCTACATATTTCATTGTATAGAACATATTTAATGTCAATTATCTTTACAGCAGCTTATATATGTATCTTATCTACTCAGCTTTCAGCTTGACATTAGAAATGAGTATTATTATTTTTTCTAAAGGTGTCTGCACGTTGCTTGTAATATTATGTTATATGTAGTTGAGTGAGACACATTGGTACTATCTACATTTATTACCTACGGAAGCTGACAAGTGCCACATGTTGAAATAAAAACATTCTTTTAACGCCTCATTTCTTTTAAAAAAAATAACTTTATATGGCGATATAACAAGATGATTTTTATGTCGTCATAACGAAACATTAAGCTGCTATTACAGATATTTGTTGTAACAAGATTTGCTACATATGGCAGGTGTCGACTCCCGTAATATCCTCTGTTATTACTCTGTAGTAAAGCAATGACGAAATATTTGGAAATTGTGGTGAACAAATGTAGAAGTACATGTATATATAACCAGGGAAAATGGTTTTTATTTCAATACAATTATCTACAGACAGGGACAACTGAAATTACATCTATAAAAGTCCGTGTGTATTTCTAGTAAATATTTTAAGTAAAATAATTTAACGATAGAAGAAAAAACAACAATAAATTGTTTATTATGTATTTTTCACAGAAGCTTTTATTGGTAGATCTAAAATGTTGATTTCTTATGGGTTTATAACGAGAGTCGTGATGTGAAAAGATAGAATGAAACAGGTCATTTGACACGATAATACATATTAGTAAACCTCATCTGCATTACTCTGAAGCTGATTCGTTAAAATACATCACGTGACGATGTTACAAAACATCGTGTCCCCCTAGGGATGACAAAACTTCATATTTCCCTGGAGCACGTGCCCCCATGGCGACCATCTCTCTTATTTTCGCAAGAATGTAAACAAACAAAATGGATGTAGCCGGCAGAAGAAAGCTATGTGTATGAATTATTTGATTATTAAACAAGGGAAGTATGAAATGTATTAAAATTGTTGATTGAACTTGAACTTGACTTGATTTTTTCTGTATAATTAACGATTAATGGACCTCTTGGTAGGGTGATATGAAGGTTCGTCTACCCTCAGCAGTCATATTCCCTTCGGGTTACGCCCTGAGGGGAATATGACTGCTTCAGGTAGACGAACCGTCATATTACCCTACCAAGAGGTCCATAAATGTATGATATACTCCACAAAGAGCCAAAAGAACTGACGTATGATACAGCTTTGATTCTGTAATGCCTTATGAAAGTGAGTGTCGCACGTTTCTTGAATACTCAGAGAATGCGTTTCAATCAAATGCTTTATTTTCTTACTCACAAAACCTTATTCTTTACTTTGGTTGTCATTCAGTTGTCAGGATTTATTTAAGGATTGTTTTTCATTTTTTGGACTGCATCGAGTATAAAGGCAATGGATTATAATCCATTGCCTTTATAGTCGATGTAGTCCAAAATTGAAAAACAATCCTTATATTTATATATATTACCATTTTCTTTTAATCTGTATTCAGCTGGTTATGAAATTCATTCTATGTAATTGGCTTTGCGATAGGAGGTTTTTCATATGATGTAACAGCTAAACAGCTGTGAGACGAGAAGTAGTTCCCCTTTTCTGTCCGGAAATACTGAATGGAATTAAGGTTTATTTTCTATTTTCACATCATTTTGAAAGAAACTAGTGATATGGAAAAATTTGAATAAGTATCAGATTTGTTTTTAAGTTATTTTAGAATATTCGTCTGCTTGGTAACCGGAAGGTTCAATGTGTCAGAAGAGAATTGAAATTGCAAATGGCCGCGTCCATGAGTATGCTAAATAATGTATTTACAACGAATTTGCGTTTGAATTCTGATATATTATTAATAGGATATACTATAGAAAGATTTAGTGTGACTTACAAGAAGTGAGACTGCTAATATTCATTTATGACAACTGAAAATAGCCATTTTATTTGACATTTTTACCAAGCAGCTGGGAACCACGATGACTGATTGGTACGTAACCTACGTAAGTAGGCCCATTTCACACGACCTTATTTCACACGATGCGGGTTGCGAATTGTTTCTGATAGGAATATCCAGTGAAGGCAAATCGACATGTTTATCAAGAGATGCTTGACAAAGTTGCACTAGGTCTTACTTTCTTTCTTTCTGTTGTAACTATGAAGCCATACGGTGGTCTGTTGTTCTGGTCATAACATGACCTAGATATATCGCGATATGGGCCTGTAGGCTGTACAATGTGCTACAGATGTAGTCTCGTGTTTCCGATTTCTTCCTGTTATTTTTATTTGTTTTGTGGTAGGCCTAATGTATGGCTTTTAAGATTAAATATATAAGAAATAAACATGTGATATTCTATTCTTTATTGATTCGTTCATGTATTCTTACGCTGAAAGGTAAAGTGGTTAATGCTCGGGGCACGCGACTGCATTTACCGGAATATATAATATATCTCTCTATATATGTAAATATAACATTTATCTGTGAAATACTGACCGTTATGACTAGTGTAATTATTGCACAATTAAAAAACCACGTAGATATATCCATGATGGTAAACATTAGATATCCCTCTTGTTTACTACAACCTGAATATAACATGATATTTGACTTGCAAAATACCATTTCAGGTCTTACTTCCTCTGATATTTCCATTGAATTATCTCGATATAACAACATTGTCCATATCTTTAAATAACAATATAATATAAATATCATAAACATAATACAAAAGTTACAATGTTCAAGGCGATCGTTTCTGTCAATTAGACTTCATCAGTTGAGCTACAATTTTAAATGGTTTTTCTAAAGAGAAAGTGGTATCAGAGAAGGCCAAATAATATATATTGCCAAAATCCGTCTAAGAGCAACCACTGTAAAAAGATGGTTATCTAAGCTTTAGAATTTTAAATGTTGTTAGCAGTGCCAAATATTACTTTAGTATAAGATTATCAGCTGGTAAGAATTACCAGGTACTAGGTTTATGTATACCCTCGGGGACTACCCACCAGCAGTGGCAACGACCTAGTGGTTATAAATATTAGAAACATAATACCAAAGTTACAATGCAAAAGACTATCGTTTCTGTCAATTAGACTACACCAGTTGAGCTACAACTTAAATAGTTTTTCTAAAGAGAAAGTGGTATAAGACAAGACCAAATAATATATATATATATATATATATATATATATATATATATATATATATATATATATATATATATATATATATATATATATATATATATATATATATATATATATATATAAAGCTTGAAACCATGCTGTAAACGTCGATATTTCCTAATGCAAATCATACACGTGGGTGATTATACCCGATGTACTGAGAGCAGTTTTGTATTCAATAACTCTGGGACTCATACGCTTGCTGGGGGTTTATTGTTACGAAAAACTCGTCATCAAGTATTAAGTGTAAATTACCCCAAAGCATAAATTTCTACGTGTACAGTAAATGATCTTAAGCCCCACACTCTAAAGATATAAAAATAATTAAGTAGGCCAATACGATACCCCAGCACACGTGTTACAAATAAAAACAAGGGGAAAATTTACATTCCGTATATTCTTTTTATGCATGACACATATAGTTTCTCTTTCCTGATTAATGTCAAAGATATCTGTTTCAAACATCAGCTCGTTTTCATTCATCTCAATCATGTCAGTAAGAATAGAGAAGAGTGACCTTTTGAGACATAAATGAAAATAATTTCATTAAAACATAGTATATCTGCTGTTAGTTCTATATTTTGTATAGTATATCTGTTGTTAGTTCTATATTTTGTATAGTATATCTATTAGTTCTATATTTTGTATAGTATATCTGTTGTTAGTTCTATATTCTGTATAGTATATCTGTTAGTTCTATATTCTGTACAGTATATCTGTTTGCCCTATATTTTGTATAGTATATCTGTTAGTTCTGTATTCTGTATAGTATATCTGTTAGTTCTATATTCTGTATAGTATATCTGTTAGTTCTATATTTTCCAGAATTCATCACATGAGACAGAACGCCATTACAAGTGTTTACTCTGTTTATCGTTCTCTGACAGATTAGTTTAGACATCATAAAACACACACACATACATAAATACCAATCGCATATAAACCTTGAACAAACAATTAGACATAACTATTTATTTTCGTTAATTTGATAATTACTATTTTATAGATCTAGGTTATTCAGGACTATATGCCAAATATATATTTTTATAAAGTACATTGAATTGCATATGTTCCCTGGAAAAGTCGTGTTTTTCTGTCGTCCCTTGTGTTTATGTTTCCTGATAGAAAGATAGGTGGATGCTAAACATTAAAAACTTGGAATGACCTTATCCTTGTTGCATTTATAACCGATAGTGTAGAAGGAGTTTTCTTTTAAACTATTCTTTATATTAAAAAGTGTTAACGTTATTTCATTTCAATGTAAACGTAAAGCGTTATCATGATTTGTAAAGTACTCATTAAATTTGAGGAATTCATTTTAGTATCCACGGAAATATTTTAAAAAAAACATTGTCAAAGATTAGAATTTGTTTCTTATTTATTGCAAAGTACTTGGATTTCCATTGCAACAATTATAATGTATTAATATCTTGAAATTTTGATTTATTATATTTAGATTTTTTTTTTATTGTATTCTTAATCACAATCGTAGACTTAAATATAAAGGTATGTTAATAATCAGATTGCTGTTGAATTATGTCTACAAATCTTACAATCTAAATTAACTTTGATATGCACCAGTGAAATGTCTTACGGGAATTTTCAATATTTCAAAGTTAAATCACGTAGTTAGTAAGAAAACTGATATTTGATAGAAACAGGATACGAGGAGTACCACTGACCAATTCATTATAACAATAACCCATCTTATGATTATCTTCCTAGAGCGAAACAAATCCCTTAGAATCAATCGGATTCCCTCGTCCTTCTTCGTCACTACTTTTGATATGCTGTCCGGAAGCGTTACATTATTAACTTTCGCTGCACGATGTAAAATTGTCAATGCCTCGGCCATTCTCCCTCTGGAAATGAGCCATCGCGGTGACTCTGGCAATATTTTTTGCCTTAGAATGAAATAAAAAGTAGATAGAATGTTGAAATAAATAGAACACATGTACTTGTGAACAGGACCATCTTAAGTGTGTCTTGCCCATACCCTCTTGATTATTTAGTCTATTTATTTTTTTTTTTTTCATCAAAACATGATGAACAATGAAAAGTGTCTTACCTTTTTTTAATTCCTATATAGTTATAAAAAGGGTGTAACCACATTTGGCTTAAGTCTGTTGTTTGGCCATATTTCATAATATATCCCAAAGTTACCATGTTTTGATGTAACGAATAAATAAAATGAATAAATAAATAGACTACAAAAAACAAGGGGTTATGGTCAAGGCACACTTGTCAATGAACAAAAGATCGTCGATGATTCTTAATAATAATTCTTCTCCTGATTCAAGGAGTTATGTTAGAAATCTGCTTGGTATAAATAAAGGAACAGGGTGGCTAATAAAGCTAATAAGGAGCACAGTTAGTTCCATTATATATACCCCTGAACAGCTGATTAATCCCCATACTTCAAATGTACTATAGAACTATACAATTTTGTTTACACAACAAGAGAGAAATTTCTTACCACCAAAACACAAATGGAATAGCCATTGGTATCGATAAAGTAAGTTGTAACCATCTCCAGTCTCGTATAAAGTATGCTATCGCAACAGGAATAAGCTCCCCAAACGTGTACAATAACAGGATATGTTTCCGGTAATCAAACGCTCAGCTGGACCCACAACTCCATACCTATTGATTTTATGAGAATACTGAGATGATCCCAAACGTATGCTAACGATTTAAAAATACAATTTTTAAGTAATTAGGGAAACAAATAATTACAATACACAGTTGATTTAGACTACACTGTTCCGGTTTATTTTGGTCTTTTGATCGACAGCGGAAAGTCACAATATATAGGCCAAATCCTCACTCTCTCCTCTCTCTCTCTCTCTCTATATATATATATATATATATATATATATATATATATATATATATATATATATATATATATAATATGAGAATTGTATTTGATTACAGTGTACTTATTATCATTAAAATATGATTTTCGATCTTAATATTCCCGATTTAAAGGTTACGAAAGGTTACGAAATTGTCTTGCTTTTTGAATTAGTATATACCTGGAAAATTCGCTCTTGGTTATTTTCGATCTTTCACGTCAGATAGAATAATTCACCCTGTCTTAAGTTCGCCCAAACACATTAGTTTCATGGATGGCATGTATGTCCGTGCTTAAATGTTTAGCTTTTAAAAAATGTCGATTTCATTTTTAAATCGTCCCCTCATCTAAGAACGGAAGTGTTGTAAATTCAACGGTTGCATTTCCCGGTATACAGTAAATCTTCCTTCTACGATTATATTGTTTTTTTCAAATTCTACACAAATTGTTTATTGACTAAGTCTACGATATGGATCACATGCATATATTTTTAATATCAAATACCTGTGCAACTGATCACCCAATCAGAAATTAGAAACTAGAGCTTCAAACGAGTTATATATCATCGGAAAATGCTATTATTAAAAGTCGTATCTGCTATTTCCCAAAAGATCCAAGGCGTTGTATTATTTCTTCGTATTCCATGTTGAGTTGTTTGGATATGTAAAAACTGATAACGCTTTTAAAGAAAGGCTAAGAAAAAATGTAACAAAAGTTCACAGATTTTTGTGTGCTACATTTTTATCTTATCGTACATATTTCTTTTTATAGAGCATATGCAATGTCAATTATATTCACAGCAACTTACATCTGTATCTTATCGGCTCAACTTTAAAGAGTTCCATACATCAACTGCGCAATGTTCGCGCGGAGTACCACTCTTAATGTCATTAATTGTTAGAAAAGGTTTACGAACAAGACACAACAATGGGTTCAACTGTCTTGCACAAATTACGTAAAATTAACAGTCAAGAAGTTGTGAGCAATGCATTTTATTAAACGTCTACTAAATATGAAGACTATACAAATAACATTTAAGCTATTTTTCTACAGTTAAACCTAGTATTTCTCTAGTTAATGCTAGTTTTTCAAGTAGCCCAAATTAACTTGAGAAATCCCTTTTTCTAGTTATTGTGGGTGACAATTTACTCAGTTTTTCTCGAGAAAAAAACTAGTTTAAGTGGGAAAATGAGATTAGGTGTAACTGATAAAGCCAACCAAAATTACAATCAGTAAAACGTAGGTTTTCTCAGTTTAACCTAGTGTTTATGCAGTTAATGCGGATTAGCATAGAAGTTATGAGGAATGCATTCCATTAATCATCTACAGAATTGGAAGGTTGTGGCAGTCGAAAATCACTTTAATGAATAAGACCTAGTTACTCAGCAGTTAAACCAAGTTTTTCTCAGATAATACTATCTTCCTATAGCTAAGTTTAATTTTTCTCCAGTTAATCCTAGTTTTTCTCGTTACCCACGAAAAAAGTAGGTTTTACTGCCAAAAATTACTGCCCATTTCATAATCAGCATACAAAACAGTTTCTTCTTTCACCAGAAATAACCGAAAGTTTTTTTTATTTAAAAGATGCCTGGTCGTAATATGTATGCAGTTATATAGTCGCGAAAGATAATCGCCACTATCTTCATATCCCGAATAATACTAGTCGTTATAGATATTATATATG
This sequence comes from Atrina japonica, assembly GCA_030159075.1. Classification (NCBI taxonomy): domain Eukaryota; kingdom Metazoa; phylum Mollusca; class Bivalvia; order Pterioida; family Pinnidae; genus Atrina; species Atrina japonica. Next base: position 170,603 of record BROG01000269.1, read on the forward strand.
GACGATCTCCGATTGATCCATTACCGAAATGATAGTATATAGAAAGCACTGAATTACTCGAGATGCTTTCTACAGTTTTTCTCTACAAAAGCTGATGGGTGCCATATGTATAAATAACAAATTATGTTAAAACGAGATAACTCTATATAGCGTTTTCAAAACATATGAATTTTATTTGTTACATTGAAATCAGAAATGACCAGTATTGATTTTTTTCTTCAAAAAGTGTCTACACGTTGCTTGTAATATTATGTTATATGTAGTTGAGTACGACACATTGCCACTATCAAAATTTATTATCTACGGAAGCTGACAAGTGCTACATGTAAAAATTTTTCAACGCCATATTTCTTGTAAAAATAAATGGCGTTTAAACAACATAAGGATTATCCTGTTAAATCGACACACCACGTTGTAACAGCATACTTCATACATTGAAATAACGACAAAATACCTTGTAATGACTACATAATATCTTTTTGTTTCGAAATTATTTTTAGTTATTAAAATACAATGTCATGCTTTTAGAAGAACCTTGTAATTACTGCATAATACCTTGTAATGACTACATAATATCTTGTTTCTACGAAATTATTTCTATTTATTTCAATATATCATGTTATTAGACATACCTCGTAATAAAGACATAATATCATGTAAAAACCGCAGAATTCATAATTCGTTATAACGATATAATATCTTGTTATTACGGCTTATCGTGGTATTACAGCACGATACTTTGTTGTTTCGGCGTAATATCAATATATCTTTTTAATGTGTCGATATAACAAGATACTTATTATGTCGTTATAACGACAGATATTTGTTGTTACAGCGACAATTGCTACATATGACATATTTGCTCCCGTAGTACCGTCTGTTCTTACTCTGTAGTAAAGCAATGACGAAATATTTAGGAAACGTGGTGAACAAATGTAGAACCATATATAGACAGGTCAGATGGTTTATGTTTCAATGCCCTATGCGTGGCAATTATTTATAGACAAGGACAACTTAAAATGCATCTATGAATGTCCGTGTATATTTCGAGTAAATATTTTAGATAAAAGAGTTTAACAATAGGAGAAAAAACAACAACAAAATGTTTATTATGAATCTTTCAGATGATTTTTTTATCAACTGGTGATTGGGTATATCTTATCACGATACTTTATAACGAGAGTCGTGATGTGAAAAATCAGTAGGAAATGAAACAGGTCATTTGACGCGATTATACATATACTCCACAAATAACCAAAATCAAAATACTGAAAGAACTGACATGAAGTGACGCCTGTTACAGCTTTGATTTTGTAATGCCTCAATATAGTGAGTTATATGTTTGTTTATTTATTGTTGTTTAACGTCCCACTCAGGAATCTTTCACTCACATTGAGACGTCACCAAATGCCGGTGAACGGCTTCAAATTTTGGCCTATGCTCGACACTTACGGCCATTGACCTCGATTTTTAGTCTCATCCGAAGGACCAACCTGCCCCGGCTGGACTCGAACTCACGACCTCACGATCAAGAGTCGACTGGACCAGGCCGGCTCCACTATAGAGAGTAGCACGTTTCGGAATACTCAGAGAAATACTTGTGTAGATCAAAAGTTTTATTTTCTTACTCACAAAAATATGTTTAAACATTATCTATTATTTTGGTTGCCAGTTGTCGACATTCATAACATAAAATTTATCAATGAGATACTGATCGATCTTAATGACTTGTGCAGTGAATGCATAATTAAAACACACGTAGAGCTATTTGAGTCAACATTAGAGATTACTTTGCCATACAAAAACATAGATATGAAATAGTATGTCAATTACAAAAATAATGTGTCAATTACAAAAATAATGTGTCAATTACAAAAATACAATTTCTTTTCATTAAGTTATTTTCATTAATAGTCGGGATGATAAAATAAATTCCACATTTCGTTGTTAATTTAAAACAATGAACTGTTTTCTCAGTATCAGTTATTGCATAGCGGTAAATAGTCTAGACAGAATCGCCGGAACTCTTCAAGATCGATAATAACAAACACATAAATACGTGTGCAACAGTACTGTAATGGATATCATTGGCATACCTTCTTAGTGTGTGCATTATTATTTATTATCGATTTCATCTTCTTTACACCTATTCATAAAACATAATGGCGTCAATTTTATTTTGCATAGACCTATATTTTTTGAAACTAAACAAATGAAGCATCACACATTTGCAAACTGAATTTTGTAGTTTGTACGGAGTATATCTCCTACCAGATTGACGTTATCTTTCTTGCTCCGATGAGACATAGTTTGTAGTAATCCCTATATTCAAGCAAACTGATAAATTGAAAATTTTAATTGTTCGACTATCAGCCATCTTGAGTTTGATATCATAAGTAAACGAAATTAAGTGTCAAGTCATCCAAAAAGGGGGATTTGTTTTATTTGAGGTATATATGTATAGCAAGTAATGCTGTGTGTTATAGGTTATTGCCAATACTGTTAGATTAAGGTCACCTGAGCCAAAGTGCCAAGTAACCTATTGAAGTTTGTACTCCTCAATCGGTGTCGGTCGTGAGTAACATTTTCAGTGAGAACTTAAACTGGAAATGCGCTGAAGGGATTTGCATGAACCTTCACAGAAATTACCATAACATTGCCCCAACTGTGTTATTTGTTGTTTTTAATTTGTTCGATTCAGGTTGACCGCCATGACAATTACCTTGAAAAAACTATCTTGAACTTAAATTTAAAAAAAACTGCTGACGAGATTAACATGCAACTCCTCATGAATATTCATTATGTTATTTTGTCTCATTTTTGTATTTTTTGGTAAGTTCTAAAACCAATATGGCCATGATAGTAGCCATCTGAAAACACTTTTAATTAACTAAGAATTCAGATCTATTGAATGAGTTCAATGCAACTGTCACAATTGTTCGGTAGACTACCAGACCTCACCACAATCGACACCATGTTGTTTACTTTTCAAATTTAGTAGTTTATGCCCGTCAAGCAAAACATAGCCGTGACAGCTAAAAAGAACACGGAATCTGCACAAACTTTGTATCTTGAAATACTATAAGCTAGCAAAAAGGCTAACATGATCAGTATGCAAGAGTGAAACTATGATACTTTTGCATGAAAAGCCTCTCTTTGTGTTTGAGTACGAGCTTTTGTTATGAAACGTATTGATATTCTTTACCATTGATTTTGTCTTAAACACCTAATATGAATTTATTTCTTAAAAAAACTTGATTAAATACGTTATCAAAATATCATAATCTGATTATGTTTAATCAGTTATTGAAACGTTGAAGTTATGTTATAAATTGTACATACAATTAACTCTGAAAAAATGTGTCCAATTCTGAAACAATATTGTACATTGACTTGGCGTATATATATATATATATATATATATATATATATATATATATATATATATATATATATATATATATATATATATATATATATATATGTGTGTGTGTGTGTGTGTGTGTGTGTGTGTGTGTGTGTGTGTGTGTGTGTGTGTCACTATGTGTGTGTGTGTGCGTGTCACTCTGTGTGTGTGTGCGTGTCACTCTGTGTGTGTATGTCTGTGTGTGTGTGTGTGCTCGAGAATAAAAAAAATTTTAAATCTCTAATACCAAATCTGGTATAAAATGGACCCACACGGACCTCTTGAAATCAAGAGGTGGGATCAGGAGCCATGGACGAGTAAGCATCCCCTGTCGACCGGTCACACCCGCCGTAACATAAAAAACTCGTAGTACATAATGTTAATGTTCTTTGTATTTGGAATTCTAAAGACTACACATAAAACTTTTTACGCCATTGCTTAAATATCTTCAGATGTATCTATCTTTACCTTTGTTTGGTCTCACCACGGTATTTTATGCTATTTCATCGGAATCACAATCTTTTCTAATTATGTCATATTGTCTTCAGTGCATAACTTCAGGCCTAGTAATTTTAGTTTTATCTTCAAATTCTCCTTTGGGCATATCAAAATAAACGTTATCAACTAATATATCTTTATGTGTGCGTCACTTTTATGGTTTTCAGTGTTTTTCTCCATTTATTAAATTATATATGGTTTTTGCGTACGGTATGATATATTATTTCAAACATTTGTAGATATAAAAACGCACTTAAAAAGCAACACACCGAATAGGCACAACGTAAGGTAATTGTAATGATCTTGTTTGCAATTATAATAATGTAAAATTACTGGAACGTTAAGTTGGTCATCAGTCCTAAATATTTATTGTGTTCGGTATTTATAATTTAATTTCGCAGAAATTGCTTTTGATGATTGACTTAAGCTAGGTTAGTTAAATGTGTATAACATGGCTTATTCTTTTTGAAAATTGAATTGTTTGATCACGCCTTCATGACCTTTTGACCTTACAACTAAGGTGGAACTACTTGCTACCAACATGCATATGCTTATAAACAAATTGCTATGTAGTTCGAAAAAAATAAAAATAAATAAATTATTACGCATTCTATGATTATGATTGTTGTTGTTGTTGTTATTATTGTTATTATTATTATTATTATTATTATTATTATTATTATTTTGTCATCTGTAAACATTAAACCTTGGAAACAGATATACAAGATAGATTGGAAATGATTTTGAAGACAGAAATTCCACCTATCGATACGAAACACATACAAGGAGAGAGAGAGAGAGAGAGAGAGAGAGAGAGAGAGAGAGAGAGAGAGAGAGAGAGAGAGAGAGAGAGAGAGAGAGAGAGAGAGAGAGAGAGAGAGAGAGACTTAATATACAGAGACAGAACAGCGGATTTGCTAATTTAAATACCCATGTATTTCAACACAGATATTTTGAAATCTATTAACAATTAAAGAATGTAACAACTCCCACTATGGTCCAACAGGGGAAAAAGTGATGTATGTAACTGATCCACCTAGTAGTGAAAAATGCTATTTTAATCTGTTAAATATTTCTTTTCCAAAACTGCTCCAAATGCATTGCAATTATTTAAAATCATTGTTCTAAAAGCTCTTACAGCCATGAGCTGATGAAGACATTTGGTACACCATCCGAAGCTTATCAGTTTACTAGATTCATGCCTGAGATATTAAACCAAAAACGCTACAGTGTACATTGTTTACAAGCCTCTGTCACACAAGGCATGAGCAATGCAGGTTTGAGTAACATCATGTTATGTATATATCTGTTCACAAGAATGAATCCTCGATACGCAGTGTAACAATTTCGACTGTTCTACGCCCCAGAAAAAAGCCTTACATCTGTATATTCAGAGCAAGTAATTCCATGACACAAACATTCTTGTATCACGGCTAGTACGAAACTGGACAATTCGCAATACAACCATGTTTCCGGAAGCCATACAAGGTCAGCTAGTTCCGGTAACGTAGGCAGTGTGCAGAAGTCGAAAAATAAAATTGCTTTGATCACCAAATTTACTCATTTAGTCTTGAATTGTATTCCAATTTCACATTCAATAACTGTACATTTAACATAGATAACAATCACAATGTTAAGTAAAATTCTAAGCTCGCGTAATATATCATTGTCCCCACTGAGATGTTAAAATATCACAGATACAGAAGCATCAATAGTCCAGGATGTCCAGGAGATTAGAAATTTCGGCTTCTTTGTTTATATCAACTTCAGTGTATTTATGTGTTGGATCAGCGTGAAGTTAGACGAAATAAGCATCATGATAACTAAAAACGATAAGTATATTGCTATATGTAACACGTTTCAATTGCCATGCATTATATTAGTAGACATGTTTATATGTTTAAAAAATGTTTAGTATATAAAGTTATTATATTAAATTACTTACTCAATAACTCAATAATGTTGTAGTTCTTCTAACTCAAAAGACTTAAACTATGACAGAGTCAGAATCACATTCTCAAAATATCTTCTAAAAACTGGAAACAAGACGAAACAAGAGATTGCCGTCTGTTTTCACTACAACCTACTCAGTCGACTATGGCTGATACAATATAAAAGTCTCAGATACCAAAGTATTAATTTATAGGATGTCCAGGATATATGTACAAATCTGGAAAAAATGGAAAAAAACACGGCCTCTGGAAATCAAGAGGTGGGATCAGGTGCCATGGAAGAGTAAGCATCCCCTGTCGACCGGCCATACCCACCGTGAGTCCACGGTCATTTTTGTAAGGTGATGCACGTGCCTAAAACATATGAACTAAAAAGAGATTAATTACCATACGACCCGATTTTGTATAATAATGAAAACGTTTGACAGGGGAGAACAATCGGGCAATTTGAACTGGTTATTTGATGTAATGGAATATATGGAGATGAATATTTGATTCAATAAGACTGCAAATGAAAATAGCTCTAGATAGTTGAATATAATACTCAATACACTATGTAATTATTATGAGTATACGAGCTCTCATCATCCTTCATAATGCCACCATCATTCCAACACCTATACTATAAAATAAAGAAATCTTTTTTCGGATAATATCTATATTTCTTCCTTGGATATATCCTAACCACATCTTTCAATCAGATAAGGCACACATTACAAATCTGTAATTTGGTCAAGTAGCCATGAATTTCTTTTTTCTTGAAACACATGGCAGATTACAGGTAAGAAATAATTATCCCAGTATAATTTAAAAGATGTAAAGATTGCGTTAGAATAACTATCTCCCCAGTCATCTTCAAACAACCGGATTTTCTGAAGGATAATGCACCTGTCTTAAACATAAAAATCTACATCCATTGTATGGACGTAGTACACAAGTATAATGATTTTTATAAAACACTTTTATTTGCATGTATGGAAATGTAAAACATAAAAATTGCTCCATAAACTTAAATTCATCTAATAAATCCTGTGTAAGATATTTATTCAACATAACTGCATTTCAATGTATGGATACCATATGGTTCATATGAAATATGTAATGGGGACGTAAAGGGAAAAAAAGAACTGTTTCTTAAATGATTTGTCATCTCATGTCTTCCAAGGCGATCGTTTGTGCTAATGCACATGAATCAAATGAAAAGAAAACAAAAACAAAAAACATATTCACATACCTTGGACAAATAAACTTGTCCCGGGTCATTGAATATGACTCTTTGTTAGAACATCAAAAACAAACTTGACGATTATGGAAAATCAGAAAATAAAAAAGTGTTTCCCTGGAGGAATATTCATAGATAAGCTTTTCGGTACGCACCTAATGTTTAGTTGCATATATTTTCCTCGTGTTTTCAAAGTTATATACCAATCAATTAGTTAATGTATTCAGTGACCAAGTAATTGTAACCGAGCTGGTTAGATTACATGACCGATATGTACTGGTCCCAGCAGACAAAGAATCAAATGATATAATTTATATTTGTAAGGCACATTATTATAATTGTTTTATTAGAAGATCTGGGGTTTAATACAAATTCTAGTAAACCTACATACACACGTAGACTGGATCCGTTAAAATTACGTGTCCGTATTACGCTCTTTTGAGTACAACCTATTCACAAAACTCCATACAAACAGAGGTATATAACAGGATCCAGCAAATGTTCTACCAACCCTTTATCTTTATTCCTTAGACACAAGCAGCCGTTAAGGAGAAACGTCAGCAATATTGTACAGTTGCTTGTTCCTGAAGCGGTGTAAATCAGATGTGAATACTTAAAAATGTTCAGAAAATTTAAATTCACAAAACATTTTTCAAATTCACAGTATCAAAACATACTACTTTTTTACTCTGTACACAAATATTAACCATTAAAATTGAAAGAGACTTTTAAGCACCGACGGTAACAGTTTTTTTTCACTAAAATTAGTCATTGGTTATCGTGATACTAATTTTGACCAACATCACTCTGATTCTACACATAAATACACTGAAGTTGACATAAAAAAATTAGAATTTCTTATAGACACTCACAATATATTTGTAATGTTCGGCGGCGTGGTCTTTTAACACACTGTCGGCATTTCTACGGGAACCCATTGTGCCCAATCTTTGTTCATACGAAGTAGACTTCATTCAGTTACTGCTTTATCAAAAGAAGAAAAAGCTAGCGGTGTCTTTTAATTTTACATTTAGATATATCGACGACGTTTTGTCAATTAATGACAATTTTCATACATATGTCAATGCAATATATCCCAGAGAACTAAAAATTAAAGATACAACAGAATCAAACATACATGCTCCTTACTTAGACATTTTAGACTTAGACACAGAAATTAACAGCTAAGCTATACGACAAACGCGACGATTTCCCATGGTAAATTTTCCGCATTTAAGTAGTAATATCCCACAATCACCTGCATATGGCGTTGATCCGATATGCCATTGCCAGGGCGTATTCAACATATGAAATTTCATATACAGAAGTAAACTACACACCGACAAATTATTGACACAGGGATATTGAAAACTGCGTTTGATATAAACGTTCCGCAAATGTTATGGTCGGTATAATAGTTTTGTTTGCGATTACTCTGTTTCAATAAGTGGAAGACTGTAAGGTAAATTGTAACCAGGTTCTCTCCTCCACCATTAAGGCCTGGCCGTCACAAAAAACTGAAAACTTGTAAAATGTGGCGTAAAACAAAAATAAAAATAAAAATATGTTTTTGCAAAAAATGATAAATATTACAATAACTTGATAAAAAATAAGTTAAGTCACAATGTATGCGGTATATAAAAGAACCCTCAGTGCATTGACGTTTGTTTATACCACACGTCAAAATCTATTGCACTTTACCTAAAGCTTGTGACATTAGTGAAAAAAACATTTTGGCGGGAAAACAGGTATAAAACAACCAATCTTCACACATAACAGTCACCATAGTGACGAATCATAACAGTTTGACATTTTTTGTTCTGTTGCAATCTCATAATTTTCATCGTCTTTCCTAAATACCTTAAATTTGATAGAAGTTTCATGAAAAGATTTCGCGAACAACAAGCGCGAAAACTGTTAAATGCATGTTGAGTTATGAAATACATCCGTTACGAAACGCCTTGAATCTTATGAAACAAATATAGATTACGATTTAGACAAATACACCTCTGACTGTGAAGTAATATAAGTTAGCTGTTTATCATTTTAAAACTAATATCAATAAGCTCGCTTTCAAAACTTTGTCGAATTTCATGTTATTGCTTTATGAACAGAAAATTTATGACGGAAAAATATATTGAATGCGTTATCATTCTTCCTGTGACCGTATAGTTCTAAGTTGAATCATATATATGAAACAGGATCTTCAAAATTAACTGGCATATAAAACTTTATAACATTTCATCTTTTATTATCGTTGTTCGTAACAAACAGACGATGAAAATGTATATGTTATTTATATGATCAGATGATCTTGATCTATCAACTTATGTCGGTTAAAATATGATCATTTAATTACTTTTTTAAGTGGAGGCCCTACTTTTGAATATTTTATCCGATTTTCACGTTCTTTGATTCTTTACTCTGAAGTGTACAAAAAGTAAAACGTTGTCAAAAGTACGGAGGGAAAGTGGTATTATACAAGGCCAAATAATAAAACTAAATGCAAAGCCAAATCTTTCTAAGAGTAAATACTGTAAAAAGATGATTATCTTAGGTTTTGAAGAATTTAGAATTCAAACGCTGTTATCACGTATTTGACAGTGATAACCGAATTTGCATATGTTAAAATACCGGACTGGTTCACAGGTATTGGCCCTGTTACCGTATTTTGACTATATGGAAACAGAAAATCCATATTGCCTCGGGCTGATATTGGTCATCAGCCTATGTGCGTCACTTTCTGTCAATGACGTCGTTCAAAGTATAAACTTTTTCACGATAATTGCGGTCCTGTATCTCTGAGTGGCAAAATGATACAGATTCCCGTAAAATGACGTCAAAAACAATCAGTTACTATAACGACGTGTATGTTTTTGTGGGTACCTGTATCATTTTGCCACTCAAAGTCACAGGACTGCAGTTAACGTGAAAGGGTCTATTGAACAGTTTGCATCGCATGCATCAGATGGGCTACAAAAACCTGAAACAAGAAACCTTTTCTGCTTCGTTATTGACTTGACTCCGTCAGTTCCACCGTCTTAATTTTGCTTGCTGCCACATGCTCATATTACCGGAAATATAACCATTAACATCAACAATGACGACAGTAAATAGTTCGGTATTATTGTTTGTTTACAAACAGCATTAAGTGTTGACATAATACAATTGTTGTTTATTTGCACAAAACATTTTCGGTAAAGCTGAAAAAATTGTGATTAAAAGATTATAACATGTGTTTTTCCATATCCGCCCGGTTTATCCCTCGACCCGTATCTGCCGTTGGGATGATATGGAGGTCTCGCGATAATACCGGGCCGATATTGAGAAACACATGCAATAATATCTTATTATCAACTGGATTTGGAGAACTATTTCTTAAGTATACGATTATAAGCTTGTACCGAAATACAAGATACTAAGTTTATGTATAATACGAAATAATAGCCTCGTCTCCAAATGCGGTTTGTGTAGCTGACTCAATTATCATCACGTGGACTAGACTAAACTAGCATCATTGGGTGATAGGCATCAGATATCGCAAGTGTCTGAAAAGTGAGGACACGATATTGATTAATATTAGGAGTAACTGCTGTCAATCACAAGATAAAGTTGTCAATGTTTGATCCACTTTTATGTCTTCCTGTCACCTCAACGCTACTATCTTGCAAAGGATAGACTGGAAATGTCTATAGTACTCGGCTAATTTTCAAATAGAAGTTTCATGAAAACATTTCGCGAACAACAAGCGCGAAAACTGTTAAATGCATATTGAGTTATGAAATACATCCGTTACGAAACGTCTTGAATTCTATGAAACAAATATAGATTACGATTTAGACAAATACACCTCTGACTGTGAAGTAATCTAAGTTAGTTCTATATCATTTAAAATCAAATTTCCTATTATATTTACAAGTTGAGAAATAGCTCAAAACAAATAAACAATATCGATTTTGTTTCCATCTTTATTTCACAACGTATATTATACAGAAGATGAAGTGGTATATGTATTGATATATAAATCAGAGCTCTATATAATTCTATTCAGCTATACGCATTTAAAGGTAAATATTAAAAGAAAGCTACATCGCTTGCAAATTAATGACTATATATACGTAATTGTTACTTCGCGTATTCATAATGCATTCTATTTTCCCTAGTTGACATGCATTGCTGCACGTCCCTTTTAACACAAAGTACATTAGTCTTCATTTAAACTACAGCGGACTAGTTTCATCATCGTCGTCGTCGTCGTCCTCTTCGTCGTTTGAATCATGCGGTTTTGTAAATGAATTACCATTTCTGAAAAGTAAACATTTTTAAAATTGTTGTACTACAATTAAACATTTTTGCAGAAAAATATACAACTGAACAAATGTAGTCTATGTATTTGCTTATTTGAGGAAGTTACATAAATATGTTATATACACCAGTGACTCCTTCATCACAGAGAAGACCCCCTTGAGCATTTATTTTGTTTTACGTTTTAAAAATAACTTTGGTGCTATGTTTATATTTACAAGAATTCACAACCGCTTGAAATTATCTTGTGGTAGAACATTCGGAAGGTCATGGTCTCTATTCTTGTTACCGGGCCATACCAAATACTTTATAAAACTACATTGACTCTTCCTTCGCCGAACACTCGGCACATGAAAGTCACGTGTCTTTCGGATGAGACTTATAGGCGTGTTACGTAAACCAACCTTTCAACATTGCCGTCACTCTACAGCACAGGTAAAAATTTGTGGCCTTTCACCTACAGCTGGCGACATCTCAAAATAAGTGAAAAAGTATTGAGGGAAGTAAAACAACAAACAAACAAAACAAAATTCACTTGCATTTATCCGAAATGAAATAAAATAAAATACACCACAATTTGAAGGTGCTCTTCCATAGAAATTCATAAAACTTGACCGAAAACTTTTACTTACACTACGACTATATTCTCATTGTCTGCATCTTTCACTTGCTCTGGCAGTTTTCTACGTCGTGTCTCGGGAAGAATGATAGACATCGTAGCCACAATGATAGTGGTGACTCCATAAACGATCAGAGGAAGCGCTTTTCCTATTTTACCGTCAGCCTACAATTTTATTAGGAAAGAATAGTATATAATAAAGCAATAAATACATATAAAAATGTTTATTGATCAGTATTTTGAAATAAAATTTCAAATACAAGTATAATAACTGATAAAAAGTTTTGCGTATTGTAAAGTCCATTAAGAACAAAATTAACAGATACTCTCTCTCTCTCTCTCTCTCTCTCTCTCTCTCTCTCTCTCTCTCTCTCTCTCTCTCTCTCTCTCTCTCTCTCTATATCTCTCTATATATATATATATATCTCTATATATATATATATATCTATATATCTATATATATCTCTCTATATATATATCTATATATATATATATATCTCTCTCTCTCTCTTTGGTATCTGCAAAATCGAGAAAGAGAGACCCATGCATTTAAGAAATTAGTAGCGACCGGGTATCCGTGATATTCAAATCTAGACAAATTAGAAATACGCGTACTCAAACAATTCACCAACTACTGTCGAACAAGTAGATCAAACTTCCAGCAAGATTGCTACAGAGTTATATACCAAACAATTTTCGAAATGTTCACTTACTTTCAACGCGATTCATTCTATACTTGAGATATCATCTTATCATTTTATTGTATACTAATCTATTACGTTAATGCAAACCTACCATGAAATACATATACGGAGAAACTATGGATCCAACTCTCGCACCTGTGCTGCAAATTCCCATTATGAAGCTTCTTGCTACTGTGGGAAACAGTTCTCCGGTGTATATGAAAATCTCTCCAAATCCAGTTGATATTCCAAGTTTCCCGATCATTGAAAACAAAATTACCAACCAGTTTAGAGCTGTTGATTTAAATGTTATAACTAAATTATTATTTAGTAATACAAGAAAAATCAAATTTCAAATTATTTTGTTATGATGTGTGGGTCCAAAACGACTATATTTTATTGGATTTTTTTTAATTCCAAAATTTATGAAGAATAAATTAAAACTGAATAAAAGGTAATGAATATTTATTTTGCTATTTCTTAGCGTTGACCTAAAACATGATCAGTGAACAGTATATAACATATACTTCTATTTTACTGTCAGTTGTATCATGAATTCTGTCCTTTTTAACACTTAAAAATGTCTGTCTACAAAGATAAACAGGGTCTCCGTAGCCGAGTAGAGAGAGCATCGCGCTTTAGACCATAAAGTATTTAACATTTTGTCAGCGCGGGGTTCGAGTCCCGCTGGAACGTCAGCTGATTTTGTGAGATCGGTTGAGCACTAAACCATGGCTCCCAAATTCAAGTCGACAGAAACATTATTTGTTTCTGTTACATATGGCCACAAAGTTGGGATTTGGGTTCTTTCTGGTGAAAGTGATTATCACTGAATATCGCCACAGTGGTGACAGCAACTTCTAGGAGAGTCAGGACTACTCTTCCGATGGAGTGGAAACTGTGGCAGTGTTCTACCACCGTGAGCAAGTGGTGTTTCCCCATTTAGTTCGATCGGTAGAGCACCAGACTCTTAATCTAAGGCTCCCAGGTTTAAGTCCCATCAGAGACAGTATTTATCTCTGTTACAAACACAAACTTGTTTGATAAATCCATGTAGACGCTTAAATGCAATTAGTTTTTCATTTAATGCAACAATTTTAGAGACTTATATTTTCAAAGAGTGGTACCCCTGTGACTTACTTCACCCCATCCTGGATACAACCCTGGGCCTTTTTGGCCAAGAGAAACAAACTTGATATGGGACCTTGAGTACTTTCCCCCTTTAATGTTTCATCAAAATAGAGAAAAAATGGAAAATTTGAAACATTAACAAACAGATACCGGACAACAGGTGATCAGAAAAGTTCACTTGAACCTTCGGTTCCGGTGTGGTAAAATACAATTCATCCATTTTACTCACATGCTGATCCATACAAAAGAGGAAATATAGAAGCAAGGCACGCCACTCCAGATCCATACATTATCGTCAAGTGTACAGGTTTTCTGCCGGTTAGATCAAGGAAAAAACAGAGAGAATATCCAACCGCCTCCATTACAACAGCTATCGTAAAATTGACGTAAAGATCCCCACCAAATTTACTGATGTTGACTGTCAAACCATAGTATATAAACGAAATGACAAACCTGTAAACATAAAACAATAAAAAATCTAAAGTTTTGCCAGCATATGAATGCAGTGTCGAAAATGTTTGAATAAGTACGTGTTCATTTTGGCATTTGGGCCACGAAATACCGCTACAGTTATGTCATTTTTTCATATATGAAATAAGTTTTCATGATGGTAGATAAATTAATTAATATGATTATCTGATAAAGATAATCATTTTACAAAAACCATTACAAACACCAACATTGTTTATCCTTTACCGATCCCTTTGATGAAGATGTTTATATTTACGTTTATATTTAGGGTTGCCGATGAAAATCGATAGGCCTAGTCATAATCTTAAGTCAACAGTTGAAAAGGCGGGATTTACATCAAAGGAGGGCATTGTGACCAATACAAAAATATTTAATCAATTTTGGCCCATTGGAATAGTTAGGGATTCCAAAAAGGAGGCTTAGAGCCAAGAAAACTGCATTCAGCGAAGTAAAAATTTTCACTCAGTTGAGTAATGTGTAAGTTTGCTTCGAGAAAAGCAACATGAGTTAAAATTAAGCTGAGTTTTAATTTGAGTTTTGAGATAAAAACAAGTAAAAGCATAAGTGTTTTGGTAATCCAGGCCAAGACAAAATGCTATATACAGGTTATGTTAGTGACATGAAGATGGAGATGGCGATGATACGAATATATATCCCGAATATTTAACATTGTTTGTTTGAATTTTACTTTTAGGTCATTAATTGCGACCAGTTTGTAGTAGTAGAGGAGAGAACCCGCAATTTAGCTGGGAAAGACCACCTGCCTTTTGCAAAAGAGACTTCAATTATTAAAGCGTGATGCTCTAACCACAAAGGCCCCACACTGTATACAATCGTATGAAGAAAATAAGCATTTCCATCCAGAAAAACTACTGTAACTCCTTACCAATTAGTGGTGACTATTATCCATCTCAAAAGTATTTTCTTGGAACGAAATAATTCCCTCATAATTAGTAAAATTCCTTCGTCTTTCTGAGGCTCGACTTTAGACAAGTTATCAGGGAAATTCACTCCATTGACCTTGGCTGCACGTCGTAAAATCTTGAGTGCCTCATCTGTTCGCCCCCTTGATAATAGCCATCGTGGAGACTCTGGGAGGATTCTTGGACTACAAAGAAAAAAAAAACGGTGCCTATCACGCATTATAATGTATTATTCCTACCCGTGATATGGGATATTCCCTTTTCTGGTTATTCTAAATAAATGATTCTTCGTTCTCGAACAATTTCGTTTTTGGAAAGTTATATAATGTGCTATGTCTTCTTTCAATATCAATAGGTATATATCATGACTCGTCTTATGTCGAAACGTCTGTACCAATTGTGACGAGGATTCGTTCTCACGTATATCATTTGGACTTGACTGTGGATCACGACGGGTGTGACCGGTCGACAGGGGATGCTTTCTCCTCCATGGCACCTGATCCCACCTCTTGCTTTCCGGAGGTCCGTGTTTGTCCATATTGACCAGATTTGTATCTTTATCCTGGATATCCTAAAAAATTATACTTTGGTATCTGAGATTTTTTATACTGACAGAACATAAATATTGTTAGAGGTATATCACTGACTTCCGCTTTTGGACCTTTGAAAGGCACTTTGTTAATGGGGTCACATACTCTTCTTTTGAGTTGAGAAGGAGACGAAAAGATGAAGGTGTAAAACATGCAATGTAATGACGTGTAAACAAAGCTTAACTCATTTAACCCTAAAGTTACATTTAGACTCGTCTATGTCATTGATTCACAGAATAGTCCATTCCTTTTCCAGGGATGATGAGTTAAATACAAGCTTGCAGCCATAGAAAAATTAATTGCTCCAACACGAAATTCAATAAGATACGGAAAATAGCATACAGGATGGTTATTTTACCATATAATTTTACATGACTTTCTACAATAATTAGCTCGTGCGTTATTAACTATAATCGAATACGAGTTTGAAAACTTATTTCTCGCAAAATAAATAACATTTTAAACTATCGAGAAATTTCGTAACACTTGTAAGTGCATCCAAGTGTTGTGTACCAAGCATAGTCATCATATGTTCTATGTTGTATGGTTGTCTATATACCATTAAATCGAGCCTGATATTAAATCAGTAAATATTTGTCTAGAATACTATATATGACAGAAAATGGAATTGTTATCATCGTACACGAAATATAGAACATGCCGGTTGCCATTTATACTATAGTGTTATTATATGGGTGTTTTCATATTGATCCTGTATTATGTCCTCGTGCAGACGTATTGGGTCTCGATCAGCTGACCTCGACCCAATACGACTGTACTCGGACATAATACAGGATCAATATGAAAACACCCATTTCATGACACCTTTATTAACCAAAGACTTAAAATAACCAACACAAGCCGACTAAAACAATGAATTGATGCAAAGACGGTATTAACAAAATAACTTTCGATGATATTCCTTGTACTGCTTCTACAGTTAGTGCTAATTCAATAATTTCATTGTAATTATTACGTTACAATGAATTTTGGTTTCGTCATAAGCAAGTGACGTCAGATATGTTCAATGCAACGAAATGTGTAAAACGTTGCTGTTGTACATTTTGTATACGATAGATCTACATCATTTTAAATGCTAGAAAAGCTTTATAGACCTACCCAAAAGACAGCCGTACAAACAAAATTTATAGTCTTCTTACTCGTCTCATACAAAATTCACTGACTGTGTATATCACATATGATATTACTAAAACAATGACATTAAAGAGTTATAATGTCAGACATGAGTCAAAATGCCCATCACATCTTCCCGTCTTGTGCATTCCTGTCCGAGACTCTGTCAAGGACTTAAATTTTCTTTGTTTTCGCCTGCTAAATATAAAAAGTTCATTCCGAAATGTTCAATTTTCGGGATATCGATTACAGTCCATTTCAGTTTACTCCCGATTTATCTATTACTATTTCCGAAGCGGGGTCATTTCTCTAAATGTTTTCATTCATGATTCAGAACCGGAAGTGAAAATTCTGCATTAGACCGGTTAAAATATCTGTATTAGCCCTGTATTAATTACCAGTTCTCATACACTGGGAATCGTATTAAATGGATAATTTCCAGTGTATTTTAAGTCATTGGTTAATAAAGAAGTAAACAAACCAAGTACATCATTACTGAATCTTGACACAGGTCTCCCGATCAAGATTTATAAAGCAGTTGTCGATCAAAACTAAACTATATAGATTGATGATGAATCAGTAATAATTTAATATAAGTTTTTGGGCCCGAAGTCACCAAAGTCACTCAGTACTCAAGCTGAACTAGCATTTTGTTATTTGAAAGCGATATAAGCTGTCCCAATGATTATTTTTGTCCCCTGACATATAATCGAGAACATGATAAAATGTGTGTTCAAATACATTATCAAACACGTGAAACATTATTTGATTTATTAGAATTTCAGTTTTCCCAAACCTTAAAAAATCCAGCTGTATTTCCGTATGCAATGACCTTTCAGATAAACTCTTTCGCCATATCAAATGTATTTCCTAATTCGGTCAGTGAGACCTTGGTCCTTTACGCGCTCGGACTATGTTAAAGTCGGCCGATTTTTATGTGTTTTATATTTACTTTTAAAATATATGATGTGATTTTTATTGAAAAGCGCATGCATTATGTAAAATATATGCTTTTCAACGCTATTTTAAATACCTGTTGAAAATAGGATGAATATATGAATAAATATATCAGGTCACTAAAAGAATTTTTTCCGTTCTTTAATGTAACCCTGAATGCTGACATTGACAAAAATCAAAACAATACTACCGTAAAAAGTACGCGTACCTCATGTTTTACAATCATGCCGCCATGTTTGGTGGAGTTTGGCAGTTCATTATCATATGCGTCAAGAATGATAAAGCCGAGAATGCGATGGGACGAGTTAAAAATGAGTCAAGATCAACCGGTATACCCGACACGTGGACAACATCAGAAACGAATGTTTTGAAACAACGAAAAAGACCAACTTTGATTTAGGTATGAATAGATTATGTACGATAACAAACGCAAAGGGTAATTAGAATATAATGTATATTAACTGCAAGTAACACGTGTTTATTGGACACTCGGTAATCTTCGTAAAAATTTACCGAAAGTTAATTTGCAATGCTCAAAGTAATGACGGACAAACAATAACTGATATTACGGGTTGCGTTTTTCAAAATTGTTGCATTTATACACATGCATTTGTTATTCTAACCACCAGATGGTCTCTTTGGGATATATATAAGATAAAATATTACATAAAATTGGCATGTAAGATTTTTCACATCCGACAGCTCATATCGCTTTAAGGCAAATATAGATTACCGTACTCAACGTATTTATTCTTTTGTTACAGGAAAATAATAAATGTGACGTAAAAATTTATATGTAAATAATTAAAAACAAACAAACGTTTCCTATTCACTAAAATCCAGTTATACAAACGACTATATAGTGAAATGAAGATAAAAGTTGGGAATGAGGACGGAGCAAATTTGGTGAGACTCCGGACCCAGCGGATTCTATTTTGATAAATATTATGTACAGAAGTTAGATATGCATTCATAATTTAGCATGTAGGCGTAAACCAATGATGCAGTTATATCGGACCTATAGGTTACGACTGCCGACTGACTTAGGCCTACACTTCATCCATATATATTCTATAATACATTGTGTCTAAACAAATGCGATTGCGAGAACTTATTTCTTGTAGGATATAATTCCCGGTTACTTTGAAATGCATCTATTACACACTAAGGTGTTCTGGTATGTTTTAAAAATTCTAGTGATGGTATCGGGAAATAAATAAAATATTTGTTAACAAACATGAAAGTTCACAGAGCAAAACTGTAATGACGTCACAATATTTTTATAAACCAATTACGTGTACGGATTATCAGTAATAACCAATCATATACACGGTGATAGCATCACAGTTATTCGAGAAACTTTTATGACACTTTATGTATACCTATTGTCTAAAGTAGAAAGCGTCGAATACTAAAGCACCAAACTCAACTAAACGTTAAAGAAGACGACTGTTCTATCTAATCTGAATTTGTAATCTTCTATATTGTTCAATATATATATATATATATATATATATATATATATATATATATATATATATATATATATATATATATATATATCATATGTCTGTACTAGATATGACTACGTTTGTATATGGGATACTGAAACGCCCCCCCACCCCATGCATGAATTATTCTCGTAATACACCCCCATGCATTAGATATTCTTGTAATGCGTCCCCTGTTCGGAACTTCTTTATTTATATTGCAGTCAATAAAAAAAAGAATTTCGAGTGTCATTCGTTTCCGATACATTTCATTGTCTGCTCGTTCGGTGTCATCCAAAATCATAAAACTGCATACGATGAAAGGGTTTTTAATTCTTTTTCGGAATTAGAAAGTATGTTGTTATTGTTGTATCTTGCTATGTGTTATATTTTGTAATTTAGACACATGATAAAAAGTTTATAATATTATGACCATTTTGATATCATACTTCTTTTCAGCCCTCGGTCCCGATATCAGCCCTCGGGCCTTCGGCCATATAATATAATATAATATATGGTCATATGACAATCTCTATATACTGGACGTCCCAATAAGTCTACGCATTTCTTGTCATATAAAATGTGAGTGATTTTTTACCATTTATTTGTAAATTTAAACCAATAATATTGTTGCTAAGTCAAATATAAATAATTGTAATAATAATTGTATGAGCACATTTTGGGGTTACTTATTATTTATAAATCTCCTACCTCCAAAATATAATTGGCAGAACCATTGGAACAGCCAACGTAAGTTGCAACCATCTCCAATCTCGGATGAAATAAGCTATTGCGACCAGTATAAACTCGCCAAATGTGTACACCAAAAGAATTGCTGTTCCGGTAATCAACCTTTCTCTAGGTCCCACTAGCTCCATACCTAACAACATTATAAATCAAATCATAAATGTAATATTCAACTATTGTTACCTGTGAGTCTTACTACTACATATAATCTTCATATTGTGAATGTTTTTATATGCTATCAAAATGGTCGCAATACCGTTATTGTACAATACCGATTGTTGTTATCATGCTGCAATATCAGATATGTTGAATAACCTGCACAATACCAATTGTTATTACCATGCTTCGTTATCGACATGTTCAATAACCTGTACAATTCCGATTGTTATTATATGGGAAATGTTGAATAACCTGTATAATACCGATTGTTATTATATCGGAAATGTTGAATTACCTGCACTATACCGATTGTTGTTGAATTACCTGTACAATACCGATTGTTACTATATCGGAAATGTTGAGTTACCTGTACAATACCGATTGTTATTATATCGGAAATGTTGAATTATCTGTACAATACAGATTGTTATTATATCGGAAATGTTGAATTACCTGTACAATACATATTGTTATTATATCGGAAATGTTGAATTACCTGTACAATACCGATTGTTGTTATATCAGATGGGTTGAATTACCTGTATAATACCGATTGTTATTATATCAGAAATGTTGAATTACCTGTACAATACCGATTGTTATTTTATCAGGAATGTTTAATTACCTGTACAATACAGATTGTTGTTATATCAGAAATGTTGAATTACCTGTACAAGTACAATATTGATTGTTATTATATCAAATATGTTGAAATACCTGTACAATACCGATTGTTATTATATCAGAAATGTTGAATAACCTATACAATGCCGATTGTTATTACCATGCTTCATTATCAGAAATATTGAATTACTCATACAATATCGATTGTTATTACCATGCTACATTATCAGAAATGTTGAATTACCTGTACAATACATATTGTTATTATATCGGAAATGTTGAATTACCTGTACAATACCAATTGTTATTATATTAGAAATGTTGAAATACCTGTACAATACCGATTGTTATTATATCAGCAATGTTGAAGTACCAAACATAATATATACAGCTCATTTTATGGTTTTATTGTGTAAACCTGATGGTCGACAAATATACTTTTGCCTACATATACATTTTACAGGCAAAGAAAATTGAAACAATAATATTGCTTTTGTTATCTTGTATTGTATTTCATCTATTTCATTTGAATTTGACTATGGATTCGAGGCAGGGAGGCTTATTTATCTATGGCACCTGCTCTCACCTCTGGATTTCTAGAGGTTCCTGTTCGTTCAGTATTTACCAGATTAGCATATGTATCATGGAAATTCTTAAAATTTATACTTTGGTATCTGAGATTTTTAATTATTTTTTGGTGTTTGTTATTCTAGAATATTTGTCAGTGGGATGTGATTGGCCTATTATCATAATAATTACTATTACTGCCATTGTAAATTTTGAATTTGCTTTTCACATTGATTAAAAAACCATTAAAACTACTATTTATGATTGTAACATTAAAGTAAAATAAATATATGACTATACATGTGGATCAATATATAAAACTCACATATTCCAAAGTAGTATTCTTCAGGGTGTATTGGACATACACGGACCTCTGGAAATCTAGAGGTGGGATCAGGTGTCATGGAGGAGTAAGCATCCCCTGTTGACCCGTAACACCATGAGTCCACAATAATATTCATATGAAATAAGTAAGGAATAAATCATCATCACAATTGGTACAGACGAATCAACAACCGCTACCGAACAGGTAACTCAATATTTCATTCAGGTGTTCAACTAAAAATATACTTTACCGATTATAAATGCACAATGAAAAAATGTCACGCCAGCATAACCATCAAAGAATCTTAAAATTGCAAATGCCATTACGTTGGGAGAAAACGGCATTGCAATGTTGATAAAGAATTGCAACGTCAGCATTAAACATATTACCATTCTGCGACCCAATCTACAAAAGAAAAGACATGCCATGTTTATTTTATGTGATCGATATTTATATTTCAGTAAATTCACTGAAGATATGTAAATTTGATAGAAGTGCTACTCACTTTTAAATAATTAAAAGTATGTCGCTTTTCATGTCGATCGAAAACTGAACAATCAACATATATTTTGACTTGGTCAGAAAATGTACAGCTAGGTCACGTGGGTTTTTCATGGAACTTCGGACTACCCCAACATTCCGTTCTCTCTCACACCAAATTGAACTAATAAAAGACATGGATAGGGATTGTATAAGTGGTTATCAAAAGTTTATATATATATTATACTTTTGTAAAAACAACTCCAATTTTTCTGAAAACCAGTCTTTGCCCTTTTCTGGTGAAACATTTCATTTTAATCTACATGCATGTTTATAATTTTTATTTACTGGATAGAAAATACCAAAAGACATACAACAATATACTCAAAGTGTAAAAATGAAAGTACGAATAAAACGAATACGAAGAAGCGAATAAACCGTGCGTGTTATCGGAAACACAATTTAATGTACTCAAAACACTTTACCATGTCTAGTTATGAGATTGGAATTAGTGTTAACTGAAACAGGTAGTAATGGGAAACAACAATATTTCTTTTTTGCATACCAGTACACATGTATATTCACATTCAAAGGTGTTAATTTGTTTGTTTTCACTTATACTTCATTATTATTATTATCATTTTTCGAAAAGTTTGTTTTATTATAACTGAAATTTTTTATATCAATTATTTGTAGGGTAGTAGTTTACCTCTGCATATGAAATGTTCATGTGTTGAACACGCCCTGGCATATCTGATCATTTTTTAAATATAAACTCCATATGCGGGTGATTGTGGGATATTACTACTTAAATGTGGAAAATCAACGATGGTAAAGCCGACATCGTCACGTTTACCTTCTCTCTGACAAAAATTAAAATTCTATAGTCCAAATTTTAACTTTGTCCTCGAGGATACTTGTCACTCGGTAATATGCATTTAATGGATAAACAAGTACCAAAACATTGCATACTGGATGACACGGCGCCCAGTATAAAAAGGTGTCCTTCCGTGAAGTCTATCGGGAGCACAGACTCGCAGAGATTGTTTGGTGCTCCCCGGGTGTCCTTCGGGACATTAATAATTTAACATTTGTACAGTCAAAAGATGACCAGTTATGACATAAACATAATAATGCTTATGTTCCCATAAAAATTGTCAGATTCCACTTGACGACATTTTTGATAGTTCATTTTCAAATAATATACCAACAATTTCTAAATGGTCTGTCAAAAATTGTAAAACATGTCATATATTAATAACGGATCAAGTGTTCATCAGCAATCTGACAAATAAGCATTATAACACCAGAAGCTGGGATCATTTAGACTGCAAATCATCTAACGTTGTTTACGGAATTGAGTGTACCTTGTGTGGTTTGATTTATGTTGGCGAAACTAAGGGGCCCTTAAATATTAGAGTATCTGGTCATCGATTCGAGATTAATAATGGCGGTAACCAGATACTCTATCGGCATTTAAACTCTCCATTCCATCTTGTCTATGAGAGTGCGTATAATTGAAAAAAATATACCACTGGACCAACAATCCCACCTTGAGTATCCCCTTCCGTAGACAACGTGAAGAATTTTGGATTAAACAGCTTGGCACTGCATATCCCTATGGATGTAACGATAATACCAAAGTGTAGGCAATCTATCAAGCCCACTGTGTAATGGTGTTAATGTGATGGAACTTTTTAATTCTAACGTAAGACGTTAACGAAGTCACGGACATCGTTCATACAACCGACCCTACATACATGATGTCACTTTTTCATCTCTTTTACCTTACGTTAATAAAAAATTGGGTCTTCATCACATTCGCAGCAAACTTTATTCTGTTCCTTTTACAAATCTCAATAAACTTTTTCAAGAAGCAAGAATGAACCCCTACACGGATTCTTCAACCCCAACAAACGATGAGTATTCTGAACAGAAACGTCTTTTCCTTAAACTTAAATTCACAAATAAAGGCATAGACGCTTTAAACATTGGCAATTTTCTAAATCACAAAAAAGTTCAGTCCTGTATTCCACCATATTTTAAACTGAAGACCACGCCTTGCATGTCATACAGCTATACACCTAGCATCGCATCTAAGCTATTCAACTACAAACAGGTTTTGCAGTGCCTAGACATCTACAATCTTCTACACAACACTGTCACATGTTCATGTGCTTCATCTCCTTTCAAATGCAATACTATCGGGCATGTCATTACCGGTGACGTTTCTATTGTTGAAAATGAAAGCCTCAAAAATCTTATTTTAAGGGGCCCTAAATACCGGAAGCCCGTTCCTTTAATTGGCGTCAGAATTTCAGTTTAGTTATGGATTCTGTCGAAGATTATGCAAGACGATGGGCCAAACATGAAGACGTAGAACCAGACACTTTGTCTGAATGGCTGAAAGCCATACGATGGTTGATAAAATCTCGTATTCGAAAACTTAAAGGGACTATGAAAACATTTACGGTGGGGTGGACTCTTTGGAATCCTTTTTGACCAGGACGAGTATAAATTGTAGATAATAATGCATAAAATTGCACTAAAGTAAACGTTCCTACTTGTCACAATACATAAGAGAGTATCCAGTGAGGAATAGAACTTTTTTTTTTTTGCAGCTTGTCATAACCGAAAGGTAAGTAAAATCATCCGTATGATAACCAAAAGTTTACTCCGCCCGCCATCTTATGTGAATCACACAATACAATTGACCAACACCCCGGGGTCAGTTGAAACACTTGACAACGTCTGAAGTAATTGAATTTTCGTCTTATCTTTAGTATAAATTCGTAAAATGATTTACCCTTTTCTATAGTCGAGATTTAGAACTAAGTCATGGAATTTTCTGATTTACATTTGTAGGAGTAGTGACTAAAATGTAAAATTTTTACAATTGACCCCGGTCACCAATATATATATTGAAAGAAAAATTATTGGTCTTATATGACAAGCCAAAATCCACGTTTTCTTATTACTTCAGATTTGGTTATCGTATAAGTTAAGTATAGGGCAAAAGACATACATGTGCTTGTGTGTATTGTATCTTTTTACTGCCATTAGACCATGTTTATGTTAGCGGCTACCCTTAGATCTAAACCTATCTTTCTTTCAGGGAAAAACACAAAACGACAGGAAAAACACAAGACATTTTTATGAGAATAAATGAAATTTTATGCATATTTAAGTGTTTTCCTAAAATGTTAACAAAAGACAAAAACCATGACATCTTTGGAACATACTAATAAATAATCTATGAAATGGAAGTTTTCACAATGATGAAAATAAATGTTTTTGTTTATTTTAGTGCTAATGCTGTGTCCCAAACGTTTTCCCCTAGAGGTTTGTTTTTGTTTTTGTTTTTCGTTTTATGACCCTATCTATCAGTGGACGCTAAACAAAGAAAAAAATTAGTATGGCCTTATTTGCTGCAAAAGGGTACTCTTCCTGAGAATTACATATTAATAATTAATTAATTACGTCCATAGAACGTTTGTATTTACCGACAAAGATATTCAATAAATAATTCATTTCATTAGACTAGTTTCAGTAAAAGACGTTTCTGTTCAGAAGTCATCGTTTGTAACGCGTGTAGGCTTGAACAGTCTGTGATAAGCAATGTCCATTATAATGGATTTCAGTGTGTATTCTGGGGTTGAAGAATTCGATTAGGTGTTTGTTCTTGCTTCCAGAAAAAGTTTATTAAGTAGTGTAAAAGGTACAGAATAAAGTCTGCAAATGTGATGAAGGCCCATTTTTTGTAAACGAAAGATAAAATGCAGATAGAAGTATCTCAGACTACAGGCTTGTTGCTATACAAATTGTTTTTATCGCTATAAGTATTAACGAAAATAAAACTTTTGTTTCTACAGTCAGTGAAAGCGCAGGTCCAAAAGAGTAGGTTTGACAAAACTAATTCAAACTATCGTCGATGTCGGGAAACTGGAAACACTAATTTTTGTTCTATTTAGCCAAGTGCATGGAGTGATCAGTGTACATTACTACATCCATTACAGCATTACATTATTGTTCTGTAAGGATTAATGGAATCGTACAAGGGTGTGTTGAATGGATAATGAAATCTCCATCCGAGTGTTATGAATCTGAAGGTCAAATCGGAGGGTTTCAAGATTCTTAATACGAGGGTGGAAATATCCGTTCCTACTCAGCACACCCATGTTTGATTAATTTTCTTTCATGCTTCAAATACATGTTTATGCACGTAAATAAATTCTGACACAACATTAAATGCACTGTATCCTCATCGCATAGAACTTAGAAGTCCTACGTTATAAAAATATATTGTGACGTCATAGCGCGTCTAGCTTGTCTTAACCCTGCTGTGTGGACAGAGAATTCTGGCTTTGCAAAACACCTGTACAAGGTAGGAGAAATTATACTCACATATCACCTAATGGGCACATTGTCAACGTTGCCGCTGTGAAACCAAAGAAATAAGTGGCGATAGCAAGAGCATGCAGTGGTTCATCATCGCAAACCAAATCAAACTGAAATAAATTCAATATAATATTCATTTTTAAAGCAAATAAAACAATGAAATTAAACATTGGACATAACAAATTAGAATATGACTCATAAATTTTCTGAACGCTGATTGGTCGTAACTATGATAATTTGTGTTGATAAATCCGAATAGCAATCATATGTTCATTCCTTCGACAGTCCAGATGACCAGAGGGCCGTGGATTGTTATGTCACCCTGCCGTGCTTCCGTTCTGTTTCGATTTGTGTAAGCATATTTGATTGGATGAATCGCATTTAATAAACCAATCAAAAATTGGCTCTCATTTAGCTGTCGCTTTTAGTCATTATTTACAAATATGACAGACGTTAATTCTAATGGGACAAGTCGGTTTGGGACAGAAACTGAATTCTAGAGAGAAAAGATACTCATAACACTAGGAGAGCAACGGCAACAGATGTCTGTACATTCAGATTATATCTGAGGGAAAAGGGAATTCCTGAGGCTTTTGAAAATTGTTCTGCACAAGAGTTGTGTTCTTTTATTGGAGAATTTTACACGGAGGCCAGACAGGAAAATAGGGAGATGTATAAAAGATAAAGTATGATTTCACTGCGGCATGAATTACAAAAGCACTTATTAGCCATCAAATCTGTTGATAGTAATACTCGTCACATAATGTCTGGTACAGGTACAAAGTCTGAGACAAGTTTGAAAACCTATACAGGATACACTAGCTCCAGTATAAAGAGGTCCATGTCCGACACTCTGTCTGAAAATCTAAAACATAATTCTCAGAAGCGCGTAAAAGGTTGTGATGCAGTTGCTAATATCGAGAACAATATTGATCTACTCAGTTGGTGGTTGTTGAGACGTCTGTACCAATATGTCGTTTCCGAGATCACCTCTACAGACTACTCTCTGTCATGTGACTTTCATCACCACGTGACAAAAATTCAGGGCATATTTTGGACAAAATGGCGGGCATCCTACAGTAGTCTTCGTATTAGTTGATAAATGATACAGAATATTATAAACATATTACCCAAGTTATAATGCTCAAGACGATATCGTTTCTGTCAATTAGACTTCATCAGTTGAGCTCCAATTTGAAAAGTATGTGTATTTTCTAAAGATAAAGTGGTATCATACAAGGCCAAATAATGTCTCTAAAAGTATAGCCGAAGTCCGTCTAAGAGTAACCACTGTAAAAAATGACTATCTTAGCTTTAGAAATTTTCGAATTTAAATTATAAAAGTTCTCCTATATCTTACAGTTGTTGGCTAGGTGTATACTCCTGATTTGACTCAAAGTTTACATCAGTGTCAGGGACGGCTTATCATATACCTAAAGTCTATAAACACGCTTCAGTTGTAAATTCATATTTTTATTAGGAAATTTGTTTAAATGCATTGTTGTCCATCCACGGATATTTATCTGATTTATTTTTCTGTCTGGAATCCGATTAGCAACAAGGCACCACATATCAGCACTTGCTTTCTCCATGGTTAATTCGTTTTCACCGCGACCAAAGTGCTCTAAATTTTCTCAAAGTCACATGATCAGTGCGTTGTAATTTCTGAACCGTTCCAGATCTCGGAAACGACATATTGTGACGAGGATTCGTTCCTCACGTATTTCATTTGGATTGACTGTGGAATCACTGCGGATTTTACCGGTCGACAGGGGATGCTTACTCCTCCAGGGCACCCTTGGTTTCCAGAGGTCCGTGTTTGTCCATTTCTACCAGATTTGTATCTATCTCTTGGACATTCTAAAGATTTATACTTTAGTATCTGTGATTTTTTATATATTCATCGACATGGCAATATTTGTACTTTTGATTTGCATTTAAAGAAAGTTTTAAATTGTTTCAGAACAACTTCAGACTATTCATTACAGGCAGCTATTTAAAGATGTTAATAATTCAAACATTAGATGCTAGCTCCTTTTGTAAGGAAGCCACTGAGACCACTGAGCATGTATTTTATGTCTGAGACAAGATTATTCATTTATGGAGAGATTTAACTTTACAGATACTCCTCATATAATTACATACTCAAATTGTTTAACAACAGAAATGTTCTTTTTGGTGAAGACTTATCATAGAGAAGTTTAGTTCTGAATCATATGTTTCTTATCACGAAACAGTGTATTTACGAATGTCTTTAAAAAATAAAATTTCTTTAATTGGTGGGGTCCTAATCTATCTTCAATCTAAATATAAAACTGAAAAATACATAGCTATCATATATATATATATATATATATATATATATATATATATATATATATATATATATATATATATATATATATATATATATAGTGAACCCTCTTTACAACGACCGTCTTTGTTCCCACGTAGGAATGACGTTATATCGAATTTGTCACTGTAACGAATTTGATGTAGTGGGCATTTCATATAGTTATTAGCTCCCTTGATATCATTTATATGTAAATAAATAAATACAACATCAAATATTATTATTTTATATACTATTTTCAACCATTTACTAGTCATATTTATGCGAGAAGTTAAATTCATTTTTCACCGATTGCGGTTCACAAATAAAGTTTTACTAAAATGTCTACGATTATCGTAAGTATTGAAGTATTTAAAGTTCCGCTATTGTAACCACATCGGCACGGACATGTAGCGTAAAGGAACTTGTCAACAATATATTTTTATTTATTTATTTATTTATTTATCTTTTTTGTTTAATTTGTACACAGTTTGTATTTCTCTTCCTGTCGCTTGAGTTCTAACGAAACCTACTGCCTACTCTACAGGTAGGGATGATTCAAGCGCTAATCGTTGACACCTAGGCCATCACCTATCAGTGCAGATTAAGAACAATTGACGGTGTAATTGTTTCATTGACACAAATATTTTTACCTGTGATCTCAACCGTGAAGAAAATCAAGACTGAAAACAATAGCCGGATTAGCGAGTAGGATGTACTGCGATGTTATGCCGTTGTAAAGAGTTTATTTACACTGAGTTTTGTACATTTGTTCCCGGAATCTGATGTCGGAGTCGGATACCGAATATTCCGTTGTAATGAGGACTTTTTATATACATGTACGTTTGTTCCCGAGCAATTCCTGTCGGATACCGAATATTCCGTTATAATGAATGTCGTTGTAAAGCGGGTTCACTGTATATATATATATATATATATATATATATATATATATATATATATATATATATTATATATATATATATATATATATATATATATATGGCGAGAATTTCTTAATTAAACGTTTACTTTCCTTAATAAAATACTGTAGAGTCAGGACATTTCGTAGTGTTAAAGTTTCGTTATATTGAAAATAAAACTAATTCATGAACATTAAATTTCCTTGAAATAAAAACCCTAACATTTTGTCATGGTTTCAATTTCGTAATAACATTATTTTTCATTTTCACATACTCTAAGGTTCTCGTTCCCAAGTAAAAGTAATTTCCGCAGTAAAAAGCCGGGATATTTTAAGCTGTATTTCTTTGAGCATTATTAAGTCTACAAGGAGCTTCTGTGGCTGAGTGGTAAGAGCATTGCACTTTTAACTATGCGCAGTCTCTCATTTCTGATCAGCGCAGCAGATTCGAGCCCCGCTGGAACCTAATCTGATGCATGTGAGAATGTTTTCTTGTGGTGGTATCTTGCCGGGTTCTCTCCTCCACTAATAGCAACTGGTCGCCACCATATAACTGTAAAATCGTTGAGAGTGGCATAAAAAAACTATTCAAAGTTAAATTATAAAATCTACAATCTGACAGATATTGAAATAAGTCTATAATAGGAGATTCACATGAGTGGTTAGTTTCAATTTGTAAAGGTTATAATTTTAGTAGGAAATAAATAGAATTTAATATATTTGGTCACCGAGTCAGAACCAGATGTGTTCCAAGTGTCTACTGAAAGGCGATGAAGCATATTCTTAATAAGATATTTCTGCTGACGAAGAAATATAATAGCCAAGTTCAAGTAATATAAGTTGTGTACTCAGTATTACATTTTCTTCGTATTAAAATTGTAGTGCAAATAAATATCTTAATATATGTTCTTTGAATGTAGGAGGTATTTTAACAATATGCGATTACCCTGAATTTTATTATTTTATGTGTGAAATGCAAATAATAAGTGAACAAAAATAAATGGCAACCAAAAGTTTGAAATACCAGGTTTTAAGGTTTTCTATAACAATAGAAAACAAAAACAAAAGACTCATATCATCAGGTGGTGCTGCTTTTCTTGTCAAAAATGAAATTCTTAAATATGTTAGTTTTACCGAACAATTCAGAATCTATATATTGGTGTGTTATTTCAAAAGCTATACTAAACACTGATAATGATGTATATCTGGGTATAGTTAATCTAACCCCCTGAAAGTTCCACTGAAGATATGTGGGACGAATTTGTACAGGAGGTTACTCGTATTAACTATTTATCAGATGATCTTATTTTGACTTGATATTTCAACGCACGAACAGGTGTAATGTGTGATTATGTAATTTTTTATGAATTTTTAGTTAATAATGTTGGAATGAATCTTGATGATTACAATCTTAACACTGGGAATATATTAAGAGAACAAAATGCCTCATTATATAGAATAAACGAAGACAAAACTCTAAATAATTACGGGAATAAGCTTATCGAATTTTGTAGAAATTCAATTTTTTGTGTTGTTAACGGTTGTCACGGTAGCGACAGAGATGTAGGCAATGTAACTAGCAATGATATCAGTACTATTGACTATCTGATTGTTCCACCGACTTCTTTTAGTGTTTTTCATGTCTACTATCTGATATACACAGCCGTTTAGTTCAAATTATCGATCAATAACTATACACAATATTCACAGAATGACATAGGTAAAGATGATAGAAAGTGGATTAAGAGCAAGACTAATTCTTTTAATGAAAATGTCTCCACTCAAACACTGGAAAACCATTTAAATAATGTGCCTGATACCGTAGATAAAAACATGTAAATTTATTGGCTAATACATTGTGTGATGCTTTCCAAACATCTGCAAACAAAACATTCGGTTCAAATAGAAAATTTAAAACAATAAAAACAATCATGATAAATTGTGGTTTGGTCCGGAATGTGAAAGTAGAAGAAAGCATTATCATATAGCAAAGAAAAAATAAAACAATAGTATTAAAAAGTGAAACAAACAGAAAGAATCTAGGGGGATGTAGTAGGTGTAACAAAAGAATAATGAGTAAGTATATTAGAAAACATACAAACTGAATTGTATAAAAAAAATGCGCAAAATGAGAACAAAAGACCTGAAACAATATTGGACCCTATTAAACAAATATACTTCAAATAAAAGTGATAAATCCAACAACGTTAATATTGATGACATGTACAAATATGTCCGCGACTTGAACAGTTCAATCAACGATAATTCAAATAATATAAATAATGGTTTAAGAGATGAGCCACAAAATGAAAAATTGAATAAAACATATCTGAGGAAGAAATAAAATCAGCGATAAAAATATTTTTAAAAAATGTAAATCAGCAGGACTAGATGGTTTACTCAATGAATATATTATTGCCTCTGAAAACAAATTTTTACCATTTTATACCATTTTTTTTAAAATTGGAAACTCGATTCTGGTTTTGTACCATTCTACATACATGGTTGGCATTTCTAAATAAGCGTCAAGGGTATATTTGGCCGATTTAGAGCATTGCGCTTTACATATTCGAATCCCCGTGGTGAAGTGATTTTCTTGCGGAAGGTCCGCACCCGGGTTTTCTACCAATAAAAACTGCGTCATCATATAGAAAGATGACCGTGCAAAAAAAATCAACAACAAATCAACAACTTATTTCAGTATATTAAGTGAGACATAAACGGGTTTCCATAGTGGATATTGTACATTGGATATCATGTTTGTTTTAAACTCATTATCTGAAATCTTAAAAATACATATACATATATACATATAAAACATCTCAGATACCAAAGTATAAATTCTAAGGATGTCCAGGACACAGATACAAATCCAGCAAATATTGACAAACACATAAAAGAAGCTATCCTGTCCTTTTATAGATTTTTCCAAAGCGTTTGACACAGTGAGGCGCGCGGGTTTATGGCAAAAATTGTTAATGTATGGCATACTGGATCAATTGTGAAATACAAACTCCATATGCGGGTGACTGTGGGATATTACTACTTAAATGTGGAAGATTTACGATGGGAAAGCCGAAATCGTCGCATTTGTCGAATAGCTTAGTGGCAAGTTTCCCGTCTGTGTCTATAGTAAGTAAAATGTCTAAGTATGAAGCATGTGTGTTTGATTCTGTTGTATCTTTAATTTCTAGTTCGCTGGGATATATCTTATTGACATTGTATGAAAATTGGCGTTATTAATTAACAAAACGTCGTCGATATATCTAAATGTCAAATTAAAGGACACCGCTAGCTTTTTATTCTTTTGATTCAGCAGTTTCTGAATGAAGTCTGCTTCGTATGAATAATGGAACAGGTCAGCCAATAAAGGGGTACAATTGGTTCCCATAAGAATACCGACAGTTTGCTGAAAGAATGTTTCAATGATACGAGACTGTACCGCCTATTGGATTACCGAATTTCGTTTTTGAGTCACATCCGGTAGACATATAACCTTACTACAGAAGTCGAATTTAATTAAAATTTTGAATTGTGTTTACGCCAAACTCAACCATTTTTCAGTTATATGGTGGCGACCAGTTTGTAATGGTGGAGGAAAGAACCCGGTTACAATGTACCCGGTAAGAGACAACCGGTCTTCCGCGAGTTAACTGGTATACATTCTCACTAAAGTAAGCTTAGGTTTCTGCGGAGTTCGAACCTGGGCTGACCATAAGTGAGACACTTC
Source organism: Atrina japonica (assembly GCA_030159075.1). Lineage (NCBI taxonomy): Eukaryota > Metazoa > Mollusca > Bivalvia > Pterioida > Pinnidae > Atrina > Atrina japonica. The sequence continues at coordinate 204,268 of BROG01000269.1, forward strand.
GTGGTTCAAACCATGATGCTCTAACTACTCGGCCAAAATTACAGAAATCGATAGTATAGCCAAATAAGTATTTTCCTGTGTTTAACGATATTATCAAGATGCTGGGGGTTTTGGTGGACAACATATTCCTGATATGGCAGGAAAATTTTTCGAACAGATTGTCGGCATTCCAATGGTACCCCTTTTAGCTGACATCTTTTTGTATTCATATGAAGCGGAATTTATACAGTCTCTGCTCTCCATATACTTACAGGTATATCGATGACGTCTTGTCCATAAATAATTCAGAATTACCTCAGTCAGATATATCCTAGTGAGCTAGAGATCAACGAGACGACAGAGAGCAACACATAGCTTCCTTGACTCATGTCGATTGGAAAGGACGGTCAACTTCACATCTCCCATTATGACAAACGCTACGATTTCTAAGTAGTAACATTCCATCTTCTCCTGTCTATGGCGTTTTCATTTCACAACTTATACATTATGTCAGGGCATGCTCTTCTTATGAATGTTTTATTCTGAGAGCGGCGGAACGACTCGCCAATAAACTACTTACACAAGGTTACGTTGTTAAACGCTCGTTTTAGAAGTTTTATGGTCGATACGGGGATCTTTTTAAACATTATGAAGTCCCCCTCTCAATAATATTAAATAGTATTATGGAGCACGGCCACAGACATTGACTCCCTTTCGCCAATCGTGCTTTTCACCGAACTTGACCTCTTCACCAAACTTGACCTTTTCACAGAATTTGACACATTAATCGTACTTGAAAGGTTTCCATGGAACATTTGCGACGGATGTGGCATGCCAGCAGACGACGCTAACTCCTTCCGGGCACCTGGTCCTATCCCGTTTGGGATTCGCATTTGTTCTTCATGTTGAGACCATTTGCACATATAATTCGTCGTATTCTAATGAACTTGAGCTCCGATTATTAATTGATACTTTACCTTTAACAACAAACTTCGGAGGAAATCCCGAAAGACGGGAGATTGATAATAAAAGCTAGTTAAAGACTCATATATGTTCTATCATACTATTGGGATGAGTTTCCTGTTTTCCTGGCTATTGGTATGTATCAAAACCGAACAGTTTTAAAGTAAATGGACAATACATTCTGAATTCAGATACATTTTAAATTATCAGTTTTTTACTTTATGGTAATCAGTTGCAGGGGTTTTGTGTTGATAATATTATAAACATTTAACAAAAGGTATAGTATGAAAACAAAAAGTCCAAAACGAATGTTCAAGGTGATTGTTTCTGTCAAAAAGACTTCATCAGTTGAGCTTGCATTCAAAATAGATGTAAGACTTTCGAAACTGATAGTGGTATCATACAAGGCCAATAAGTAACCAAAATGTATTCGATATCTGTTTAAAAGAAACAACAGTAATATTGACTTTTGTGGAGTTTAGAATTCAAACGGTGCTATTCATTCGAAATATTGCTTAAATATAAAATAATCAGCTAGTACCAAAATACCATGCAATGGGATTAATACAATTTTACTGTGTTAAAATATAACAATACACCGATAATGGTGTTATGACAAAATTACGAAGCATTGCATATAATTGGTTTGATTTGAATTTTGTTTTACATCACACCAATAATATTTCACTTTATGGAGATGTCACCAGCTTTAGGCGAAGTGTTACAACTTTTGACATGTGCTATGGACTAACGTCAATGCAGTGAGGTTTAATTTACGTGTCACGACTTCCGCGACACGTGACCTCGCTTTTAAGTCTCGTCCGAATTACCCATGACCTTCACTTCGTATGCCGAGCGCTTAGCGAAGAAACAGTCACTAATATTTTTAAAGTCTTTGGAATGACCCAGTCCGGGGAATCGAACAAGGGACCTTCCGCTTCCTATCAATAATGTTACAATGTGATATTCTAGAATACAAATTGTTGATTCAGTCAGCCTCACAATCCGACAAAACGCGTTCCCGTAAATAAGATACATACGTAGCCCACTTCCACTGGACGAGATCCTTCAAAATCGCGAGTCCGTATCACGTTCTTTTTTATGTACCTACAACCGATACTTGTTTTGAGTAAACATATTTATATTGGATACCTAATCTTAATAAAAAGGAATATAAGCAGAGGTACATAGCAGGATCCAGCAAATGTTCCACCAAACCTTTATCTTTACTCCTTACTAAGATACTAACAGTCGTTCAGGAGAAACGTCAGCAATACTATACACGTCAGTTGCTTATTCCAGAAGCGGTGTAAATCAGATGTGGGTACTTAAAAATTCTAAACAACTTTTAGAAAATTTGAAAGCACACAATTTTTCTCAGAATCACAATATCAAAACATACTACTTATCTACTCTTTACTTCCACATAAAAAATTAAAAGAGAGACTTTTTAGCATCATAGACAACTGTTTTTTTTTCACTAAAAGTGGTACCCGGAAATTTAAATATCTAGTGATTGGTTATCATAATACTTATTTTGTCAAACACGACTCTGATTCCACACATAAATACACTGAAGTTTACATAAAAAAAGATGCTGGAATTTCTAATAGACAATCTATTTGTAATGTTCGGAGACGTGATCGTTCAGCAAACTTTCGGCATTCCTATGGGAACCAATTATGCCCCTTTATTGGCTAACCTGTTCCTTTATTCATACGAAGAAGACTTCATTCAGAAACTACTGAATCAAAAGAAAATAATCTAGTGGTGTCCTTTAATTTGACATTTAGATATATTGACGACGTTTTGCAAATAATAATGACAATTTTCATACATTTGTCAATGCGATCTATACCAGAGAACAAGAAATTAAAGATACAACAGAATCAAGCACACACGCTTCATACTTAGACATTTTACTTACTATAGACACAGACGGGAAATTAACAGACAAACGCGATAATTTCGGCTTTCCCATAGAATATGTTTCACATTTAAGTAGTAATATCCCAAATTCATTCTCATACTGAGTTTATATCTTACAAATGATCCGATATGCCAGAGCGTATTCAACATATGAACATTTCATATACAGATGTAAACTATTCATTGACAAATTATTTGCACATGTATATCGAAAACCGCGTTTGATGTCAACGTTCCGCAAATTTTACGGTCGGAATAATAGTGTTGTTTGCGATTACTCGGTTTCACTAAGTGAAATGTTGAGTTACCTGTTCGATGGCGGTTGTTGAGACGTCTGTACAAATTATGACGAGGACTAGTTCCACACGTATTTCATTTTAATTTAACTGTAGACTCACGGCGGGTGTGACCGGTCGACAGTGGATGCTTACTCCTCCATGGTACCTGATCCCACCTCTTGATATCAAAATGTTCGTGTTTGTCTATTTTTTATAAGTTTTGTACCTATATCCTGGACATCCAAATGATTTATACTTTGGTATTTGAGATTTTTTTTATATACATGTATATATCATTTGGGCAAATTGCTACATTAATAAGAACAGTTACATTACTTCTAATTTCTCTGGTATTTAGCCTTCTCTTCACCCGTATTGGTAGCCATTGCATTATTATGCTTGTTTTAGATTTAGATATCCGAATTATATGCTTCAAAACAGCAAAACTAGTTTAAAATTTACATAAATAAGTTTAATGTGAAGTTTAATGACAACATGTTCAGTTCGTTGACTTTTTTATAAAAAAACCATTAAACAAAAGTAAATAAAAATTGACACGCTCTACACCTGTTACACCTCAACTTTATCTGTCATAAGTGAGTTATGGATAAAGTTAAAAAGTAAAACGTGAGAAAAGACAATACAAACGACTTTTGTATATTGAAATATTCTTTAGACGGAATAAATCACAGAATATCTTCACGTGGTTTTTGTTCATTTTACAGGTGTTTAACACCACACTCAGCAATGTTTCAGTCATATGATAGCGACCAGTTTTTACTGGTGGAGGAGAGAACCCGGTTACAATGTACCCGGGGAGAGACCACCGGCCTTCCGCAAGTAAACTGGCAAACTTTCTCACAAAAATCAGCTTAGGTTCCAGCGGCCCCGCGAGTTCGTTTTAAAGCTGAAACAAATGTTCGAATATTTGCAAATGAATAGTAAATATATTTTAATATTATATATTTACCATTCGAATGTCACATGATTAGTACCAGTAGGTTACCTGGTGTGTGTGTGGGAGGCTCACCATAGGTAGCGGACACATCAGAACTCGTCTGATTTTGTCAATTTTCCAGAAGTCCAACATAAGCGTGTCTAATAAGTTTCATTTTAAAATATATTCATTTTCATTCTGAAAATTAATTCATTTTATATTTTGTTTCTGATCAGTTTAAAGCCATCGTTTGAAAACATTGTTTCTTTAGAAAATCAAGTCAAAGATGAATCATGGGAAGGAAACCGGGTGCCAGTCCGTCCACTTAGAACACCTTAACTTTGGAGGAACTAACTGGTACTCGCTGGTCTGTTCTTACCAATCGTAGCGTACACAGAATAAAAAAACTTATCTTTCTATCTACATGTTCCATTATTTTCCCCATGTTGTTTGTGGTTTTATTATCTCAACAGCAATCGGAATGGCCGGATTGTGACGAGGATTCATTCCTCACTTATTTATATGTGACCGTGGAATCGTAGTGGTTGTGATCTCTTGGAAACCTGATCCCACGTCCGGATTTTCATAGGTCCGTGTTTGTCGAAACAAAATATTTTAATTAATTTCTTTAAAATACGTTGATATTTATCTTACCTGGCTGTTTACTGTCAGTGTAAGTACAGATTTGTCGTACACCCACTCGGAACATTTCTTCTCCGTCCCATTCTCTAATATGTAGCATTGCTTATAGCTTCCGTCAGGATTTAAGGGTATGGTCTCATTAATTAACTTTTGCTGATAATCAGTCTGGATTTCGTATGTGTCGTTCTCCAAATCTGGTATTTTGCACCTGAAATAACAAACGGAACGAGATATAATTCATAATGAATTAGGTACGTGTTTTAGGTCATTCAAATCGTTTGTGTTCGTTTAGAAGTAAACCGTTCGACTCGCAAGTGGAAGGTCCAGGATCCGATTCCCGGACCGGGTAATACCAATGAATTCAAAATGGAAGAGACTATCTATTCACCAAGGACTCGGTATACGCAGTGAAAGTCACGGGTTTTTTGGATGAGACTTAAAAAGTGGACCCGTATCGCTGAAGGCATGACACGTAAAACAGAACCCTCGCTGCATTGACGTCAGTCCAAAATTTGAAGAACTTCACCTTAAACTGTTACACATAAGTGAAAGATTCTGACGGGATGTAAAACAATAATGAAAAAGCAAACAAACAAAAAACGGTTATTCAATTTGTAAATATTATTACGTTTTGGTAACTCGTATTTTGTCTTCATTCTCCATCCACTAAGACTTTGTTCCCAGTTATAGATGAAGTGACACAAACCCTGATATGTGCTTTTGGATTTACTTCTGATTGGAAATACATGTATTCAGATTTTAACTTTCGTCCCTTATTAAGGATTTCTTATCTATAAACTAGAGTTAGAGCAAAACCCCGGAATCGAACCGTTTGCTAGATATGCTCCGATATATTTTGTCAACGTAATCGGGCTAAAAAAATTAGGCCTACATAAACAGTAACCTCGTCGACCGGGAAGAACTAAATTCATGCCGAAATGTTTTCCCCAAAACATTGTATCGAAAACCAGATAAAACAATTCGCCCAAATTTGATTTGACCTCTAGATTTACGTTACGTGGATTACATTTTTATAAAAGATTTAGGTGCATGGTATAACGGCGTTCTTTATGTCTATATTGTATTATCGATTAGTAATTACTTATGCATAAATAATTCTGTATTGATCAATGATATTGATAGTTTCTGGAGGAAAATCCTACACTTAGGGAATCAGAACAAGTATGTACGTCATCTGCATCTGGCAGTCATCTTAACATTTCTTGGGGAAATTTGTCAGAGATTTTCATTCCTAAACGTTTGAAATCATCCAATATTTATGAAAAGTCCTACAAACCCAAATCTAAACTTGCGCGTAAGGTTATGCAGGCCTCCGAATAACATTTGATCTATATAAGTTTACAGGTGTTCAATATGCTCTCTCCAGACTCCACTAGAGTCGGACAAGGGAGTCGTTCATGAAATAAGTATCTAAATGCGCAATACAAATAGAAAACAATGTTACTAAGGCAAAAGTGGGGCGCTACAGTACCCCACTTGACATGTAATAATGAATAAAAAGCAGTTTTCGACTCAACCACAGGTCTACTAAGATAAAATGACATACCTGGGTTCTACAATAGCACTGTTTATTTTCCAAACGTAGGAGAGTACACGTCAGGTAAATCTGGACTCTATGCATTACTTTAATACTTATGTGTGTGTAGTGAGATAGCGTTTCTGGGCCACATAGTTAAGATCAGTCATGAAATAGCATGACTGATCATGGGTGAAGGGGTAAGCATAGAGCGGCATGTAGGTAGTGGCATATAACAGGTAGAGTTTTAAGGTGCGGGTAAAAGGTCTGTAAGCGAGGCGACAGAAAAATAGGAGGTCTATCATAAATTATAAAATGAAAAGGAGTTAAGATAATAGAAATGAGTAAAAAAAAAAAATAAATAGAAAATAAAAAAATTGAAAATAGATTAATAAAATATTGTGTATATAAAAATTATGAATTTTCTGAGAGCGATTAAAAATCTATATAATGTTGGAAAATGGAGGTATAATAAAATAGTTGAAACTGTTTGGGATTATGTGACGGGTACAACGACAGAACAACAACAGACCAGAGATATTGTTAGACGCAATTTACAGCAAGCGTTGAATGAAGAACTCGAGGAGGCTTCTACTAATATGCAGCATAAGTTAATAAAATCTCGATATAAAAAAATTCTACAAACAGATCTTCCTAAAGGTGTTGCTAGGGTTGAGAAAAAAAAAAGACATATAAAAAAATTTAAGCATATGTTGAATACAGAACTTACGGAAGGAGTTAATAGAATTGCATCTACTCTTGATTTTGGTGGTAGACATCATCGGTTTTTTACGACTTATAAAAAGGATGTTAGTGTTCATATACATAGATTTAATTTAAGAGACTTATTAGAATATTTTAAGAATGATTTCTTTTCTAAGATTAGTAACGAATTGAGGAGTGGGGCCCATAAAAATTCAAATTCAACTTCAACAAGGATTTTAGACGCGAATTATTAAATAGAGGCTGGCGGTTTATAACACAAATTCATAAAACTAGGCAGCATATAATTATGAGAGAAGATGAAATAGAAGATGTGTTTAAAGATATGATTGAGGAGTTAATAAATTCGCTAGGTAAAACTGTGCAAGCAGGTTCAGGGTGGATAATTGACGCAACTAAAATGATTTATTTGAATTTTGCAAAGTATGAGCCTCCTCTAGGATCCACCTATTTTAAATTACCTAAGCATATTGCTAATAAGAAGGCAGTCATAAATGTTAAAAATGTGGATAAGAGATGTTTTATGTATAGTGTGTTAGCGTGTTTGCATCACGACGATATTAAAGATCATCCTCAAAGACCTCAAAAATATACACAATTTATCGAGCAATACGATTTTGATTGCGTTGATTATCCAACACCACTAAAGCAGATATCTAAATTTGAGCAACATAACAAACTAGCCATAAACGTTCTCGGGTGGACAGAAAAAGGGGGGTTTTTTCCTTATTCATATATCAAAAAAATTTTCAAGACAGAGAAGTTAAAATTTATTGCTCTTAACAGATTTCAAACGATAATTGGCATTACTCTTGGATTAAAAATAAATCTAAATTAATTTCTTCACATTCAAAATATGAAGGAAAATCATATGCATGTTTACGTTGTCTTAAAGTAATGTCAAAAGAACATGTTTATAATAAGCATATTGTTGATTGTAGCGGTATTAACAATCCTCCAATGAAACCTATCATGCCTGAGGAAGGTAAGAATATATGTAATTTAAGAAATTATGGTAATAAACAACCCGTATACTTTACAATTTATGCAGATTTTGAGTGTATTCTTAAAGCCTATTAATGAAAAGATGGGAGATAGAACTAAGAAAATATCTAACCATCAACCTTCGGGATATTGTTATGTCGTTGTTTGGAGAACTAAAAAATGGAATGTATAAAAGAAGCAAGCCTAAACTTTATCGTGGAGAGAATGTAATTAAAACATTTTTTAGAAAGTTTAAAATTAGAGGAAAAAAAGATTAATGATGTTTTTTCTAGAAAAATAGAGATTGATATGACTGATGATGACTATAAAAACTTTGATGAGGCTAAATACTGCTGGGATTTGTAAAGATAAATTTTCGGGGAATGATGATGCAAGACAAAAACTATGGAAGCAGAGAAAAGATCTTATAAATGTACGAGAAAATTTACCCGATTTATCGTCTTTAGAACGCGATATTGAGAGAACGTCTAATCCATATGATTTATTTAATTTAGAATGGCAACGCGAGCGTCACGATACCATAAAGACCGACATCGACGAGATTATGAAAGAAATTAATGATGAAAAAAATTTGATATGGTAAAAGTCAGAGATCATTGTCATATTTCCGGTGAATTTAGAGGAGCGGCACATAATAAATGTAATAAATTATTAAGGGTTATAAAAGATAAAACTCCAATACCAGTTATATTTCATAATCTTCGCGGGTATGACTCTCATTTAATATTATCAGAAATGAAATTAGAAGAGGGAGATAAAATAAATTGCATTCCATCGAATAACGAAAAATTTATTAGTTTTTCTATAGGACAATTGAGGTTTATAGATAGTTTCCAATTTTTATCTTGCAGCCTCGATACTTTATCTAAAAATTTAAAAGATCATCCCATCACAAAATCTATATTTAAAGATGCCTCGCTTTTAACGAGAAAAGGAGTTTATCCTTACGAATATATGAATTCTTTTGATAGATTTAAAGAAACCTCTTTACCGTCAAAGAAAGATTTTTACAGTACATTATCGGATACTCAATATTTCTCAAAAAGAATACGAACATGCTCAAGCCGTTTGGCATAAACATTGGATGTAAGAATATTGGTGATTATCACGATTTATATTTTAAAAACAGACGTCGCTTTATTAGCAGATGTGTTTGAGGAATTTCGCAACATTTCGTTAGAACATTATGGTTTAGATCCGTGTCATTATTACACTGCACCTGGATTAGCTTGGGATGCAGCATTGTTAACTTCTAGGATTGAATTAGAGTTGTTAACAGATTATGACATGCATTTATTTATCGAAAAAGGGATTAGAGGTGGAATTACTTATGCTCCGCAACGTTATTCTAAAGCGAATAATAAATATTTGAAAGATTATGATCCCAATCTGCCCTCCAAGTATATCGCGTATTTAGATGCAAATGCTCTTTATAGCGAGGCTATGATTCATCCATTACCATATAAAAATTTCGAGTGGGTAGAGGAAGTGTCAGATCCATGTCATCCTCCAAAAGGAAAAGGGTACATACTAGAAGTCAATTTAGAGTATTCTAAAAACGTTGCATGACGAGCATAATAATTATCCACTAGCTCCAGAAAGGGTAAAAGTAGAAAAAGAATGGCTTTCAGATTATCAGAAAGACTTGATGGAAAAGTATAAGATGTTAGATACAGGTCCTCAAAAGGCTTGTGCCAAATCTACGAGATAAAAAGGAATATGTCGTGCACTACGAAATGTTGAAACTTTATCTAGAATTGGGATTAAAAATAACTAAAATCCATAGAATTTTACGATTTGACGAAAAACCGTGGCTTTCGAGTTTACATCAACAAAAACACACTATTACGTCAACGTGCAAAAAATGATTTTGAAAAGGACTTTTTTAAACTCATGAACAACGCCGTGTTCGGGAAGACCATGGAGAACAAACGGAACAGAACTGAATTGAAAATTGTAAACGGAAATGTAAAAGATAGCAAAGATGATTGCTAAACCCTCATATGATGGAAATACTAAAATTAACGAGGACACGCTTTTTATACATTTTAAACCAAACAGTGTTAAATTAGACAAACCCATCTATTGTGGTATGACAGTCTTGGATTTGTCTAAGAGGCATATATGTATAATTGGTATTACAATTATTTAAAAAAGAAATATGAAGAGTAAATGCAATTTTATTATATACAGATACGGATTCTTTGATAGTGGAGATTTCAGACGGATGATGTTTATAAAGACATGTTTGATAAATGAAGACGGAGTACGATTTTTCTAATTTCGTCGATTTTTCCAGAGAATAAAGACAAGAATAAAAATAAGAAGGTGATCGGTAAATTTAAAGATGAATGTGGAGGAAAACCATCAGAGAATTTGCCGCATTGGAGAGCAAAGATGTATGCCACGCTGATGGATAATGATAATGTTTCTAACGAGCTAAAGGCGTGGTAAGATGTGTTTTGAAAAATGATATAACTTATAACGATTATAAGGAAGCTCTTTTTCACGATGTTTAAGATGACGCATAAAAATGTACAGTATCAGATCTTTCAAACAGAAAACTTACGGAATCATGCAAGAAAAAGACGACTTTAGATCCTTTGGATACTAAAGTTTATATTACAGAGGATCGCATTCACACGCATGCATTTAGATAAATAATTTTATATTCGCCTGAATATAAAATTAATCGACAATCATCAATTCTTCTCGAACAAAATTTCTCTGAGGAGCGGGTTCTTTCAGATAATAAATGTCTATACCCTGCATTTTGAATTGCCGATCGATTTCGTGTTTGTCTACACTCCAAATTGGATCGGTTGCTCTGTGTTTTCCACCTTCTAATTCACCCGGAAGATAGAGGTATCTGACTTTGCTAAATGGACCTATTGGAGATTGAACTTTTACGGAAGGTTTTATCATTTTGGGGGGTTTTGTTTCTTCGTTAATAGTTTTTATCTTTTTTTTTTTATGACTTCTGGTAATCGTTTTACCCATTCCCTGTTTCTATCCTTAAATTTCATTTCTTGATCGTATTGATAGCTAAATAATCGTTCGCCTAGTGTTTTATTAAATCGCTCGACTATAGCCTGATCGCGATGGATATCGACTCTTCCTCTTCTTATTATTGTATCGTGTTTAATCATGAGTTTTGAGACGACACCCATGAATTCGCGACCTGGATCGACTTGTAGTAATTTTGGAAACGATAAATGTCTTTTATAAATTTTTTCGAAAGCGTCGGCTACTTCTTCACTATTTTTAGTTCTCAAAGGTTCTGCTTCTTTGTATCTAGTACCAACGTCGACTAATGTTAATGCGTATTTATACGTTTTCCCTCCCACCTTATCGTGTGGTAAAAAACAATAGATCCGATTGATGAATGTCATTTTTTTCCACGCGTTCAAATTTAGGTCTCACTATTTTCTTGGGGGCAGGTAAATAAATTTGCCACACGTCTTGTTTTTTTCAGGAAATCAAACGCCTCCTTTTCGCTGACTTTAGCCGCTTTGGCTAATTTACCGATTGCAGTTTTTCCTTTCCAATAATGTTTATTATAAATTTCTTCCATTTTTATTTTATGCGACGTATTTTTTAACGCCGTAGAATACTAATCCAGTTCCCAAGATCACGAATAAAATTTCTCTATCTTTTTGTTTTTCTGAAGGCTGATAAAAATCGCTTAATTTGCAGGTTCTCTAGATATTTTTTCTTTCTCCCATAATTTGTGAGTATAAAAGACATGGCTTTGTCTACTTCTTTATAAGTATATAGTGCATGTCCTTCTTTTTTCAACCTCTCGTTTAAAAAATCTAATCTTTTTATGCGTTCTCGGGACCACGAGTCTCTGGCTTTAGTTAATTTTTCCATCGCCTCGTCGTGTCTTTTTTGTTCTTCGTGATCTGAAAATAAAATTTGTGAACCCGAAAATGCTTTTAAAGCGTTAACTAATGCACCTCCGATCATCATCGCTATAGTTGCCATTTTAAATAGAAACGCATTTATTTTATTTCATAATTCCGCGGGAATGATTCCTCTTTTAACTAGCATGTCCTTTGGTGTAAATTAGCTAAAGCAAATTCTACTAAAATCATTCCAAAATCTTTAGGATCGAATTCCATTTTTGGAGTCGATAATTTAAAGAATTTGTTAGAAATTTGGGCATATCCTATCGCAATTCCTGTATTAACGGCGGCATGATAGACAGTATTGACTAATTCTTTTTCGCTCATCTTTTTTTTAATAAGAAATAAAAAATTATTTTATAACATTTCGTGGGGATTGGGTTTTGGTGGTGATATAACTTTGGGTTTTGGTGGTGGTGTTTCTGTTTTTTTCATATATATCAGCAATCCAAGAATTGTGAATCCGCCTGCTATCCATTTCCAACTATCATTGCTATTATCATTGCTATTCTGGCTATTAGCATTGCTATTCTGGCTATTAGCATTGCTATTCTGGCTATTAGTATTGCTATTCTGGCTATTAGTATTGCTATTATCATTGCTATTTTGGCTATTCCACCGTCGTTGAGCACCCTTCTTCCCCGCTTCCTGTCGTTTCGGGTTCTTTTGTTTCTCCATTATTAAATTCCACTGGATTCATCTTGTTTTTCTATAGAGTCAGATTTTTTAAATCCTATAATGTGGCGACTAGAAATAGTGGCTATACTTAACGGAGCTAAATAAGCTCCGTATTGATAATATAAATTACAACACATTTCTCCTATAGCATTATCTATGAAAGGATCCTCGTTTAATTCCTCTATTAATTTAGGCTCATCTTTGAGATCAAAAAAAATTGTTTAAGTCCTTGAGAATATAGATAGATGAGAGAATTTCCTATAGATTTAGTCATACGCATGCCGAGTCTAGAATTTAATAAACGATTTAAATGTTCTACTTCTTTCTCTTTCATCTTTTCTAAATCGGAAGGGGAGATTTCTTTTCCTAAAAAATGGACAGATCTTCCCGCTCCTATTATGGCGGATAATCTATCTTTGGCCGATATGTCGGTGACGGGCATATTTTTCATTAGTATTTCTTCTTCGTTCATGTTTTTATAAAGATCGTAAAAGTTTTCTATAACTCTTTCCGTTCTGTTATAACGTTCCAATCTCAAAATATATAAAATTGCGAATAATACGAGCAAAATCCATAAAATTATGAATCCCAATAAAACGAAAATAATTATTTCAGTGAAACGTTTTCATATTTTTTTTTTATTTTACAAAAGATTTGATTTTATTTAAAAGTTTTCGGTAGAAAGAAATGGCATTGAGTTTACAAAATATTTGTGTCCGTAGTATATACAATAATTAACACCCGTAAATGGAATAAAAAGATTGTTATACCTAAAGAATATGAGAAAATTTATTATACATATTTAATAGATCATTTCGAATTTTATCGGTTTTTTTATAAAACATTATTTTGACATTAGTTCTGGGTACCCGTTCAACCCGTTAGGACACCCACACCAAAATTATTCCGCAATATGAATATTGGTGCTTGTATAATAGTTACAATTATAGTACGCTGCATTTAGATAGCGATGATAGTTATGATGATGATGTTGATTGGAGGAATAAATTTTTATTGGTTTAGTTATTATCGAGAGAATAATTTATGGGGATGACGATAAGAATTGGTATAATCATTATCAATGGCGTATTTATAAATAAAAAAAACAGAGGTGAAAAGAGGCGTGGGATAGTCATGTTCGTTGGGATAATAAACGCGAATGGCTTGATTATAATCGTAAGTTAGATAAGAACGAAGAGTTAGGACAATCGACTTAATTACCGCCAAAAATTTTTATTTAGTAATCCTCAAGAGGATCCTTTTTGTTTTCAATCAAATATTTAATACATTGGGGTTTTTATAATGATATGTTAAAAGAAGACATGAAAGAGCCTTTGGACTCCGCGAGTTAATTGGGAAAATAAGACATTTTTTTGGTATGCGATTTTGTTTTTTTTTTTTTTTTTTGTTCAGTGAGAGTGACAATGATATTAAATGGGATCCCAACGAGAATTGGATAGATACGTACTATTTTTTTATTCGTGGCTTTAATAGCCGTGACGAATATGAGATAGTATTTATAAATAAAATATTGTTTTGTAATTTCTAGTATTTTTTAAAACAACAACTGTTTTTAAAAAATCGACATTTATATTTCTATTTTTAGCGAGATGTTGATTTGTTTACGAGGTCTTGTAGTTGTTTGCGTAAATTCTCCACTTCTTCCGATGAACTTTTTTTTAAATTTTCTTTTGAATATATTTTTTTCTTTCATCTCGCGGTATTTAGTTAATTCGTGTGATACTATGGCAAATTCTTCTTCTGATATTTTTCCATCTTCTAATGCACGACTCACTAGATCTGAAATAGAATTGAGTTTACTTTCCGCTAGTTTAACTATTCTAGAGTGTTTTTCAGATTTTTTAAATAATATTTTTCTTATTCCTTTCATGCTTAAACCCACGGAACCTACAATTAATGCCATAATTTGAAGAGGGTAATCCTGCTATGGGAACTAAAAATCCTATCCCCACCACGACGACGCTTCCAGTAATTAAAGTTCCATCAACACCTTCGGGCAGTGTTCATGACTCTATTATATTTTTTTCTAATACTTTTACGTGTTTCTATCTCTCTACGAAACGTCTGTTCTATCTCGCTAATTCTTTTTTAAGCGATATTGTTGAGAATCCTCATTTAGGGAGGGATATAATATTTCGTTCTTACTCATCTTTTTTTAAATAAAACAAAATTATTTATAAGTTTTAATACCACGACTCCGTTTATCGTTCCGTTTTTTGATCCTTTATTTACACCAAAATTTAAAATATCTCCAGATTTTCACGGTGTTCTTCCTTTTTTTTTTTTGTTTATTTATTTAGCGGTGGATTTAGTGTGACTATTTTCCAGTTTTTTTGTTTGATTAGGTCTTGTGTTCTACGTCATTCACGATTAGAGTCACGCTCAATTCTCCCAAAAATCCAATACGAAATATGTGTCCGTCGAATAACATCGACATTCCCAAGGAAGGCTTGATTTTTTCCGTTTTTATTTATATCAAATTGGAAACATATTCATGATGCGACGATTTTTAGTCAATTCGTTGACTTCCTCTTTGATGTTTTCTAAGAGTTCCACCGCCAATTCTTCTCTTTCCAAATCTTCATAATAAAATCCCGACATAGACATTTTTTTATTAATATCAGATTTTCTTAAACTCTAATAGAACGTGAATGGGATATCCATGATTATCGATGTGATTGCCGTCTTCGTCTTTTAAATCTATTTTTATTTCTGTGATGAGATCTCGTCTCAGTTTTTAAAAACATGCGGGACGTTTCGATGTCTTTTTTCGTACAATTCCGGAAAATTTTACCGTTGGGCACGATAGAGAAAGGGCTACATCGTTAGAACTTCCGTCTTTAAAAGTATCTCCTTCGGCAAGTACGTTTAAATGAATATTGATAAGTTCCACCGGTTGCAGGTTGATGCTATTGCTCGTGTAGATGGACCCAACAAGAAGCACATTCTGACCGATACTAAGAATCTTGCGAAGTTCTGGTGAAATTTCCACCCTCGTATCACTACCATCAATTCTTAATCTCATGGTGGTCTTGTCCAAGAACACCTTCTGGAAGTATCTCGCGAGAATTCGTCGTATGTCGGTAAAATGTATATGACCCTGCGTGCACGACATGGACTCTCGGTTTTTCGCCACGTCTGTAAATTTTTATTTCAACGTCTTTCTTTATGTGTTGTGCAGACCGTTCCAGAAACGAAGGGACTTGACGCCCACACACCATTCATCATTCGTGTTATCTATATATCGAGATAGTTTTTATGGGTTTTCCTATTTCTGTAACGAGATGAAACATGTTATTTTTATAACTATTTTATTTTTTTTAAATAAAAGATGAATGTTTACGAATACCGGAGGGATTTGGATTTGTCGTCTTTCGACATTTACGTTAATACGACTAAAAAGTTTTCACGCGTCGTTTGAGAATATTTTCGTCAAGTATAATAAACCCAGACATTTTCGAAGATGGTACTCCTAAATATTATGCCATGTTGAAGCAGTGGTACCAACATTCCATAGAAGGATTCTGGCAGAACCAGTTAAATTTTGCAGTGTGGTGTGCTACAACTGGATGTGGTGTGACTTTAGAAATGGGTAAAGACAAATTATCTAAATCATTCTTTCAATTTCACATTTACTATCAAATCAGAAGGATTTTAAAGGAAATATCAGTCCCATTGCCTAGTGATTCTGATTTCAACCATTACACAAACACTGTAGATATTTTCGGCATATGAAAGAATTTGTCGTGAATTTGGTTGGTTGTGTCTGTTCTGTTATACAGATTGGAAAATCAAGGGAACTATTTTTGGAAAGTATAATACAAAATGGTCCACGTTCATCATGAATCGCTCAGAGGGATTCACACTTTCCGGGTTTAGCTAGATTAGGACGCATCCATTCGTGTTTTTGCTTGGGCAATTTTAGGTGCTCAAGGTCAAACTAGATCCTCAATTGTGGACGGTGGTGCTACTTCATTAGATGCGCAAAAACAGTTTTTAGTTAATGTTGAAGACGCAATTAATAGACCTCTAGATTTACCCGCCGATATTTCGCGTTACGAAAATTGTCTAAGATATGCAAATTCCAAACTCGACTTTGTTGTCATTCATCCGGGGCTTTATATGCTAGCGAAGCAATATGGAGCTAAAAATAGATAAAAATATAGTTAATTATAATAACGAAATATTAATTGCACCAGAAAATACAAACCCAGGAACAAATATCAACCTTAATGCAAAAACATTCACTCCTAAACAGATTAAACCATTATCTCCTAAACAGATCAAACCATTATATCCTAAACAGATCAAACCGTCATCTCCTAAACAACTGCAAGACGATCACGAAAGTCAAAAGACTGCTATTTTTGCTCTATCATTATTTTCTTTTCTTCTCTTTGTCGAGCTTAGTTAACAACCAACTAACAACAATCATGCCCAACACCCACAAATGTTCTCCCAGCCACATTGCCGTTTTTCCGAGTGTAGACAAGATCCAGGAAAACAATGGCACCTAAAAAATTCCTGGT
Source organism: Atrina japonica (assembly GCA_030159075.1). Classification (NCBI taxonomy): domain Eukaryota; kingdom Metazoa; phylum Mollusca; class Bivalvia; order Pterioida; family Pinnidae; genus Atrina; species Atrina japonica. Next base: position 221,397 of record BROG01000269.1, read on the forward strand.
AAAGCTTCTCCAAATTTAGTCGCTAATCTCGCGAGTAATTTCCCAACTGCGTCTAATTTGTTTTTTGAGCCATTCTTGTATTCCTCCTTTTGAAGGAGGTGTTGGCGGAGGAGAAGGTACTACCGTTGTCGTTCCCGGAAGTAATAATTCCACCAAGAAACCCACGGTCATACCTATTGCGGTTAAAATGCTAAAAATAGTGATTCCCTGTTCTCTAAATAAATTCGCAATTCTTTCTCTCAAAGAAATATTCTCATCTAACAATCCCATTATCGTTTCTTTAATAGTAGTGAGTTGAGATTTTAGCTGTCCTTTGAGAATGTTGATACTCTCATTCACACCGTCCAATTGACCTTGCATTTTGGATATTTCCCTCTCGATGCGTTCTCTGTCACCAGGATTATTTTCTAGGTCTTCTTTCCATTGTGATAACATGCGTTCTAATTCCACTCTTTTGGCTTCTTGAATGCGTAATGAACCGCGAATAGTTCTTAAACTCTTATCTAACCCCAACAATTCTCTCATGGGTAATAATTCCTCAGCATCTTCTTTAATTATTTCCTCACGGGAGTTCTTGCAAATTAGTCAATACAGTATCTACTCCATCCTCTGTTTGTTTTACTAGCGTTTCGTCACTGGGTTCCATTTCTCTTTCTACCCGATCTGTTGCGTTAAATACTTTTTTTGCCACTGTTGTTATCTTTTCTAATAGACCCAATTCTCTGACGAATTTTGTACCACCTTTCGTTATTAGTGTTGACGTTCGCGAGATATCTCCTAGTATCATTAACATAATTTAATTTAATCCAAGTTGTCTTTTCTTTACTATAGGCATATAAATTACCGTCCTCATCATATTTAAATTTTATATTTTCATCAGGATTACCTCCAGTTGCCCTTTTCCATCTATCCACAAGTTTACCAATATTCAAACGTTCTATTTGGTCTCCTTGAGGAACGATAGGTGGAGATGGCGCAAAATCGATAAGATCTTCGTTATTATCACCCATAAACAATGTCTCTTGATCATCATCATTTGCTATATCATCATCGTTAAACTTTACATCATCTAACTCGTAAGGTTCTGCCATTTTTTAAAACGCTTTAAATTTTTTATTACATAATAAAAAAAGATGATGAATTACGGAAGCATTCTAAATCCCGATAGGAAATTACGTACTCCATTCGGTGTAAAAGGTATTAGACAAACAGTTACAGTTTCTCATAATCCTTCTAATATTGAAGAAAACCAAACGTTGACGGTTCGCTTTCCAAATTTAAGCGATAATGATGTCATCGTTCCAAGAAGTGCGAGATTATGCTTTGATATGGAAGTCGCTGTTAAAGGTGGTGATCTCACTAAAACAGGTGTTTATAATAATCTGGGGCGTAACATAGTTAAAAAAATAGAGGTAAAGATTTCGGGACACACCGTTCAAACAATTGACGATGCCGATAAATTCTTTGTCTATAATGATCTTTGGAAGATAGAACGACGTAATATGGCCTATCAAGGAATACAGACTAACAATCTAAATATAATAAGATCAAAAACCCATCACCTATAACCCAGATCTCGACGCAACCGAAGATTTCGAAATTATTGCAGCATTCAGGAATCGTTTTTGCATTCCTTTGGATTTCGAAATCTTGGAGACAAGCGAACCATTTTATCAAGCAGGATTACAAGATAGACTGGAATACATGCTAACATTTAATGATGCCCAAACACGTCCCGTCTTTACAGATCCCAGCGATGCTGATAAAGAGATAAGTTATAAGGCCACCAACATCGCTTTGGAATTCGAAAAAAATTACCGATGCCACTCTAGCTCGTAGTATCAAACAAAGATATAATGGGGGTCATGCTTATTACTTTAATCAAATATTAAGATATCGCAAAACAACTATGAGTAAATCAGATAGTATTCTCAATTATCAAATTAACACCCCCGCAAGATCTCTCTCAGGTATTCTATTTCTATTCAAAGATATTTTCTAAAAACGATCCTGAAAAAATTTTATAATCCTAGAATCACCAAAGTAGAAACAACTATTGAGGGACAACCAAACCAACTCTTCTCTGCCGGAATGAGGTCATATCACCAATTCGAAGAAAATTAAAAGTTTTTCTTGGCTTCTCTAAATCGCGAAAATGTTACCGAATTAATTGCCAAAGAATTATCGTTAAGCGAAGTAACTATAGGAAAATATCTCAAAGATCGTTACGCTCTCTGGCTAGATTTAAGCACTACACCAGAAAATAATCTACACGGCACGGGACGTAAACTTCAAAACATTAGCGAAGGAGTTTCCGTCAGAATCGAAAGAACTCCAGAAACTGATACTGATCCCTTGGATGTTTATATTTTTGTAGTAAAAGATGGGCAGATTAACATGTCAGACGGTCGTTTCGCGAGTGTTATATCTTAAAAAAAATAACGTTATATAAAAAATGTATATTAAACAGCCTCATTCTGCCATGATCGTAGGTGCGACTGGATGTGGAAAAACGGAATTTGTTTTAGATTTATTAGAAAACGAATATAAAGATTTCTTCGAACACATTATCATACTTTTGTCCTTCCATAGATTTCAACAAAACTTATAAATCTAGAAAATGGATCGGAAATGACGTAAAAAATCCTAGAGATAAACGCGTCATCATCGTTAATCCCGTCCTAAAAACCGGAGAAGAAAAATTGCAAGAACTTTTGAGATTTTTTTACGAAGAATATAAGGAAAAAATCTACGTTATATATCATAAGACGATTGCTCCGCAACGAGGCAAATAAAAAAGAAATCAGATGCATTATCCATGTTAGCTTTTTCCGGAAGACACGCTAACCAGTCCGTTTGGATATTAACTCAAAGATATAATAGCGTTTCTAAGGATTTTCGCACTCAGATAAAATGGGTTGCGTTATTTTTTACTAAGGATAAATTCAGCTATAACGAATGTTTAGACGAAAACGACGTAATTCCCGACGGAGAAAAATCGTATCTCAAATACGAATTATCTCAAATAAAACATTCTAAATTAATATTACGAACGGAACAACCCACTGGATACACGTTTATTCGATAATTTATATTTATATAAATATAAATTAATATTTGCGTGGTCTTCCGCACGTATGAGGTGGCCCCCTGTACTTTAAATAATAATAATGACTTCTTTCTTTTCTATTATCGCAAGTACGACATTTTTTACTGTGAATGTTATAATCAGACATCCATAATTTACAAGATTCACAAAATAATAGAGGACGATACTCGCGTTTTTTCATATAATGATTGTGAATATAACAAAAAATAGAATTCTTTACCTTTTTATGAGGACATAAACCCTCGCGATATCTAAAACCCACGTGAATTGGCATCTGACATGTTGTTACTTCTTTAGGTTCCATTCCAATACTCTCAAACATTTGATTAATAGTCATTTTTTATATATGTGTAATTTTACTTATTTTATTTTCAATTTATAGCCTAACATTCTCTTCATCATCTTCTTCTTCATCATCATCATCATATCCATCTAATCCCACTGCTTGCAACTCAGCTATAATATCCTGTGGAACTAATTCCTTAATATGGAAAGTATCCACAATTGGCTTAACATATATTTCTGTTTCTCCAATAAAAACTCTTTTAAAAGCTAAAATAGTAATAGCCATACAAGATTTTTTTACATAATCAAATGGATTTAAACTCTCTTTTAAACCAATTTTATCTTCAAAATGTGTTTTTATTGTATTGTCTTTATTCATTAAAATTTTTGGATATAAGGCATTGGAACTTTTGCCCTTTTTTAACATTTCAAATTTATTTATATCAATACTGATAGGATTTTTCCTACCAGTTTCTCTAAAAAATGATTCATATTTCATAATATTGTCTTTAACTATCCTTTCAAATTCTAATATAAATTTTTCAAATCTATCTTGATTATTTTTATATTTATCATAACCTCCCATAACTAATGATATTGAATAAGTACCACTATTTTTATATTTATCATTCATTCCATATGAAAATAAAGTTGGTGTTTTAATTCTAAATTCGTCTATATCTTTTTGTGAATATTTATATTGTATATCCATAAAATACCCCTTATATTGTTTAACATATTTTGGATTATTTATTATTAAATTTTCTGTATTAAAGTCATTTATTTTTAAAATTGATATTTTTTTGTTCATTGCCATGTTTTATTTTTAATTACATTATATTTTCTTAATTTATTTTCAATTTTTTTATTTTATTTTCTATTTATTATTTTTTTTTTTTACTCATTTCTATTATCTTAACTCCTTTTCATTTTATAATTTATGATAGACCTCCTATTTTTCTGTCGCCTCGCTTACAGACCTTTTACCCGCACCTTAAAACTCTACCTGTTATATGCCACTACCTACATGCCGCTCTATGCTTACCCCTTCACCCATGATCAATCATGCTATTTCATGACTGATCTTAACTATGTGGCCCAGAAACGCTATCTCACTACACACACTTATGTGCCAAAACTAGCCTGTCGCCCATGCTGTATTTTAATTTAGACTATTTGTGCTTGTAAACATTTGCCATTGTTGTAGAACTATACAAGGAGTCCGTATCGTCACCAAATATGACACCTTTAAGTGTAGAAATGATGAAAATATGAACCAATCTCTTATACAGAGTTGTCGGTCCTTGCACTCCTGAACAATCTGTTAACGTCTCGACCTTTGACATACTCTGGCAAAGTCTATAAGTCTACTAAATATTTTGCTTTTTATAAGGTATCGGTCTTTTTGCATATCATAATTTTTTAGTTCTGACATAGAAAAAATGTTATCTGGGTGAAAATGCTTTTTAAAAATGGATATAAATTTTGGGACTATATTTTTTCGAAAAGTTTCCTTACTCTGTGTAATTTAATTTATATACATTCTGTGGGTATTGACATAGTGCAAGGACTAACAACTGAGGTATGAACTAGAGAAAGTAAAATCGAACGGACACAACACAACGCAACCCCCACGCTTGAAATCTTTCAGCAGGACCAAACTTTCCGCCATTTTAACACTAAAGTCTTATCCATCATAAAATGAATACTAATAAAAGATCATGACTACAGCGAGGATATTTGCAGCAGTCGTCAAAACATTTATTAACAAGGATTATATGTTACTAATTTTACAAAGGTCATTTTATAGGTCAACATAATTTAGAATTGACAAGTTTAAATTCGGAAAATACTGGATATAAACAAACTTAAGTAATGTATGGTCATCAATTCGAAATCAATAAGGAGGTGATATAATACTCTATACATAAATCTATTCGAGTGACTATTCGTTTTGTTCACGAGGGCGCGTACAATTTCAAGAATATACATGTATGTGCTGTCACATTTATTCGTTTTGTTAATTGATGCTGATTCTGGTGATGATATTCGATTTGGTAATTTTTGTTTTTTGTTCTTCAATTTGGGATGTGAAAGCTAGAACGTTGAGGCGACTTACATGTAACTGTGCAGAGCATTCGTCCTCATTTCTGCATGTTATTGTCTATGTCATGCCTCTATTGGTGCACCACAATGTAAGTAAACGATTCATTTACTTGTTTTTTATAAGTTATAGGTCGTGAACCTTGCATATTACAAGAATCCCACGTGTCTTGTAGCCTGGTGGTAAATCTTACCATTTTGTATTTTTTGAAGTGTCTTATTGTCGCGACATCCTATATCTACGACATTGTGTATTTGTATTGAGACAAGTTTATTATTGTTTTTGTAGTTTCCTACCTGTTTATGTCCATTATTGACATTAAAGGGCATCGAAACAATGCAATTGGGTTGTGTATTGAATCAATGACATCGATGGGCATACGGAAATTACAGTCTCGGGCTGGGCTAGAGACAGTACAGTAGGAAAATTGTGCATCCACGAGGTTGATGACAGTGACACGGGCCTACTCAGGGAGTTATTGAAGTCTGGGACTTTATGCCACTGATCGTACACGGTGTAGGTAATCTCGGTCTAGACGCTGATAATTCCAAACACACTCGGATGTGACACTGATGATTCCATGTTGGATGTTTTGTGTATTCGTGCATTCACATTGACTTTTGATGAATTGCGAACTGATTTACAGCAGGACAGATTATTGTCATTTATGATCAACCCCACGATATGTTTGAATTTCACAATTCATGGTGAATTTGACAGATTCAGTTATTTTCAGTGTTAAAAAACGACACTTAAGTAATATTTTATTTGGCTATCATAATAATTTGTTGTGCAGTTGTACTTCATGATAAACAGACACTTTGATAAGTGAAGTGTACTCTATGCATAAAAACTTCCATAAAGTGGAAACAACTTTTTGGCATTATTATCTTGCTACTAATTCACACTTGAAGTGAATATTGAGTGACATATTTGTAAAAAACGGTGATCATACATTGCAGCTGATGAATATTGTGTTTTTGACATTAAGTTGCTTACAGTTTGGTATATTCAGAGTAATGATTTGATTCATTGACCTACCTATTGCAATATACTATTTTATTTTGCACATTTTTGTAGGATAAGGGTAAGGGTATGTGTAGCAAATGCTTTACAGCAAGTATTGTTTTCATTCTTAGTTCAGGACATGATTTACAGGATTCATATTCGTGTGATTAACTCATTGTTGGAATATATGTCACATTTTTACACCTATATAGCATTGAACTATTCACATTTTATATTATTCGAGTAGTCAATTTCATTAGAGGTACAAGGTTTACACAACTGAATCATTGATTTATGTGAATGAAGCAAAACTGATATTCATATTCCAAGTACATTGTTTTGGACATATATTCATGTAATATATTTTTGGTTATCTACATAAGCATACCTGCATACTACCATTTCATTGTTTGATGGTTACAATTTTTCATTATTTAATGAATCAGTACTGTTTTTCGTGATTTGCCTAATCTTGAAATTCATAATATTGAAAAATAAGAAGTAATATGTTGCAAAATGTCTGACATACTTGTACATGTAGAACAAGAGGTCATTGAGGAGAGGGAGTCTTTGGTGACACAGGATACTGTTATGGAGCCTGAAATTGAGCCTCTGATGACAATAGATACTGTTATGGAGCGTGACATTTCTGAAAGATTAACAAGACCAAAGACTATGACTGTAAAAGGTCGCGAATATTTTCAGCAAAGATCTGAGTTCCACAAGAACAAAATAGACAAGTATTGGACTGAGATTGAATCATTACTTTTAACCTTAGAGGAGCCCACAGGTAACTTGAAGTCCTTAAGGAGACTCAAGTCAGATTTAGGTAGATTTAAGAAATGTTTCATTGATTCTTCGTTAGAGTTTATTGACTTTTTAGAAATATCTAATACACAAGAAGTGAAGTGTACTCTATGCATAAAAACTTCCATAAAGTGGAAACAACTTTTTGGCATTATTATCTTGCTACTAATTCACACTTGAAGTGAATATTGAGTGACATATTTGTAAGAAACAGTGATCATACATTGCAGCTGATGAATATTGTGTTTTTGACATTGAGTTGCGTACAGTTTGGTATATTCAGAGTAATGATTTGATTCATATATTATTTGAGTAGTCAATTTCACTAGAGGTACAAGGTTTATACAACTGAATCATTGATTTATGTGAGTGAAGCAAAACTGATAGTCATATTCCAAGTACATTGTTTTAGACATATATTCATGTAATATATTTTTGGTTATCTACATAAGCATACCTGCATACTACCATTTCATTGTTTGATGGTTACAATTTTTCATTATTTAATGAAGGAGTTAGTCATCTCTAGAACAAAAAGACAATCTGAAAAGATGTGAGACAATTTTATCTAAAACTGATGATTGTTTGCATAATTTATTACTTGATGCCGCAGACGTTTTCTCACAGGGCAGTCTTATGTCAAGTCTCTCAGTTAGAGAGAAGAACCGTATAAAAGTGGAACAGGAGATGACAAAACTATCGTTTATTAGCGAAGAGCAAAAACCTATACATGCAAAAGCAGAAATAGAAAGCAAGATGTTGGAATTGGTGCAAAGAAAGTCAACAGCACTTGCAAAGGCAGAAGCTCGTATATTAGAGGACATTAACGAGGATGCAGTAAGCATAAGGTTTGGGGAACAGTCTGGCATACAAAGAGCTGCGGAATATGTTAATTCTATACATGCTTCGGGGGGACAAAATAGACTAGATATAGGACCAGACCATGTTCATACCTGGAACACTAATGATGTTAGTGGTCATGCTTCTAGAGATGAGAACTCTCCCATACATACTACAAAATTAAGAGAAAGCTCAGGTATTGCTTCCATGACAAATTTCTTGCTAAAGAAGGAAATGCTTATAAGCCGCCTTGCGAACTTTTCTGACGAACCAGAGTCATACAATGCATGGAAGGCAAACTTCAAATCAGTTTCAACTGAATTGGGAATAAGTCCATTTGAAGAGCTACAGTTGTTGGTCAAATGGTTAGGACCAGAGTCCAGTAAATATGCTGCAAACATAAGACAAGCCACAATGAGCAATCCTGCAGAAGGTGTTCAACTAATATGGGACAGACTTGATGAAAGATACGGAGCAGTAGAGCTTATGGATAGTGCTCTAAAAAGCAAACTTGAGAAATTTCCTTATCTTACCCTGAAGGATGGAAAAAAGTTGTACGAAATGCTTGACATCCTTACACAAATTGAAAGCATCAAGAAGGATAAGAAGTATTCCTCCATTTTCTCATACTATGACTCATCCGTAGGAATTGTACCTATTGTTAGTAAATTGCCGTACCAATGGAGAGAAAAATGGACTAATAGGGCTGCAGATTACAAACAGCGCATCAAAGTAGCTTATCTTCCTTTCAGTTACCTTGAGAGTTACAAGTGTAGTGGAGAAGGTCACATGGCAAGAAATCGTACTGCTACATTACATTGTGATATATGCAAAAGCAAGGATCACATTACGGTTCTTCACCCTGTCACATCAAGTGTTGATACAAGTCCCAAAAATCATGGCGGGGAGAAAAGTGGATCAGATTCCAAAAAGGAACATGGAAGTGGTCACATGGTTGACAGTAAGTGTACTCTAGTTTGTGGTGATCGTTTCGGGAAGTCATGTGCAAAGACGCTTTTAGTGCGAGTGTACCCAGAGAATGATCCTAGTAGATTTATACACATATATGCAATAATTGACGACCAAAGTAACAGGTCGTTAGTGAAAAGTGAATTCTTTCAACTCATGGATATAGAAGATATTCCATCATTACAGTATATGCTTTCATCATGTGCTGGTACTATGAAAGTTTTAGGTAGAAGGGCTTCAGGATTTTTTGTTGAATCTTTGGACGGAAAGGAACGTTTGAAGTGGATGGAGTGTGATGACATTCCAAATGTAAGAGAGGAAATTCCTACCCCTAATATAGCAAAAGCTCATCAACACTTACAAGAAGTATCACCCTACATTCCTCCTTTGGATCCAAATGCTCAAATCTTGCTATTGATTGGTAGAGATCTTGTAGAAGCACATTATGTAATAGAGCAGCGCATTGGACCACACTCACCTTTTGCTCCGCGTCTCAAACTAGGATGGGTTCTTATTGGTGAGAGTTGCCTGTCCAGGGTTCATACTATGTGAGTAAGACTCGCCTACTTGGCAATGGACGGCCATCGATTATGAAACCATGTAATAATTTCTTTAAAGTGAAGGACACTTTAACTTTGTTAGATCAGGACAATGACAATTTGTTTGAAAGAACAAGATTGGATGATAAACCAGGTTTATCAATCGAGGACAGACAGTTTTTAAGTATTGTGGACGAAAAGGTAGTCAAGAACGAAAAAGGACGTTGGGTTGCTCCTTTACCTTTTCGTGAACCCAGAAGAAAACTACCTGACAACAGATCACAAGCTCTCAAACGTGCTCACCTATTAACGAGAAGTTTACAGAGCAATGATGTCAAAAGAGCACATTTCATAGATTTCATGCAAGGAATTTTTGACACCGGATATGCAGAGGAAGCACCGCCATTATCTAACGAAGAGGAAAGATGGTACCTTCCTATCTTTGGCGTATACCATCCACAGAAACCTGCAAAACTCAGAGTTGTTTTTTACTCATCGGCTAAGTACGACGGAGTGTCGCTTAATGATGTGTTATTGTGTGGACCAGATTTGGCCAGTGAACTTTTAGGTGTACTCATGAGGTTTCGGAAGGAACGTATTGGCCTGTCAGCAGACATTGAACAGATGTTCTTCAGATTCATAGTTCGTGAGGAAGATAGAAATTTTCTGCGGTTTTTATGGCATGAAAGCAGTGACCTAACAAAAGAGTTAGTTGAATACCACATGTGTGTACATGTTTTGGGAATTCTCCATCCCCAGCCATAGCAAATTACTGTTTGCAGAAATCTGTTGAGCAAGCTGAAGAGGACATACAGTACTTTGTCAGACGTAATTTCTATGTAGACGATGGTCTTACTTCTGTTTCAACACCTGAGGAAGGAGTTGGTTTGCTGAAAAGGACTCAAGTTGTTTTAGCTGAATCTGGATTGCGCCTTCACAAGTTTTCATCTAACAGCAAGGAAACTCTCGCTGCTTTGGACATCAAGGATGTTTCGTCAGACTTGAAGGATGTGAATCTATGCTTAGAAAATTTACCACAACAAAGGAGCTTAGGCATGGTCTGGGATCTAAACCCAGACTCCTTTAGATTTAATGTGCATCTCCGGGAGAGGCCATTTACTAGGAGATGTGTCCTATCTGTTTTGCATAGTATCTACGACCCAATTGGATTTGCCGCACCAGTCATTCTTAGAGGACGCCAACTTTTTAGAGAACTTACAGACTTTTCCTATGGTTGGGATGATCAGCTACCAGTTGAGTATGCTAAGCAATGGAACTTGTGGATCGATGATGTGGAGAATCTTTCAACACTTGCTATTCCACGCAATGTATTGCCATTTCATAACTCGGTTCGACAAAAAATTACATGTATTCACCAATGCTTCGGAAAAAGCAGTCGCTTGTGTAGTATTCCTGCAAACTGTGAAAAAGGACGGTTGTATACACTCAGAATTCTTATTTGGTAAATCAAAAGTTTCTCCTAAGCATGGATATACCATTCCGAGATTAGAGCTTTGTGCAGCAGTGCTAGGCGCAGAAACGTGTGAAATGTTAGTAAACGAACTTGATTTTCCAGTTGACGTATCATTTTACACGGACAGTAAAGTGGTATTAGGATACATTTATAATCGTACCAGGCGATTTTATACATATGTGGCAAACAGAGTATCAAGAATACGTAAGGTACCGCGACCAGAGCAGTGGTCACACGTTGCTTCGTAGATGAATCCAGCTGATATTGGTACCAGAGGAGTATCAGCCAGTGAATTAGATCAGAGTGCATGGCTCACGCCTCCATCAGTAATATTTGACACATTCACAGATTCAAGGAATTTCAAGCATGAGTTGGTAGACGTTACCAACGATGTAGAAGTCCGACCACTTATCACAAATGTCAAAGATGACAAAGGGCAATCGTTGTTGTCTACATTCGAGAGAATCTCATCTTGGAAAAGTTTAGTATCAGCCCAAACACTTATACGCTTGATGTTACGACTTCGCAAAGGTTTGAAAGCTGAGAAATTTGTAGCAGAAATATGTATCACTGAGAAGTTTATCTTACGAACTGTCCAGAAAGAGACATTTGCTGATGAGTATGACTGCTTGATAAATGGCAAGCCTGTACAGCTTCTAGCTCAATTTCATCATTGAATCTCTTTATAGATGAAGATGGACTTATCAGAGTGGGAGGAAGGATCCTCAAGGCAAATATCAGCAAGAATGAGAAACATCCTATAGTCGTTCCGAAGAAAAGCCATATTGGCATTTTACTTGTTAGACATTTTCACTCCACAGTTCGACATCAAGGTAGACACTTAACAGAAGGAAGCATCATGGCAGGAGTTTATTGGATTGTAGGGGTCAGGAGACTGGTAATGTCAGAGATCTACAAGTGTGTGACGTGTAGACGACTGAGAGGGAAAACGGAAACCCAAATTATGAGTAATCTTCCCGTAGATCGTGTGAAAACATCCCCACCATTCACCTATGTTGGTGTCGACACGTTCGGACCATGGGAAGTTGTGACCCGCAGAACAAGAGGTGGCACAGCCAACAGTAAACGATGGGGGATACTATTTGCATGCATGTGTACACGAGCTGTACATATAGAGGTTGTGGAACAAATGTCTACTTCATCGTTTTTGAATGCGGTTCGTCGTTTTAAGTCCATTCGGGGCAAAGTAGCCGAATTTAGATCGGATAGAGGAACAAATTTTATAGGCTCAACCGACTTTAACAAGGAGGACGCCATTAATGTTGAGGATAAATCTGTCAAGACTTTCTTACTTGGACAAGGTACTACGTGGATCTTTAATCCACCACATTCATCTCATTTCGGAGGAGCATGGGAGAGGATGATTGGACTAGTTAGAAGGGTGCTTGAGGCAATTTTCTTAGAGAACCCTATGAAGAATCTTTCCCATGAAGTTTTGGTGACTTTTCTTGCGGAAGTGTGTGCCATAGTGAACTCGAGGCCAATAGTACCAGTTTCATCAGATCCTGATAACCCTTCAATACTCACTCCATCAGTATTGTTAACTCAGAAAGTTACAACAGATGTTTTACCACTTGATAAATTTGATGTGAGAGAATTGTATAGGTCACAATGGAAGTATTTCCAGATACTAGCAAATAGTTTTTGGAAGAGGTGGAGAAGTGAGTATTTACAGTCGTTGCAAGCTAGAAGGAAGTGGAAGGAAGAGAAAGACAATCTTAAGTCAGGGGATATAGTGTTGTTGAGAGAGAAAGGGTCTCACAGATGTGAATGGCCAACTGCAGTTGTAGAAAAAGCATCCGAAAGTGATGATAGGAAGGTGAGAAAGGTTACTGTAAGAGTGATTAAGAATGGCCAGTCAGTTGTTTATTCTAGGCCTATTTCTGAAGTTGTCTTGTTGTTAACATCATAACCTTTTGATTCTGAACTCTATTTTTAGTTTGTCTGGAGTGACGTAGGATAGTCCGGCGGGGAGTGTGCTTGTTTTAAAGCGGCCAAAAACATTCCTATAATTGGCAACATGATTCCAGTTTAGTTATGAACTGTGTTGGTGATTGTGTCAGCCGATGTGCCAAACAGGAAGACGAGGAGTCAGACTTCTATTTGAATGGTTACAATTAAACAATGGTTAATAAATCTCGAATTGGAAAACTTAAATGAACAGTGAAAACGCTTTATCCTTCTGTTTCCATTGACAAAAAGTACTTGCTAAGCTGGAAATATTGCATGACTTTTGTGTAATGGTCCCAGCAGATAAAGCCTCAAAAAACAGAAGGCCTATTTGTTTGTAAGGCATATTTATATAATTATCTGTAAGAAGAACTAGTGTTTAATTCAGTTCTGGCTATCCTTTATACCCACTATCGACGGACGAAATACTCAAAATCAATCATATTTGCGCTCTTTTGATATACCAACAGCGGACACTGATTTTGAACTATAATATCAATATTTGATGCCTAAACTTCGTAATACATACAAACAGAGGTACATAGCAGGATCCAGCAAATGTTCCAACAAAACTTAAATTTATACTCGTTACTAAAATTCTGACAGGATTGTTCTGTTCATGAAAAACTTCAGCTATATTGTACAATTGTTTATTCAAGAAGAGGATGTTGATACTAGAACATTCCAATCATCTTTAAGACAATTATAATTAGTTGAAAAATAAGAATTCTGAAATATTTGATTAAATTATTAAATAATAATAACATTGCATGAATGAAGACAGTCATGTTTGATTTTGATTTTTTTAATATTGATTCTCAACACTGGTTACATTAAGTCAAAAAGATTTGTTTTTATCTCTTGGCTTTAGCTATGTTTGGTATAATACTATAATCAGTATGTCAAGTTTTTATTGCACAAGTTAATACTGTTTTAAAGCGATATAAGCTGCCACAATGATTATTTTTGTCCCCTGACATATAGTCGAGAATATGATAAAATATGTGTTTATGTACATTATCAAACACGTGAAACGTTGTAAAAGATCTTCTTTTCGAAGTTATTTGTTTTATTAGAATTTAAGTTTTCCCGTACCTTAAAAAATCCAGCTGTATTTCCGTATGCAATGACCTTTCGGATAAACTCTTTCGCCATATCAAATGTACTTCGTAATTCGGTCAGGAGATCTCGGTCCTTTACGCGCTCGGACTATGTTAAAGTCGGACGATTTTTATGTTTTTTATTTTTATTTTTAAAATACAGGACGTGATTTTTATTGGAAAGTGCATGTATTATGTAAAATATATGCTTTTCAACTCTATTTTAAATACCTGAAGAAAATCGGATGAATATATGAATAAATATATCAGGTCACTAAAAGAAATTTCTCCGATCTTTAATGTTACCCTGAATGCTGACATTGACAAAATCAAAACAATATAACTGTGAAAAATATGCGTACCTCATGTTTTACAATCGTGCCGCCATGTCCGGTGGAGTTGGGCAGTTCATGATCATGTGTCAAGAATGATAAAGTCGAGAATGCGATGGGACGAGTTAAAAATGGGTCGAGATCACCTGATATACCCGGCACATGGACAGTTTCAGAAACGAATGTTTTGAAACGACGAAAAAGACCAACTTTACCTGATTTAGGTATGAAATGATGATGTACGAAAATAAACGCAAAGGGTAATAAGAATAGAATGTATATTAACTGCAAATAGCACATTTTATTGGACACTCGGTAATCTTCGTAAAACATTACCGAATGTTAATTTGCAATGCTCAAAGTAATGGCGGACAAACAATAACTGATATTACGGGTTACGTTTGGTAAGATCGTTGCAATTATATATATATGAGATAAAATATTACATAAAATGGGCATGTAAAATTGTTCACCTACGACAGCTCATATCGCTTTAAATGATTTATTTATTCAAGAAACGAATGCATACTTGGATAATTCTAGTAATTGTTACCTTTGTACGTTTTTAACATACTACAATATTACATCCGTAAGTCATTACCTGAAAAGTACATTTTTTCACTTGCACAATTTAGACTGTCCTCACACGAATTAATGATAGAACAGGGTAGATATAGAAATATCCCAAGAGAAGACAGAATTTGTGAAAAGTGTTCACATCATGAATTGAAGATGAATTTCATTTCCTTTTTATATACCCTTTCTATAGAGATTTGAGGTCTAAGTACATAAATAAATATTACTAAAAAGCCTTCTATGTTTAAATTAGTCCAATTATCAAGTATTAAAGATAAATACAAAATTGTGTAACCTGGTTAAGTTTATTAATAATGCCTTTGTGCAGAGGGAAAAAAATGATTTATTTCAATGTTCTTTCTCCGTTTTCATTTTCATATTCTTGATGTAGTATATGTACTTTTCTAATAAGATATATATAATAAATATAATTAATTATTATATATTTTATAATAAATAATAATTTATTAAAAATATATATATAATATATTTATAATATATTATAAATTAATAATATAATTAATATATTTTTAATAATAATTATATATAATATATAATTTTATTTATTTATAAAATAGTTAATTATATTATATATAAATTAGTTATATAATAAATTATATAATGAATAAATTAATAAAAATAATTAAATTAATTAATATTAATAATAATAAAAATTGAATTATATTATAAAATTATATTTAATATAATAATTATTATATTTTTATTATAATTATAATTATATAAATTTATATATATTATAATATTATAATATTTTTTTTTATTATATATATTATAATATAATATATTAATTATATAATTTATAAATAAATTAATTTAAAATATAATTTATTTTTAATATTATAATTAAATTAATATATAATAAATATTATTATGATAATATTATTAAATTTTAAAAATTTATAAATAATATTAAATATTTATAATTATATATTTATTAATTATATAAATATATATTTATATTAATTAATAAATAAATTATATAAAGTATTAATAATAAATTATAATTTTATAATTAATTAATAGTAATATCAATTAATTAATATATAACTATTTATTTATACGTATTGCACACACAGACAGATATATATATATATATTTCATTTTCATATTCTTGATGTAGTATATGTACTTTTTCAATTTAATTAATATATAACTATTTATTTATACGTATTGCACACACAGACAGATATATATATATATATATATAATATATATATATATATATATATATATATATATATATATATAATATATATATATATATATATATATATATATATGATAGGGACATAATTTGTACTTGGTACTGATTTGTTTCACTGTAGTTTTCAAGTATAAATGGCAACTTAGCATTTTGCATTGTTAGTATTTGTTCACGGTGTATTGAGTTAGTGCCTATTCAGCAATTTACGTTTACCTGAGAATTTTTTACATTTTGTAGAGTTTCGTTTTGCACGGAAATTTACTTCGATTTTCGATGTTAGCATGTGTATAAATTGGCTGTTAATTCAATATATTTACATACCGACTGCAATTCCCTTCATTGCAAGTATATAGAGCGATATATTGCATATTCCGGTAAATACAGTCGCGTGCCCCGAGTATTAACCACTTTACTTTTCAGCGTAAGAATACATGAACGAATCAATAAAGAATAGAATATCACATGTTTATTTCTTATATATTTAATCTTAAAAGCCATATATTAGGCCTACCACAAAACAAATAAAAATCACAGAAAGAAATTGGAAACACGAGACTACATCTGTAGCACATTGTACAGCCTACAGGCCCATATCGCGATATATCTAGGTCATGTTATGACCAGAACCACAGACCACCGTCTGGCTTCATAGTTACAACAGAAAGAAAGAAAGTAAGGCCTAGTGCAACTTTGTCAAGCAGGACTTCTAGCTCAACAAAGCGAGCGCGACATTCCAAAAATGGACATCAACCACATTGATTAAACACGGACAATTTCGAATTCCAGGATCAACGTTAACAGTGCGAATCGGAATTCAGAAATCGTGACATTGTTTTAAATACCAATCCATAATCACCTAAGAAAAATGTGAAACCATGAAAGAGCGAAAAACTATCACTGTGTTAAGAAGTGCAACAAAACATGCAAAATATTTATTCAAAACACGTGTTTTCCCCGGAGCGTGGGAAACTGCCACCATGCTAAATTCAGACATTTTGTTGTAATTATTTCTAGACTTTTTAATCGTTTTATTTCAATTTTTACAATTATGTTTTAATTCAAATTGACAGCTTGTTTAGATATATTATATTTACCTGTACATTTTTAAGATTTGATGACACTGTGAATAGTGATTACATAATGGACTCACTTCCCGGGCAATTATAACTGTTTGTTTTGGCATTTAGATAATTGTTTAAGATTACGTCTTAATGTACATTTCTATTTACTGTGTAACTAATCTAACACATGTCAACCTTTTCCAATCCTCAAACCATTTCTAATTCTAAAGCTATTGTTAAGTTTTTCTGAAATCTTATGCTTCGGTTCGGAAATCAGTCACACTTCTGATCACTTTGTTTACGTATATATAACCGTGCGGTCTTTTTTATTGTTCAGTGCTGTCTTTTTGAGTCCGTACACTTTATAATGTTAGTTTTGTATTTGGTATTGCAGTTTCAATTTACAAAATATAGAATAAGTGAAACACACAAATAAAATATATACACGCTATCTTTGTCCCGATATCAATATGCCTACAGGTGAACAGCTCAACCTGAACGCTACTTCTCAAGTTCCGAGAAAAAGACTCCCAATATATATATATATATATATATATATATATATATATATATATATATATATATATATATATATATATATATATATATATATATATATATATATATATATATATATACAAAATATGTAAAACGAAGAAAAAGACACAATAGATGATAATGGCTATCAAAAGTTGAGAAATTAAGATAAAATGTTTATAATCTTAATACAAAGGAGGATCGTCAGATATCCGCGACGGGTATTTACCTTACGGCTCTGCTCTGACTAAAGATAACGTGCCTACGGGGAATTAAGTAAAAGGAAAAAGGGAAATAAAATACAAAGTAGAAAATGAGCTAACAATAGATTCGATAGACGTGTTCTATGATCAGAGCAGATTTTGTCTGTCAAATTTGCCTTTTCTCCCGGTAAGAAATGTCCTCATTGCTTTAAATCTTCATAATCAAATGATGTATAAATATGTTTAAAATTAAATTTTAAAATACCATGTCACTATTACTGTCACACGTTACACACATTACACCGAGTATATTGGATTTGTCCATATTACCACGGTATAATCGGTATGTACATATATCACATGCTTTATTTCCCATATTTTTACTTAAAGTCACAAATTTTTAAAATTATTTTTAAGTTGAGTTGTCCATAAAAGCAGTAATTCTGATGATGTCACATTTGCAGGTGTGAACCTCAAGCAAGAAGCAATGACTTTTTATTATCTAAACCATAATCGTAAAATTATTGATTGATAAATCTAAATATAAACAAATACTGTTCAATATCAATCTATTTTGAGTAACTATTTGTGAGTCAAAACATAATAGCCTTTTATTTGATCAGTTATTACATCGCCAGTAATATGTAATATTTTTAAGTGATAATTCTTGTAAAATTTCAATCTGAAGCCGGGATACACATAAGAAAACATCCTGTAGTAATACATCGAGGAATGAGTAATTTTTATCTTTTAATTTAGAATTTGTCGACATAAAGATTGGTCAGACCGAATATGCGTCAAAATGTACAATTTAAGAAAGATGACCAGTCTTCCTTAAAATGCACATGGCCGAATTGACTTGCAAAAATTTCTTAGAATAGAATTTTCTAATTAATTTCTTGTTTACGTGAAACCTCCGAATAAGAAATTCTGAAATATTTTCTTTTGGCTCCCAGGAAGGTTTCTTATAGCCAACCCATTTTAGTTTATAAAACATCTGATTGCCTTGCTTTCGACACGCCAAAATTTTCTCCACCTCATGCTGTTGTCCATCATTATTTGTTTTGGTTTCAGTGGTAGAGCCGTTTCTTATATTTTGCTGGGTATTAGGGGTTGGACGGCCTACTGAATTTTGAGTATTTTGCAATTGCTGTGCCTGATCATTTTCGAAATCTATTTCCTCAGTATTAAGATCTGCATTTTGATCTAGGGGATTTGTAGAGCGTGTGTTCGGGTCAAAATATGGCTTTAAACAATTTGCGTGAACAGGTGCATTCAGTACTTTTTTGTCTGAGCATCTGCGCAGCACGCAAGAATAGTATGGCGCTTAGTAAATTGAAAAATGTCGCATAATTCCTGTATCAGTTTCGACATGGAATTTTGTCCGCGATCACTCACAAATTCTTTCGGCGCACCGTACCGACATATAATGTTATCATACAGCAGGCGCGCGATCTCTGCTGCTGTACCGGTTCGCATAGGGAAGGCCTCGCACCACTTACTGAACGGACAGACCACCAGTAAGATCTGGTTGTAATTGTCTGTAGTTTTCGGCAAGTTGCACAGAATATCCATATGCAACCGCGAAAATACTCCGTCCGCGGGTAGAAGTTGTAGTGGAGCGCTCTTGGCATGTGGGTTATTCTTTGCTGCTTGGCATTCTAAGCACGCGCGAACATATATTTTAATATCTTCCCACATTCTTTTCCAAAAGTATTTCAACCGGATTGTGTTGTACGTCCGTTCATGACTTGGATGACCTGCCAAAATATCGTCTTTCAGTGACTTTGGCATAACTAGCTGTTTGATTATACGGTCCGATTCACGACCTTTGCCTCGCGGGTAGTATAGATGGTAGAGAATCTCATCATCGAGAATGTAATGATTTGATTCTTTTATCACGTGATCGGCTTGCGATCTATTCTTCTTTAGCTCGTCGCGTTTTAAGTAATCAATCATTGTTACGAGTTCGGGATCAGAAGCTTGCTCATTTCACAACTGATCAACGGTGATCGTCGTGGTTGACAATATGTTCGTGATCGGATCAAGTTCCGTATACTGCTTCTCTGCGTTGAAAAGCCTTGTTAGAATATTTGGCTCCTCGTCGCCGGAACGGAACAAGATATCGCTTCCGCCGATATTTTCGTGTGCGACAGGTTTATCAATCTGACCTACTATCGGTTCAATAAAACTATCGTCACGCTTCCGGGTTACCGGAGTATATGTTCGGGACTAAGCGCGTCCGCGTTGCTTTTGCCTGGCTTATAATGAATTTCGAAATTACAAGCTTGCAGGTAAATTGACCAGCGTGCTAGACGACCAGTACTTTGCTTGATTTTCTGCAAGTACTGTAACGCGATGTGGTCCGTGTACACGTGGAATTTTGAGTTCGCGAGATAGACGTGGTATTGCTTAATACTTTCCACGACAGCTAAGCACTCGCGGTCTTTCACGTCCCACTTCTGCTCAGATGGTCGCAATGTTCGTCCGCCATATGCAACAACATGTTCTCGACCTTGATCATTTTTTTTTACCTAGAACGTAGTTGATAGCGTATCCTGAAGCGTCTGTGTGTAGAATGAATTCGCGTGAGAAATCCGGAAAGACTAAGATCGGAGGCGAAGTCAACCTTTCTTCGAGTGTGCAGAATGCATTTTCGCACTCACTGGTCCATTCAAACTTTGCATCTTTGCTCAGGAGATGATACAAAGGTGCAGCTAGCTTGACCATGTTTTTTAATGAAGCGCCTGTAATAGTTGCATAGGCCGAGAAACATGCGAACTTGTTTTATATTTTCCGGCCGCGGGAAACTCTGAACTTCGTCGGTTTTAGATTGATCGACAGCGATACCGTCTCTAGAAATCACGTGACAGAGGTATTCGACTTTCTGACACGCGAACTGGCATTTTGATTGTTTTAATTTCAGATTTGCGTCTCGAAGTTTTTGAAAAACCGCGTTCAAATGGCCTAAATGTTCCGAAAAATGTCCGACTGAATACTAGTATATCGTCGACATAGACTAACGCGCACTTCCAGTTTAAGTCGCGTAAAATTTCGTCCATCACCATTGAGAACGTACCTGGTGAATTGGCAAGCCCGAATGGAAGCCTATAAAACTCGTACACGCCTTTGTGGGTCGTAAACGCAGTTTTGTTTTTAGTTTCCGCGTCTAATTCGATTTGCCAGAATCTTGTTGCATGTCTAAGACACTGAAAACTTGCGACTGCGATTCACCTAACGTATCGAGTACTTCATCAAGCACAGGGAGGGGCCAGCTAAATAAGTCTTTCGTAACCGCGTTGAGTTTCAGGATGTCTATTGCGAAGTGCAACTGTGGGGCTGTTCCAGGTGTTGATTTTTTCGTCACCATAACGACAGGACTTTGCCATGCAGATGTGGACTTTTGGATAATGCCTAATTGTTCCATATCTCGTCTATATGGCGAGACATTTCTTCCTGAACCTTAGGCGTTGTTCTGTACCTATGTTGCCGAATATGTTTTGCATCTCCTGTGTTTATCTTGTGTTTGTACAAGCCACAGCAACCTAGCTCAGACATGTCTTTTGCAAAAGCGTCTCGGTTCTGACCAATGACTGCTAATAGCTCTTGCATTTGACTGTCAATTAGAGCGGCTTTAGATAGGTCTATACCTAGCTCAGATGCTACTTTAACAAAATGAGCAGTTTGGCTGTCAGTATTTTCCTGGCCTACAGTGATATTTGCAATATTGACAGAGTCGTCATTTAACTCACCAAATATTTCATTTTCATTTATTTCTGTGAAATTTCCCAGAATAGACTTTTTCTTTAGCCTAATGTTTGCATTTGTGGGATTTAATAACTGAACAAAGGGTGGGTGTCATTTGTTTTGACTAAACATCTAGCATGCATTAGATTCCATCTGCTAATTATAGATGACTTTGGCTCGACCATGCCTAACACTGACTTTCTATTGGTTGGAATGTCCTGTATTGACACTTTCACAACCGCGTGATGTCGAGCTGCGATAGTCACCTGCGCGACCAGCTTGAATAGATTTGAGTCGTCTGAATCTGCGACGTCATTTAAAGAAATTTCCGTAATTCCACCTTGTAATTTTAAAGTCTCATGTGCGAAATCTAAAGTTGTTTTTTAAGTATTTAGAAAATCCCGTCCGGATATGGCTGGCATGTGCATACACTCTAAAACATGAAAATCTTGTTGTAAATTTAATCTGCCAATATCAAGATATGCTGAAGCACAGCATTGGGATATTTCAAATTGGGCCATAAATCTTAGTGCATTACTCAGAGGCAAAGCTTTTGATGTATATGCTTTAATGCCAAAAGAACAAACTCTTGATTACAATGCTTTGAAAAAAAAACAGCATTACTAAGGTGTTATGAACTAACAGAAGATGGGTTTAAAGCAAAATTTCGGTCTTGTAAGCCAGATTCAATTGAAAATTTTACTCAATTTGCTGTTAGGCTAAGTAGTTACTTTGATCGGTGGGTAGATATGGCTAAGATACCCCATAGTTTCGAAGGTTTGTATGATTTGATGTTGCGGGACCAATTCTTGCATGTCTGTAACAAGGACCTTAAACTAAAAGAACGTTTAGCTCAATCATTAAATCAAATGGCTGTATTAGCAGATCAGTACAAGGACACACGGAGAATAAGTGCAAACAAATTGACAGAGAAAGGTAATACACATCAAAATCAAAATCAAAGGTCAAATTAAAGCCCTCAACATGATAAAAAAGATTCCGAGGTAGATAAAAGAAACAAATTTGTACCAAAAAGTGAACGTAAATGTTATAATTGTGGGAGGCAAGGTCATATAGCCTCTGAATGTAGATTGACAAAAGGGGGTCACAGAGTTCACGGTGTGTTACAGGAAAATGTTGAGTGTAATCAGAATGGTTTCGTTGATGAGTTTCCTAAAACATGTTCGTCTTGTATAGTGCCTACTCAGTCTACTTTCATCACATCGAAATCATCAGTTTCTCCTACTATACTTACTTCATCTTGTCACGATGTTAATGAAATCAAAATGCCAGTTTCAAGTGGTTTTGTTGAAGGGAAACCTGTTACAGTTTTGAGGGATACAGGGTGTTCAGGTATTGTAATACGTCGAGATTGCTTACATGAAGATTGTTTGAGGGGAGAATTTCAAACTTGTATTTTAGCGGACGGTATACGCATAAAAGCACCCGTTGCAAACATAACAATAAACACGCCTTATTTACAGGGTTCAACTCATGGTGCATGGAACCTCCTATTTATGATTTAATCTTAGGCAATGTACCTAATGTAAGACCACCAGGTAGTCCGGATCCAAATTGGAATCCAGTGAATGCTGTCGAGACAAGACAACAACTTCAGAATAAAGGTAAATCTTACCCTAAACTGAAGGTCCCAGAAATAATTAAGGATCACATAGATCCAAACAGTTTTAAAACTGCTTAACAGAATGATCATTCTCTAGCAAAGATAAGAGAGTTGGCTGGAAAGAATGCTACTTGCACTAACAAAACTGGACACGTTAAGTGGGTTATACGGAATGGTTGGATTTATCGTAAATTTTCTTCTTCAAAAGTTGAGAGCGGTAAATTATTTTTGCAGTTAGTAGTTCCAGAGGCCTATAGGAATTTAGTTCAGAAATTAGCTCACGAGTCAATATTGTCTGGTCACTTAGGTACAAGACGTACTACTGTTAGAGTAATTTCGGAATTTTATTGGCCAGGTATACAATCGGATGTCAAGATTCTGCCAGTCTTGCGATATTTGCCAACGTACGTTACAGAAAGGTAAAATATCTAAAGTGCCATTACAGAAAAATGCCGCTCATAGACGAACCGTTCAAGCGTATAGCTGTTGATATTGTTGGGCCGCTATACCCCTCAACAGACAAAGGTAACAAGTACATATTAACCATGGTTGATTATGCCACGATATACCCCGAGGCAGTAGCATTGCCAAGTATAGAAACGGAGAGAGTTGCTGAGGCATTAATTGATATTTTTTCACTTATAGGTTTTCCGAGTGAAATGCTCACAGATATGGGTTCTCAGTTTACGTCATCACTTATGTCTGAGGTAAGTCGTTTGATTTCTATTAAACAACTTACTACCACTCCTTATCACCCCATATGCAATGGGTTGGTAGAGAGATTTAATGGTACATTGAAGCTAATGCTTAAACGTCTGTGCACAGAGCGTCCAAAAGACTGGGGAAAATTTCTAAATGCGGTGTTGTTTGCATATCGTGAAGTGCCGCAAGAAAGTTTGGGGTTTTCACCTTTTGAGTTGGTGTATGGTAGGTCAGTTAGAGGTCCAATGAGTATTTTGAAAGAGTTGTTAACCAATGACATAGGTGATCAACAGGTTAAAGCAACATATCAGTATGTAATTGACTTGAAAGAAAAACTAGAAACCATGCGTGATCTCGCCAGAGACAGTCTGGAAAAGTCAGCTTCACGATACAAGAAATATTACAACAAAAGTGCAAGGCACAGAAATTTGAAGGTAGGTGATAAGGTGTTAGTACTTCTACCTACAGACAACAATAAGTTATTAATGCAGTGGAAGGGTCCTTTTGTTGTTGTCAAGAAACAAGGACGAGTTGACTATCAAATAGATATGAATGGCAAGTTGAAAACATTTCAAATAAACATATTGAAACAACAGTTGCAATAGTTGTAGTGAAACAGAGAGGTCAGGTGAAAATGCGTTTTCAGTGGTCAATTCAGCAGTAGTTGACGGTTTTGACAGTAATCTAGATGAAGGAAAGTTTGAATATTTTCCTGATCTAGAAGTGAAAGATGATTTTAACTCTGTAGATGTAAACCAGGAATTAGATTGTAAAATGAAAAGTAAGGTATGGGAACTCATAGAAAAGAATTCTGATGTTTTGAGCAATACACTTGGTAGAACAAATGTTCTAGAGCACAATATTAAACTGGCAAACGAAAAACCAGTCAATGTTAAATGTCGTCCGATACCCTACTCAATGTTACCGGTTATAGACAAAGAGGTCAATGACATGTTAGAAATGAATGTTATTGAACCATCTGTCAGTCCGTTTTGTTCCCCTGTAGTTTTAGTACCTTAGATTTTGTATTGACTTTAGATCCCTAAATAGTCAAACAGTATTTGATGCAGAACCTATGCCAGATTCAGATGAAATATTTTCAAAGTTTGCTGGGCATAAGTACTTTTCAAAGATTGCTTTGTCCAAAGGTTATTGGCAAGTGCCATTATCCGAATCTGCGAAACCGAAAACTGCATTAAAGTCATCAAAAGGTTTGTTTCAGCTTCAGCCGTTTGGGTTGGTGACAGCACCCGCTACGTTTTCTAGACTTACGCGTAAGGTTTTGGCAAACATGAATAATATTGAAAATTTTATTGATGACATTATTGTATTTACAATGACATTTCAGGAACATATGAAAATCTTGAGTGAATTGTTCAGTATACTACAAAATGCTGGTTTAACGGCAAAGTCAAGCAAATGTTCCATATTATATTTTAGTTTGGAGTGTCTTGAACACATCGTTGGTGAAGGTAAGTTACAACCAAATATAAAAAAAAATCAAAGCTATACAGGAAGCTCCAGCGCCTATTACGAAAAGACAATTGCGTTCGTTTCTGGGTTTAGTAGGTTTCTATAGGAAGTTTATTCCAAATTTCTCAGAAATTGCTTTACTACTTACAGACAAAACGAGAAAGGGAACGCCAAACAAATTGGAGTGGGGAAAAGCTCAAGATGTTGCTTTTCATACGTTGAAAAATGCTCTTGTCAAATTTCCAATTTTGAAACATCCAGATTTGAATGAGAAGTTTATTTTACAGACAGATGCTTCCGAAAGATGTATAGGTGCTGTACTTCTTCAGAATGAGCAAGGAAAGTGTCTTCCGATTGCATTTGCTAGTAGGAAATTGAAAAATGCTGAAGTGGCGTATGCAACAGTGGAAAAAGAATTCCTGGCCATCGTATGGGGTATTCATAAGTATCAAAAATACTTATATGGAAGAGAATTTATTCTTGAGACAGATCGTTTTCCACTCATTTATTTGAATAAATCAAAAGTGTCAAATCCAAGATTGATGAGATGGGCTCTGAGTTTACAGCCATATCGATTTAGCATCAAAGCCATCAAAGGAAGGGAGTGATAATGTCTGAGCTGATTATTTGAGTAGACAGTGAAAATAAATTGTATTTCAGTTTAATTTGATTTTAGTTTTATAGTTTAATGTGTGACAAAGTACTTCGTACTTCATAAATGGGGAGGTATTGTCACATTAAACTTGTATATCATATGTATAAATATGTATGGTTCAAATTTTATATAGCATGTGTAAATAGATTCTAATCTAATCGAACACCCTAATTTTATTTTATCGAGTTTTTATTTCGAACACACTCATTATCATTACATAAGTACCCGTTTTAGTTATCCCGTTTGGTACCTCAGCGCAAAATTGGTTCTACCGAAGCATATAGATTTAGGGTAGTTTGGCACGAAACTCAGACGAGAAGCATTTTAGATACTTTCAGGGCGTAGTCCACTTGCAGAAGTTTATAATTTATTTGCTCTTCTGGGGTAAGTGAACTTATTCAATTATGTTAGTAACGTTTGTAATTGTTTAAGTAACATCAATAGTACAGGAAATTTGTAACTGAAATTGATATTAGAATATAGATACATTTGTTTATATTGTTTTATACTATTGAAGTATGCTATTTACGTTTGTAATAACGATAACTCTATCGTATATTTAGTGTAAAATAAGTGAAATATATGAATCAATCTATTAAGTATTATTACTGTAGTAATGTACAGTTAATAGGGTGTGTATCATTGATTCATTTTGTGTGGAATTATAGTAATTATATATAGTGTGTAATTATTAAATGTATTTCATTAATTAAGTATTAATGATGTAAAGTATATAAAGTACGGAGTGTAGTAAAATATTAACAGTAAATATATTGTGTGAAGTTCGGAAGTATTAACAGTACAGTATGTTCAATACTTACCTTAGAATAGTGTGTATAAGTGTAATACTTACGTAAATACTATTGTGTGTGGCATACTTTGTATTAACAGTATCTTTGTTTATTTATACAGGTTTTATTCGGTTGAGTTTAAAACCATATCAACCAGACATTTCAGTACCTCCGCTAAATGGGATCATGATAATAGTGAATGTGTATATTTTCAATAATTAAAGATATAAAACTTAAAAAGTGATTTTTCATATTTATGCTACAAGCCTAAAGTTCAGGTCATCTTGTGACAGGGGTGATACTTGTCACCTGATTTCGACTCTGGAATTTCATAGATCCGTGTTTGTACAATGTCACAAAATTTGTATATTGTCTCCTTATGACTATATTTTGGTAACTGACTTTATATGTCGGATTAAGTGAAGATAGATATTGAGAGATAACATTAGTATCTGTTTTTCTTTTTTCATTTGGAATAGGTCTGGAAAATGCATAATGAAAATTCTGGTTCATAAATTATTATAAAAGCAGGACATATTAGGAACTCAACTTAAAAGGAACGGAATATGAGGACCAGTTGAGCATTATAACTTTGGTAGTATGTTTATAATATTTGCAACCACACACCCCCCCCCACACACACACTCTCTCTCTCTTACTCTTCTTTAAAACCCATATTAACTCAACGACCCCTGAAAGACAATGAACTCTTCTGTAAAAATCAATTACTTAGACCAGTCAAAATGTTTCTTTAGGGGTGAATGGGTTAAGTGGTACTGCTATTTCGTGTACATTTAATAACATACCTTATATTGCTAATGTGTAGAGCTAGAAACGTATTTTTCCTGTCGTAACTTAGTATTTCATCACCTTGGCCTATACATGTGCAAAACCGTGTTAAATGATACAAAAAGTACATATACTTATTAAAGACTTTTATCATTTTTGTGTTTATTCAATAGAACAACAATTTTATGGTTAAGTGTGATACTTAGTTTAGATTATAAATTCATGTGAATGGTTTTAGAGCAATATCTTTTTGCTCTATAATTATACTTATTACATTTTATACTTTATTTCGATTTTTGTTTGCTTTTTTTCTTTGGGGGAATCTCCATGGATGAAAATTTAACAATGGAGCAATCTTCGACTCGACTTGAACACTTCCCAAGCTTCATATGCACCCCTGCCGAAAAATATGAGTCGTGACTATGATGTTTGCGTTTGAAATTATCTAATTATTTATGCTCTGACACCTGTTACAAAAGTGAATTTTATCTTTTCTTTCACTGAAAATATTACAGTTGATATAATGAATGTATAATGAATGTATAATATTAATAAAAAAAATAAAGTATAAAAAAAATTATGATTTTATTGATAAAATCATTACACTTCAATTAATCACTATATGATTAATATTAAAACATGTATGTAGATTAGCTGAGGGTAAAAGAGCATTTTTGTACTGTTTTTACACCATGCACACTGACATTAATTTATAAATCAGTCAATTTTATTTTTATTTCAATAATTTTCAACGATTAATAATGAACCATGGAGATCCGTCAATAGTCCTGGAGCTGTAGTGAATCCTCGTTAAATAAATAAAGCGTTAAATTAAAAAATATTGAACTGAGTTACAAACGTGGATTATTTCTTTTATGACATACCGTTCAGTGTTTGTTTTTTAATATGAATTTTATATCCGCACTTATCGCCATTTTTCCAAAAATGAAATTTTATGTTTCTATCAATGGAATATCTTATTTTGCAAATTTAACAACAAAAAATTAACCATGCAAACTATGAAAAAACCACTTTGTGGCTGAATATAAATACCTGTACAGTTGATCTCCCAATAGGAAATTTGATACTGGTGTTCCGAATGAGTTATAGATAACTGGAAGAAAAACTATTATCAGAAGACGCTTTTGGTACTTTCCAAATGTTCCAAGACTTTTAATAATTTCTTCGTATTCCATTTTGTCCACCAAAATAAAAAGTAGATGGATTTAAAAACGATACATTTGCATCATATTTTATAATGCAATCTTTACTATTTGCTATCTCGTCAAGTGATATGTCTCATGGTAATTTTCACGAAACATTCAGTGAATTCATGCATATCAGTTAATAGGGCATAAATATGATTGGCATATTGTACACACATATATAAAGAGGTCAAAAGAATTTTATAGTCGTATAGTCGATGAAAAATTGAAAATAATCGAGGTTACATTTCATATTCTCTGTTGGCGGGTCTTACGAAATACATGATTTGATTATCTAATATGTGTAGTCAATTTAGTTGTCGAAAACAAATTGAAGCGATGTTTAAAAGTCGAAATATTACGCCTACTTTTTGTAAACACCCACTCACTGATATTTAGCGATTGATATACTGTATAAGTACTTCAAGTAAGTGTATCTTCATTTGGAACAGGAGCTTGACACGCGTTATTGTACTACTACTGCGCTTATATATATATATATATATATATATATATATATATATATATATATATATATATATATATATATATATATATAATATATATATATATATGTGTGTGTGTGTGTGTGTGTGTGTGTGTGTGTGTGTGTGTCTCGCCTGACCTATGTTTGACATATCATCTATAATGCATCTTAAAAGAAGTCATTGGACTTATGAGAATCATGCAAGGATATGTTAACTATTACTTGCTTAGTCATAAGTAATTGTTTATGGATGGCAAAGTATCTGTATTGAAGAAGAAATTCTAATCAGTGTTACTCACATACGTATATAATTTAAGTGTACTTGTGAATTTGTATTTTACCGTAAAACTTCAATACATTCATTTTATTTCCATTCAAAAACTTAACTTCATGTCGAATATAAGTTTGGACTGAAATTCCTCTCTTAATGTCCAAACATTTATCAATATTTCAATGTATATATTAATGTCTTCCAATGTATATGCAATATAATCAGTTGGTAACCCATCTGTATTAATATGGAAAGTGCAAAATCCAACTAGGTGGCTAATGCATTTTGATACAACGATGTCGATCGACAGATATTTGTTAACACTTGCATGACAATTCATGTCAGGTACTGCGCTGTGCAATATATTACTGGTATTTTGATAACCTTGCGATGACGTGACAATAAATTCGTGTCTTCTGTTGTTACATGTGACCTTTCCATGTTTATTCAGGTTTCTATTTACGTCCGACCTACATGTTCTTGTTCACGAGAGAAGGTGTACATGCTATTATGCTATCATAGAATATTAGTGCGAAAATACAATTTTAAAGCCTCTTGCAACGCAAAAAAATGAATTTAGTTAATAAAGTCGTTACAAATATTACTACCAGCAAAGCAAGTTCCACGCATCCACGTGATTGTAAAAAAACAAACATGTTTTCAAATAGAAATTTCCGAATAAATGTATTATTCTACTGGAAGCAGAGTTCTGAGTATCGCGCTTCAAAGCATGAAAACTCTCGCCTCTAAGCCTGGCCGGTTCCAGTTTAGTTGGAATCTAAACTGATGTTGGTTTGAAGTCTGCCAATTTTCTTGTTGAAAGTCGGTGGTCTTACCCGGGTACGTTACTCTTCAATTAAGAAATAGCAATTATCATACCGTTGAATAATTCTTGAGTGCAGTGGAATATATTAGTCAAACAAACAAACATATTTCAACCCCGGAAACCAATAATACAGGGAAATCAAATTATAAGAAAGACTGATACCAAAGTATTAATATTCATGATGTTCAGACGACAAATATACAAACCTGGTGAACATTGGACAAAGACAGACCTCTAAATACCTAGCGGTGTGGTCAGGTGCCATGAATGAGTTTAAGCATCACCTTTTGACCGGTTGCAACCTCCATGACAACTGTCAAATCTAAATGAAAAAGTGAGGAAGAACTCCACGTCACAATTGGTACAGATGAACCACTATCATTATCATTGGTTATATAGATGTAATTCAATAAAATTGGACAATAATTCATACGGTTTGTTTGATCCGTTATTACAAACCATTGAGTTATCATTGTATGATTTTATCTTTAAAAGTCCAAAAATCATCTGTTTTTTTTAAATAAATGTTATGCTTTTAACATTAACACAATCAATATGAATAATTGTACTTTTATATTTAAACAGATTAATAGAATCTAGCTCCACTTTGAGTTCCAGACAGAAACAATATCAGTCGAGGGTGGGATGAATCAATGAGTTCCAACCGAGGTTGGGATATTTATTCATCACACCCGAGACTGATATTTTTTTCTATCTGGAACTCAAATGTTGTGCTTGATTATTTTTATCACACATGGATTGCTTGAAATCCCGTTTGTTTGCATATACATGTATTTATCAGTTTGATTTATTTCAGTGACCGCATCACTGTGTTCTTCACCCACTGTCCGCAAACAAATATAAACCCATATTACACACACACACATTTTCTTTCAAACATATTTGATAAGATTTTCGTGTAATTAATATTGTGTTTTAACAAAGTAAAGTATCAACACGAAAACCCCCTTGATTTACCATGTTAACAAACAATGCAGACGACGTCTGTAAGGATACAAAATGCTGTAGATCATCTTTTCCGGATAGAATTGTGCAGTACTGGTAAAAATTGAGACCAGTCTATCTCATGTGCGAGAAATAATTTTTGTGACGATTAATTGTAAACTTACTTGACACAACTGAATTAGATACTTCCATAAATCATTTGAATAAGATACTAGTTTTAATTTTTCACGCAAGTACAAGAAAAAAAGACGATCAAATTACAAACTGTCTTTGACATGAAAACTGCTTAACTAGAACAACTTCAGAAGATCATATTGTTTTACTATCATTTGATATCATTTCATTTATAGCATCATTTGTATTTTAAAAATTACATTTTTTAGTCGAAGGAGCTACCATTTCAGTTTAAGCTATGTTTGACATAAAAAGAGATCGTTCACACTTGAACATAACATTCTATCTATAATGATCATACAAAGGAAACAGTTTAGCTTAGACCTCGCTGCGGATACCATCTCACGGTTAAGACCACAAATATGTAGTCTCTTGAAAACTTCCTGACAAATATTTAATAAGAACTGACCCTTACTTAACAGACCACTTCGCTAAAAAGACCACTTTTAGATAGTTAGATGGTCTTTATAGCGTGTTTCTGCATTATTTTCATAAAATGTCAGTATTCAACATATATCAAGCATTAACGTTTAGTTTATTTTACAATCACAACCCCGATTAATACTAACAAGGTTTCAAGGAGCTATAATATTATAAACATAATACTAAAGTTATAATGCTCAAGACGATCGTTTCTGTCTATTATCCTTCATTAGATGAGCGCCAATTTAAAATATATGAATATTTTCTAAAGAGAAAAATGGTATCACACAGGGCCAAATAATAAATCTAAATGCATAGCCAAAGAATAGCTAAGATATTGTATGGCACGGTCTAAAAGGCAAGTATTCCCAATTTAATCATAATAATCTGTTGTATCTTGATGCAAGAATATCGTTTCATAATTCGTTTGTTTGAAGTTGCACGTATTAGGTAGTTAAAACATTAAACTTTCCGGGACTTTCCGCAGGCCGACACCTGAGATGAGCCCCAAATGCCAGTAGTACTAAAAATCATAAATCGGTAAAGTGTTGAACTAATTCCAGCTTCAAACACACAAAAATCATGAAATAAAATGATGTACATTTTGTGCCGACGACTATTTCACATGCATGTG
This sequence comes from Atrina japonica, assembly GCA_030159075.1. Taxonomy (NCBI): domain Eukaryota; kingdom Metazoa; phylum Mollusca; class Bivalvia; order Pterioida; family Pinnidae; genus Atrina; species Atrina japonica. Next base: position 254,304 of record BROG01000269.1, read on the forward strand.
AACATGATTTTCTATATGTATCATTTATTCATCTATACTGTCTCCTATCTTTTTAAGGAGTAACAACTTTCAAGAGTATGCAGAACAAGCTGATCAATATGTAATTTGTTCCGATAATTCGTAATACTTGAATTGATAAGTTATGATCAATCATCCGCGAACAATGTCAAAATAATCATGATATAGATCTACATTTGAAATCAGTGAATTGAATAATGATTCCATCAAAATGTTTTATAAAACCAAACGTTTGCATGGAAAAAATTCCATTGGTTGTACTGCAGATTTATCACTTAAATTCATTTTGATGTTGGCAAAGTTCCAATATTGGTTAAAAGGGCAATAGCTGTCTTTACCAAACAAATTATTTAAATTTTATCTGCGTTTACTACTTGTACTGGATTTTCCAATACAAATAGGAGCTAAACACAGGCATAAAAAATCTTTTATTACTGTATATTTTGTGAAAATATGATCTGTTCAAGTGTAGTATGCATATACAAATACTAATTGTAATTGAATAATTGCCAAACTAGAATAGAATAGAATAGAATAAGATTTATTTAAAGTCGGCATGATAATAACATGTGAACATAAGCTCTCAGGAGCTTTTTACCGACATAAATAACATATAAAATTAACATAATAGTAACATGGCATGCATTAAACGCAAAGATGAATCTAAGCACATGCAAGCGTATTGAAGCAAATGAACTAAAAAGAGCTAAAAACTAAAATAAACTTAAAACATAGCACTATCTAGAAATTGTCCACAACTTAAGAAACTAAACTGAAAAAAAAGCAAAATATTTAAGACAGATGACAAACTGAAAAACATAACATGTATGAAGCTGAAAGACAGATGGGTGTATCACAAGAGTCATGTATCACAGCATGCATTGCACTTGCAGCTCTTACCATTCCACGATTGAATTAAACTTTTGAAATGACTAAAACTATTCAAACTTCTAAAATGCTCTGGCAAAGTATTCCATAAAAACAGCAGCAGCATATTTAAAACTCTGCTTACCATAAGATGTTGTTCTAACACTAGGAACCTGTAAAATATTTGAATATCTAAAATTATATTTAGTGTCTTTCTTATGTAAAAGATCTTGTAAAATAGGTGGTGACAAGTTATTAACTATTTTGAAAGTTTCCATAGCCATGGTACGCAGCCGTTTAACATGTAAGGATGAAACATGAGCCTTCTCTAGTAAGGTATCGTAATCACTAGAGTAATCAGAATATATAAAACGTAATGCTCTCTCCTGTACCTTCTCTAGCTTCTTGGTGTTACTGACGTTACAAAAGTGCCAAGCTAGAGGGCAAAAATTAAAATGAGATAAAATAAATGTGTGGAAAATGGTAAGTTTGCTAAGGTGACATAAGTGGCTTCCAATACGTTTAAGAACGGCCAATTGCTGAGATGCTTTTCGACAGAGATTGGTAACATGTTGATCAAATTTCAGTTGGTAATCTATATCAATGCCTAAAAGTTTGACTACTTGTTCACATTCTATAAAAATATTTCCTTCAGTTCAAAAACAGGTGATTTTTCAAAAGTTCTTTTTCCAATAGCAATTGCTTGAAATTTATCCGGGTTTGCTTTCATACAGTTAAAGTGGAACCAGTCAATTAAAAAATTACTTTCCTCCTGTAAAGCAGTGATTAGCTTATCGAAATTCGGGGTAGCAAAAGATAAAGTATTGTCATCTGCATAGTTGTATAGGGAGCATTTGTCAACAAAATAAAAAATATCATTTATGAACACGTTAAAAAGCAATGGCCCTAAGATTGAACCCTGGGGAACCCCCTTCTGGATGTCAGACCAACTGCTCAGACTGTCTCTGATTTTCACTTGTTGCTGTCTGTTTGATAGATAATTTTGTAAAAGATTTAATGAGTCTCCCGAAAGCCCATAAGCTGCTAATTTACTAAGTAGAATATTATGTGGAAGGCAGTCAAAGGCTTTCGAGAGATCCATCAAGATTGCTGCAACATACATATTCTTGTCAAGGGCTTCTTTCCAGTCTTCGATCAGTCTAAGCAGTGTGGTCTGGCACCCATACCCTCTCCTAAAAGCACATAAAAATTTATTAAATATAGGTTCAAAAAAGTCGGTGAGTTGAGTTGAAATGGCCTTTTCAAAAATTTTTGACATTATCGGCAAAACACTAACCGGTCTATAATTCTTTTTATCCATACAATCTCCCTTCTTAAAAATAGGACAAACTTGTGCTTGTTTCAAAGAGTCGGGAAAAATGCCTGTGTCAATAGACTTGTTTACAAACCCTGTGATTGGTTGAGTTAAAACTTCACATCCCTCTTTGAGTAATTTCACAGATATAGAGTCTACACCTGTGGCTTTCTTAACATTAAAACTTTTTATGGCCTTACTTACAAAATTTGTGTCTACATGTTCGAAATTAAAAGCACTATCATTTTCCTTATTTTCTAAAATCTTCACAATACTTGGATGGGTGTCTTCGTCAAAAACAAAATCTTTTCCAATATCTTTGGCTACATTTACATAAAAAGAGTTAAAAGTTTCACACACTAGCTTTGGATCTGATAAAATTGATCCTTTTTCTTCTAAAATGATCTTTCCACTGGAGGAGTTACCTTTCTTGGATAGGAATGGTTTAATTGTAGGCCAGAATTTGTCAGCTTTGTGTCCTCCAGTGCATCTTTCTAAAAAATATTGTGATGTAGACTTTCTCTTTAGTTTCTCTACATAATTTCTCTGCACTCTATACTTTTCCCAAGTTTTGCTGTTTCTGTTACCTACATATTTAGAATATAACATATGTTTGGTGTATATTGCTTTCCGTAAAGATCTGTTCATACATGGTAACTTTTTTCGTTCATACCTTTGTTTGACAGGTGCGTGCTTGTCAATCACCCTAGTAAAATCCTTTACAAAACTGTCATATGCAGTATTGACATTTTCATATTTCTCTATATCAAATTCATGAATTTTACCAAGGTCACTGACAAACATGTCCCTATCAAAGTTTTTAAAGCTTCTATATGTGGAGATTGACCACTGGGTATCTCAATCAATTTTCACAAAATATATAGGAATTTGAGAATTCTTATGACTGTGTGTATCGCTTTTTTGTATTGTATATCGATCTCAGTAGTTAAAGAAAGAAAATAGTTCGAAATAAAAAACACAGCTTATGTCCATTTTAACTTCTATCGTTGTCGATTCATTGATATTTTGTTTAAACGAAATAAAAAATTGTTATAACACGTTCAAATATTTCATTCTTCGGTCATACCTCTTCCAATAGACCATTTTCGTGTTGTCCGATTCCGTTCAATTTCGTCACACTAGTTTAAACTTAGACAACGTGACGTCATCTGAAAGTTTGGCAAAGTCGATTCAGGTTATGTAATATTTTCATTGACGATATTCGGTGATATCTTACTTCACTTCATCTGCGAGGAATGGGATTAATGCATGTACCACGTGATACCCGATAACGTTTGAGCGGGACTATTGTTTCTATTAGTGATGGAATGACACTAGAAGACGGTATCCCGCCCTAACGTCATTTTAGCGGGAATATTACGTAAACTAACGTGTATCACGTGGTACATGAATTAGTCCCATTACTTTTTGTTAAATTATCTCTCTTGTAAATATGGAAAGTGACATCACTTTCCTGTAATCCAATTTTCAAATCTGGTACCTATTACTTCATGATATTAATATCCCTGGTCATGGAGGTGATAAACTGCTTATCCGGAATATAATGATGCCCTACTTTGCTCTTTGAAACTGCACTCTATTATGACGAATCTTGACATATCAAGTCATTTTTCATTTTTTTGAACATCATCGGGGTATAAAAGCAATTGCTCATGGAAAAAATTCAGCTGTTTTGACATGAGAGGTAGTTCTCTTTTCAGATCGCAAATACTAAATGAAATTAAGGTTTAATTTCTTTTTTTATATATATCATTTTGAGAGAAACTAGTGATATGGACAATTTTGAATACTTATTCTCAGATTTAGTTCGCGATTTTTAATATTCGACCACTTAGTAGTGGCGGATTAAATGTGTCAGAAGAGAACTGCCCAAATGGGCCGTGTGGAAATGACTGATAGGCCTACCATGTGCGATTTGGATAGCAACAGATGATCGTTGTTTACATCAAATTTTCGATTGAATTTTGATATTTTATCAGTGGAATATACCACAGAAAGTTTGAGTGTGACTGTTAATATTCGTTCTTGACAACTGGAAGTAGCCATTCTATTTGATATTTTACCAATCGCTGAATCAGGAAATGCCGTGAACTGTGAAGGGGTGAGGATTTCGTAAGTAGACCTATTTCAGTATATAGGATAGCCCAATAGCAAATCCTTCAAATCAATTGAAACAAGACAAATGCAGATTATGTTGTGAAATAACAAACTTTTATTGTTTTGTTTAAAAGATAATTATCACCATGTTCGTTATGGAAAATCCGTGTAGGCCTATAAATTATAATAGATCCATATGTCAATTCAGACTTCAGTTTTTACCAGCTGATCATATAGAGTATCCCGTCAATTGACTGAGAAACCTATGAACACTACTGTTGCTCGGCGTTAACATTACAGGCGGTGAAAAACAAGATGGGCCTGGTAATTAGCCTAGCAATTAATAGGATTTGAGGTGAACTGAGAGTCGATTTCACGCGATGCGAGTGACGAATTGTTTCTGACAGGAATAGCCTATATGGTGACGGAAAAGCAAGCTGTTTATCAGAGATGCAGGACAAAATTGCACTAGACCTGACCCCATTTTCAATTTACAAGCAATTTCATTTCTGTGGCCTGTGTTTCTTTTCGTAACATGACCTAGATCTATCGCAATATGGGCATCTACAGTGTGCTACAGATGCAGGCCTAGTCTTGTGTTTTCGATTTCTTTCAGTGATTTTGGTTTGTTTTGTGGTAATTAAGGCTTTAAATAAAAATATGGAATGAATGTCTGTTATTTTATTCTTTATTGATTCATTCATATGTTCAGAGAATACTTGTCCGACAAATCGCTGCCGTAACATGGTCATGGAAAGGGTTTCTTAGATATTCAGGTATTACTACGCCAGCTAGCGGTTAACACTTAGATCACGTGATGACCTACTTACTTTATTGATACAACAATACGGTCGATCTATATAATTGTAATGAAGGAAATAACAGTCGGTATGTAAATATTCAATAATAATGCTTTCAAACAAAATAATAATTAATAATATTTAATTTTAACGAAAATTGCAATTGGTTTCCCTTAACTGACGAATTTAATGTGATGTTATGACGCAGCAATAACCACACTTCTCGCGCATTCAAGGCTTTGTTGATTTAATACGCGTGCTAAGCGAGCTCTTTGTGGTAAGGAAGAAGAAATATGCAAATGATTTGACAGTATATACGTAAAGTCCAAAACCTTCGACAAATCTGAAATGGAAATAGTGAGAATGTTTCACACACACACACACACACACACACACACACACACACACACACACACACACACACACACACACACACACACACACACACAATTATCGCATTTTAATCAAACTGGTGTAAGAGGTATGATATTGAAATTGTTTTTTAACATGTATGTTTTATACCTTCTCTCACCAAATGTAAATATGTACTATGAACTCGGGCATTGCCTTGAAACAGCTCGTTGATTGTTACATCATAACGTAACAAGGAAAAAACCTTTAATTTTTGCAGTCCCGTTATAATTGTGACGAGACGAAAATGGAGTCTACTCCAAATAGCAGAATCGACAGGATTTATTTGTATTTTACTTTTTGATACTTTAAGCATGAGGTAAGAAAAATCATAGAAGGTAAATGATTTTCATAAATTCCTGACAATGTCGCAATCATAGTAAAATGAAGAAGTGCGACTGGATATTTGAAACTTCGAGTCCATTAGAATACGAAAAAATGGATATCATAAAGGTCGCAGTTTGAAGAACAATTGCGAATCCCAAATCAGGTGTCCGGAAATAATCAGCGTCCCCTATTAGCATGCGACAACCGTTGCAAATGTTCCTTGGCGACCATTCGAGTTCAATGAAAAGGTCAAGCTCGATCAGTCAGTTTTATATCTGATCGGCGAAAGAGAGTCACTGTTTATGGTCGTACTCCAAAATACTATTTAACATTTTTGAGAGACTTCATATCGTTTAACAAGATCCCATCCAATTCATTATCAATCAGATTTCTATGCGTTTTATATTGTATCCTTTAATTTGAATTATGTCTGTCTTCCAAACATGTTGACATCAGGGTCAAAACCCATAAATGTGAATACATAAAATAGGTAAATAGCTTCTATCAATTTCACTTGAAACACACAAAACAGGGACTTCTTTCAGAGGTTATAAATGAAATGTACAAAACTGGAATATTTTCAGAAGTTGTAAAAACAAAAGTGAAATGAAATTTATTTCACATACACTAGGGTCGGGGTTGGTTTATGACTTACTAATGTAGCCAATGACTTATTTTATAAATTTGCTGCACAGAATTAATGTTAGCTACAATCTATTCTCTAGCTTGATCCGAATTCCAAATTCTGTGTCAAAAAAGTGAAATCAGCCAAAAATATAATGCAGGAAAGACAAAACAATGAGATCGCGTGAATCCACAACAATAGGATTTAGATATTGGGAAACGTTTCAAACTTAAATGCAATTATCGGGAAATGTTAGATAGTATTCTGGAGAACGACCAGAAAAATGATTTCTTTTTGCCAATCAGATCTTAAACGGTGATGACATTTTCACCGAGCTTGACCTTTTCATCGACCTCGAGGGCTTTCAATCTAACATTTGAGACGGGTGTGGCATACTAACAGGGAACGCTGACTCCTTCCGGACACCTGGTCACATCCCGTTTGGGATTCCCAAATGTTCATCGTGTTAAGACCAATATTATATCTACCTTTTCACCGTACTCGAGAGGTTTTCATTGGATACTTGTGGCGTGATGGCAAGGGCGCTGACTCCTTCCGTACGGCTGATCCCATCCCACTTATATATCCAATTTGTCGTATTCTAATGGACTTTGAGTTTTTATTATCCATTGGTACTTTATAGACTGAAGTATAGGCCAAAAGCACTGAAAAATAAATTGTCAACTTACTACAGTTGTGTTAGTTGTAGTGCCAGAGTCCTTTTTTGTCAGGAAACTGTCAGCTCCATTTTGTGTTTCAGTAACGGTACGGGTGATATACAGATGTAAATTCAAAATACCTGTATTCTACAATGTATTCTAACTGAACCTTAATACATTTTATCTCAATAAATCCATTCTCCCTAACTTAAATGCTTTCTACATCTACTGCATTCAACTTATGGAAGGCTAGAAGGCTGTGCAGGCTTGATGAATTTTTTTATAAATGGTTAAAACTATTTACCTTTAGTGTTCATATGTGAAAGTTGAAACAGCTGCTTTGAACGACTCAGAAAAGTCGCTAACAACAGTGATCATAGGTAAATAAAATTAATAAATTCCCTACGATTTCATTGGTTAACAATCCAGAAAACACTCGAGTCATACATCAATGACCTGAACGCTAATTAAGCTACGCCCCGCACTATTTTTTGTTTACATGTCGGCCATTATGCAATACACAAATGTGTATCGACCCTTTCACTTTAACTCCGGTCCTGTGACTTTAAGTGGCAAAATGGTACAAATACCAACAAAAACGACGTCGTTATAGTAACTGATTGTTTCTTGACGTCATTTTCCGGGAATCTGTATCATTTTGCCACTCAAAGTTACAGCACCGCAGTTATCGTGAATAGATTTATTACGTCACACAAGAATAAAAAAACAGGTCATCGTAGTGAAAATGGCCATAAGTTGCAGTCGCGAATGCAGTGCACAACAGAAAAAAATCTATTAGCAACACCCTGTCTTCCATTTCAACTGGCAATGTTGTATCAGTCCCAGGTTCAAGTGTATTAGTATCAGTTTTAAATTCAAGTACAGCCAGGCCTATCACTACTACAGTTAGGCCTTCTTGCCCTGCAATGGCTACGTCCTCTAGCGATGTTAGTTTAAACATTCCGGTATCATTGTTATCACTAATACTCTCTCCACGGGGTTTATTTAAAATTCCTCTTTCAATAACTGTATTTTTAAACTTTAGCTGCCACACATAAATTTCTCTTCCGAGATTCGCCATTGTCGTGATGGCCTATCAGAAAATGATCAGGATGATTTACCTTTTCCGAGATCACCAATTTATTTAGGTCTTTTGAAGAGTTTCACAAATGATAGTTGATTCAGTCGTAAGATATACAATGGTGTCAATTGCAAAGAGACGGTTGGTACAGTCTAGATCAGCAAGGATGGCATTTATATAAAACAGGGATAGACTGGGAACTAAGACCGACCCTTATGAGAATTAGACCGTCATCAGTTCCCGACGGTCGTTCCATTTTCAGGTCACAAGGCCAGTGTGTCGGTGTTTTTTGGTTTTTTTTTATGGGGGGGGATAGTTTTTTTCATTCAAAACTTATATATTATCTGCTGAGTATTTTTAAGATAATAGCTGGCTGTTGTTATGTCCTTACGCCGTCGAAAACCCATGACGCCGGTAAACATACCTCACAAAATATTTCAACCAACTGCTTGGACAATCTAAAAACATTTGGAATCAATTTTAAAACAACATATTATTAGCTTTTATTATGCAACTTCTTTGTTATCAATGACATTCACTCTTCCCAGTGGAAAAAACAGCAATAAAGTTACACAAAATGAATGTTTTAAAGGGGGATTAGCTGTGGGTTTTTTTCAAAACTTTTATTTTCCATGTTTACTACTTAAATTGATTATACAATAACAAATAGAGATATACACAGACATAAAAAATTTAATTTCTATATATTTTTTGAAAATTTTTTCAGAAACTCAGATTTGTCACTTTACTATTTGTATATAAATACCACACTAAACCTGACCAAATTTTCACAAAAATATTGGAATATAAGATATTATGTGTATAGCTCTTATCTGTTATCATATATCAAGAACAAGTAGTAAAACTAAAAAATAACACGAAATACTTTTGGTAAACACAGCTAATGTCCGTTTCAGTAATATCACTAGTTACATGGTGAAGCAACTGATTCTAACCATATTTTGTCTGTGACAGTCTATAAACGAACGGAAACAGAATCTTATACTGAGAAAATGGGTATAACATTTACTTTTTGGTATGAATGAAATGAATATTTATAAAAATATTATTTACTTTCTTTGATTAAGATTTTGATATCCACATTTTTAGACATTATATATAACCATAGTTTCAGTAATTGAACTTGTGACGACACTAGTTTATCTTTCCAAATGTATCGTAGCATTTATGTTTTATGTTTTAGTTACATACATGTAATCTATAGAAACGACAAAAATAATTTTTTAACAACTTCAACGTTTGGGAACACTGAACAATAGTATCATCCCAATTACAATCAAAACGCTAATCATCATCACCTCCACAGTTTCAGTAACTGAGCTTGTGACGACACAAGTTTATCTTTCCAAATATATTATAACATTTAGGTTTTATGATTTAGTTACATACATGCGTGTCATCTAAAGAAACGACAGAAACAAGTTTTGTTTTTGTTTTTTTTTTTTTAAAAAAGATATTTGTTCCCCACACATTCAACATAGGTGAACCCACTTGGGAGAACTGAAGAATATTACCATCCCGATAACAATCAAAATGGCAATCATCATAATGATAAATTATATTTATGTTCAGGAACTATTACAAATTGTGTAACTGAAAAAATATATAGTTTCTGCATCGTAAGTTCAGATTAAGAAATATCGCATTTGTCAATCAACGGTTTTTCTTTTTTGTCCTTCTTTGTGTTCATAAAGCAAAACGACTTAAACCACATTACTATGACGTTTTCTGCATGTGAGCTATTTAACATTTACCGAAAGCTGGTTATAATATCATTGAAAGACAATTTTTTCTCTGACACTTGTCCATGAAAGAAAACAAAATTACACGTGTAAAGATAAATCTTTCCCTGAAGAAAATAATAGTTCCAACGCGTTATGACGTCATGAACGCACTTTCATATATCTGAACGCATCAGAACGAAATAGCAGAAGTGTAAACAAAATGTAACTTTTCTTTCGGTAACGATGTCTTCCGAAGTGTAAGAAGAGTCTGTAGGGAGGACCAGTCTTCGGAAACCCTGGGATTGGAGAACTCTTGCCACTCGAGTTGAGCATTACCTGTCAACTCATTATATCCCTGTAAGATTATTAAATTATTTTTACCAGGAACCTTTTGTTTAGGACTAATTCAAATATTGCATACCATCTATAAAAGTATTACTAACACAGTTTATATTGTTATTGTCTTCCAACTTATTGAAATATTGTGATAGGACGCCATCACTAACAACAGTAACCGTCTTCATTACTAGTATTTTGCAATAAACCTCTTCTCTTTTCCAAAAAGTTATTTCATTCTCTCATTTTGGGTGATACAGATGAAATTGACTTTTATAAAATTTATGGTCTAAAAACGTGTGCTACTGTAGATTTCAAAACATTTGCTGAGCAAATGAAGCCTTGTAAAGACGTAGCACTGCAATGAATCATGGAACATAATTATTGATTTATGGCCACCTTGTACAAAATACGGGTTTATTTTCGTTAAAGCTGAAAAGATGAGTAAATGTTATTAAACTTATGTAACGCGAAATCAAAACACTAATCGGAATTATTTTCCAAGCCTTACATGTATCTTGTCTTCTGATCAGCGTTACTGATTGATACAATATCTTCTTGAGATCAAATAACATTTTGAAGGAAAAAAGTTTTATCAGAATAACTACAAACCATGAACATCCAACAACATCGTTACCTTTATCGGTGATCTAAATAATTATGTGTCTGAAAGTCCTTTTCACTTACGTACTCCTTCATCGAATTTCATGAAATTTTGGTATTTTTCTGTCAAATTATTTTTCTATTACATAAAAAAATCATTTTCCATCAACTGGAAATCACATTCCTACGTAGCTATAAATCTAACCGTTAATAGAAACGGCGATAATTGTTTTTTTTTTCTCCAGGATTGTTCGAATTTCCATCTAACATCTTTCAACTTTGAAAGAAACGTAAGATGTAAACTGAAAGCTTGGGGAAACTAAAAATACCAAATGTATGGTTCAGAAAATGGGGCTTAACTGGTTATTCGAAACATCCAGTTGAATCCGAAGTTTAAATGTATGTGTAGAGCTAACAGATAACAAGGAATAAAAACAACCCATAATGTGTTACAAGATCTAAACTATCTTAGAATAAGACTGACCAGCCAACATTCTGTATATGAATGTAAAACAATGAAACAAGATGTGTTTGTGAAACACGAATGCCACATTCGGCAACAAAGTCCGAAGAAAATAGCTCAAGGTCACTAGGTCAAAACATTTGGTCACAAAGGAAAGATCCTGCCACACGTAATACACATGTGAAATATGAAAGCTATGACAATGGTTAAAGTTTTTGCGCACGGACTAACATACAGACAGACAGACCAAACACTGTTATATGCCCCCGTAATTTCTAAAATTTATAAAATTATAAAAACTACAGATATATCAATTAGTTTTTATCATCCGTATGATAATCAAATGGTTGCTCCGCTATGATATGTGATCATAAAACTGAAAAGAGACAAAATGTACTGAACAGTAAAACTAGCAAGAAAAACAAATGTCTGGTCATGTGATTTCAATACAGTGTTGTCAAATGTCACAATATGTCTTTTTTGAAAGACGGCAGATTGACGAGGTTGTTGGAAAAAAGGTATGATAGCGGACAAAATTTACACAAAGGACCGAAATAAATGCAACTGTGGACGAATTTTATACTAAACTTGTAGGGGAGACTGGCACGGACACAGCAGAAGTTCCAGTTTCTATGGTGAATGGGACATTTAAGTATTAATTAAACCTGAACATGATACAAATAATTATACTTATTTCTTTGTATCTAACAAGTGTTTGAACATTTCAAAAAATATGATTCACTGTTCAAGAACAAAATAATTCAGTTATACAGCACTAATGTCAATTCAAGTACTGAATGCCTAAAAAGACTGACCATTTTCTGTCTTGCTTTTTTTGGACTAATTGTTTCAAGGTGATGCATTGAACAGTGTATTTTTTTCCCTACTATCACAATCCTGGATAGTATGATAAATATCTACATCCAGAAAATCATAATAAAATACCATACACAAACCCACCCTATCTTATTTAGAGTTAAGTTACAACATGAAAGATATTACAATCACCAATTTTCTACTAACAATTATGGAAAGTATACATTTGCATCTCTTGAGACCTATATTATTTTACTCCTTATCATCGATCTAACACTTTCAACACTTCACCGATTTTGATAAAACTTGGTTCAAAGGTTTAGTACCAGTAGTAAAGAGGGTAATCTAAAGGCAGTTTGTAGTCACTTCCGGAGGTTACCAAGTTCCCTTGAGTGCATTGTAAGGTCACCATGAAAAATTGTCCGCCAGGTCAGTACTACCAAGGTCACCAGAGGTCATCCTAGATCAGTTGATGAGGTCATTCACACCTTAAGGTAAGTCTGCGGTCACGTACACTTTGAGATCCGTCTGGGGTCAACATCCCCCGGAATCGTCAGAGGTCTGTTTAGCGTCAGAGGTCAACTCACTGGCTTCACCAGTTGCGATTCTTACGTTGACCAAAAGGTCAACAATCTTTGACATTGGATACCACAATCCATCAATACAATACCACATTTACACTTCGGAGTTTACGACGTCAATTTTGAAAACCGTGTTTCGTTATTGACATTTGCCTCCAGTATTGTCTCCAGCTCAAAAACAGGTACGTTACAACATAACTTCACTTTTAGTGCAGCATTAAAAAAACAACATATATGCAAAGTAGATGTTTGATTAAATTTATGTAGAACTACTTTCGATGTCGAGAAATCAATACAACTTTTACGTATCACCAATACATTTGAAATTGCCGCGTTTTAGCCAAAATATACATGAATTGGTCATGATGTCATTGACCTCACTCAAAACGGATCATACACATCTCTTATTAACATATTTAAATTACCATGTATTTAGTCTGTAATGCGAGGCTGGTTATGCATCATGGTGTCATTGACTTCACTCAAAACGGATCATACACATCTCTTATTAACATATTTGAAATGACCATGTATTTAGTCTGTAATGCGCGGCTGGTTATGCATCATGGTGTCATTGACCTCACTCAAAACGGATCATACACATCTTTTATTAACATATTTGAAATTACCATGTATTTAGTCTGTAATGCGCGGCTGGTTATGCATCATGGCGTCATTGACCTCACTCAAAACGGATCATACACATCTCTTATTAACATATTTGAAATTACCATGTATTTAGTCTGTAATGCGCTGCTGGTTATGCATCATGGTGTCATTGACCTCACTCAAAACGGATCATACACATCTTTTATTAACATATTTGAAATGACCATGTATTTAGTCTGTAATGCGCGGCTGGTTATGCATCATGGCGTCATTGACCTCACTCAAAACGGATCATACACATCTCTTATTAAAATATTTGAAATTACCATGTATTTAGTCTGTAATGCGCAGCTGGTTATGCATCATGGTGTCATTGACTTCACTCAAAACGGATCATACACATCTCTTATTAACATATTTGAAATTACCATGTATTTAGTCTGTAATGCGCGGCTGGTTATGCATCATTGTGTCACTGACCTCACTTAAAACGGATCATACACATCTCTTATTAACATATTTGAAATTACCATGTATTTAGTCTGTCATGCGCGGCTGGTTATGCATCATGGTGTCATTGACCTCACTCAAAACGGATCACAAACATTTCTTATTAACATATTTGAAATGACCATGTATTTAGTCTGTAATGCGCGGCTGGTTATGCATCATGGTGTCATTGACTTCAGTCAAAACGGATCATACACATCTCTTATTAACATATTTGAAATGACCATGTATTTAGTCTGTAATGCGCGGCTGGTTATGCATCATGGTGTCATTGACTTCACTCAAAACGGATCATACACATCTCTTATTAACATATTTGAAATTACCATGTATTTAGTCTGTAATGCACGGCTGGTTATGCATCATGGTGTCAATGACCTCACTCAAAACGGATCATACACATCTCTTATTAACATATTTGAAATTACCATGTATTTAGTCTGTAATGCGCGGCTGGTTATGCATCATGGTGTCATTGACTTCACTCAAAACGGATCATACACATCTCTTATTAACATATTTGAAATGTCCATGTATTTAGTCTGTAATGCGCGGCTGGTTATGCATCATGGTGTCATTGACTTCACTCAAAACGGATCATACACATCTCTTATTAACATATTTGAAATTACCATGTATTTAGTCTGTAATGCGCGGCTGGTTATGCATCATGGTGTCATTGACCTCACTCAAAACGGATCATACACATCTCTTATTAACATATTTGAAATTACCATGTATTTAGTCTGTAATGCGCGGCTGGTTATGCATCATGGTGTCATTGACTTCACTCAAAACGGATCATACACATCTCTTATTAACATATTTGAAATTACCATGTATTTAGTCTGTAATGCGCGACTGGTTATGCATCATGGTGTCATTGACCTCACTCAAAACGGATCATAAACATCTCTTATTAACATATTTGAAATGACCATGTACTTAGTCTGTAATGCGCGGCTGGTTATGCATCATGGTGTCATTGACTTCACTCAAAACGGAGCATACATATCATATGTCATCTGGTTAACATATTTGAAATTACAGTGTGAGGAATGCACAGATGGTTATGCCTCATTGTGTCACTGACCTCATGCAGATAGATTTGCAACATGTTGTTTTTTTCTAATATCATCTTGTATACGTTCCCTACATTTGTGACGTCTGATCTCTCGTATAAGAAAAGAAAAAATAGAATTAGGTACCCCATACACCCTCCCCTTTGAAAAAATTCTAGATCCGCCACTGACAGGTACTACATCATAATATAAATAATTGGTCCTACATATGATAATTGATAAGCATCTTTACAATTCCATACTTGAAAATATTGTCGGTTTCAATTGTTATCTGTAAGTACCAAGAACAGGTCTGAAATTGTCTCCGCTAAACATTGTTTTTCATCTCTATTTACTTTACAAATTATAAAAAAAAACTGTTTTTTATCTTATCCATTGAGATTAGTGTTATAAAGCTATAAATTGTGGTGGTTTGCTTACTTATTTTCACTTTTCGTCTGTTTGTTTTTTCATTTTGTTAAACTTTTTATTTTGCAAAAACTCTTTATTTCATAAATTTTGAATTTTCATTTTTTTATTTTGTAAATTTTTTCATTTCATAAACTTTTGATGAATTTTTTTATTTCTCCATTAACGTATATCTCTACGTCAGTCAAACCGATATGTTCGAAATTAAACGGATTAGTTGTGTAGTCTCCATTCACAGCTTTCTGATCTACCAAACCTATAACTAAACGGTCGGGTACTGCTTGAGGGAAAATGTTTTCCCAGTAAAACTCTGTTGATCCTTTGGGAATCATTTCGCGACATCGAGTATTTTACGGGGTCGATTCCATCTGTTTACTATGGCTGAATAAAACACCTGGATCTTTCTAGTAATGCCCATGTTCCCTCTCTTTTATCACTTCAAGCTAGAAATTTCCACTTATACTGTATATCTTGCTTACTCGTGGTCAAAGAGTAATCTGATAAAATGTATAGGATATTAATAGCATGTTATTGTGACCGTAGACTGGATTGTGGGAGTGACTAGTAACATTTACGTATCATTTACTACTAGTTGACCCTAGTTTCAAGTGACCCTCAAGTGAACTTGGTGACCTCTGGAAGTGACTCCAAACTGCCCTCCAAACTGCCACTCGGACGAGTTCAACAATATTAACCTGTGCTATGAACTGATACCACTGCAGTGAGAGAAAATTTACATGTCGAGACATGATACGGTACATTGAATATTAATATTCTGTGTTTACAAGACACACACTTTAGAAATCAGCCCATAAAACAGACACGATAGGACTTTATTCACTCCTCCATTATCTTAAAAAAGTATCCATAATTTTAAGTTACAGATCGGATCATTCACCTGTTTTCTTAACACTAAAATTAAATGAATTCAAATATGGTAAAGGTCTATGGAAATTTAATAATTCACTCTTACATGATAAATCATACCTAGATTCAATAAAAGAGGTAATTACTGATGTTAAAAAACAATATGCATTACCAATTTATAATAGAAATAATTTGCACAATATTCCCAATTCTGGTATACATTTTGTTATCAATGATCAATTATTTCTTGAAACTTTACTTTTAGAAATGGGTACAAAAACAATATCTTATTCAGTTTACAAAAAGAGGCAGCATGATCTGCATGGACATAGATTATCACAAGAAATAACCTATCTTGAATCACAACATAATAACAATAAAGACGAACTTGAACATTACAAAAAAAAACACTAACGTGAAGAGATTAGAAAAGATAAACTTAAGGGTAGCATGATTAGATCTAAGAGTAAACTGACTCAAGAAGGAGAAAAACCAACCAAATATAATTTTAAAAGAAGACATTTTATAAAAAAACCTTAATAGTGTTAATGAGGAAATAGATAAAGACTTAGACTTAGAAGGACAAATTACATGGACTCGACATAGACAGACTTAGTGACAACGACAGAAACAAATTACAGGAACTTGACATAGATAGACTTAGTGACAACGACAGAAATAAATTACATGGACTTGACATAGACAGACTTAGTGACAACGACAGAAACAAATTACATGGACTTGACATAGACAGACTTGGTGACAACGACAGAAATAAATTACATGGACTTGACATAGACAGACTTAGTGACAACGACAGAAACAAATTACATGGACTTGACATAGACAGACTTAGTGACAACGACAGAAACAAATCAGAAGGGCAATTAACGTAAGATGAGATATCAACTACACTAAAACCAAAGCCCTGGGTCAGATGGTTTTTCCTCTGAATATTTGAAAAATGTTTTGGAAAGATATTGGCTATTTTGTTGTACGGTCTTTATATTCTGGTTATGAAATGGGGGAACAGGGCATAATAACTTTTATTCCAAAAAAGGCATGCCAAGACAGTTTATGAAAAATTGGCGTCCTATTTCATTATTAAATGTTATATACAAAATTGAGTCTGGGTGTATTGCAAGTAAATTAAAATCTGTCATACAAATATAATAAGTTCTTATCAAACAGGCTTTATACCAGGTAGGTACAAAGGAGAAAATACAAGGTTGATTTATGACATAATGAGTTACACTGAAGAACATGCTATCCGTGGAACCCTATTAATGATAGACTTTGAAAAAGCCTTTGATTCAGTTTACTGGGATTTGATTGATAAAACTTTAAAATTGTTTAACTTTTGTACATCATATCGGAAGTTGATATCTGCTTTTCAAAAAGGTTCTGTCTCAGTTTTTACACAAGCAGGTTTTTTATCTCTCTTTTTTTCACTTGGTCGTGGCTGTAGACAGGGCGACCCAATATCTAGCTAAATTTTTCTTTTATGTGCAGAAATTATGTCAATTGAAATTAAAAACAACAGAAATATTAAAGACATTGCCATAAATGATACAGAATATAAAATCACACAGTATGCCGATGGCACTACTGTTATTCTTGATGGTACAGAAAGGTCTTTAATTGAAGCCACAAAAGAAATTAAAACTTTTTTATAAAATGTCTAGTTTAAAAATGTATTTATCCAAAACTCAAATAGTATGGAAAGGTAGTAAAAAGTATTCAGATCTTAGTTTTATTTGGACAAACCAGTTTACTCTGTTAGGAATACATTTTGATGTAGATTTATCCAGAATAAATGTTTTGAAGTATGATAAAAAAAATTGTTAAAATAAAATCTATTATAAAACAGTGGAGTAATCGATCTCTTACCCCTTATAATTAAAACATTACTTATTTCACAGTTAAATCATCTATTCATTGCGATATAAAATCCAAATGATAAATTTATTGATGAATTCAATTTTATTTAAATTCCTATGGAACTCTAAAACTGATAGAGTAAAATGTGAGGTTATAATACAAGATTATAAACAAGAGGTCCATGGGCCACATCGCTCACCTGATCAGTGTAGGTATCTTACAAATATAGGAATCTCAAATTTACAAATTATTTTAACACTCCTTAGGAGAAGAGGAGCAATTAAAATGAATGAAAATGACAAAGCTGGGAAAGATGTCAAAAACATGTCAAAAATTAGTTTTCCAATTTATTCCAAAAACAGGAAATTGAATCCTGAAACCATAAAAATCACTAAGATGCAATTAGTTTTTCAATCCATGCAGCAGTTCTTGAGAAACTTTTCTAAGAGGGGTAACCTCTGATACCTATTTTACCTACCCTGGATCCACCTCTGAGTCGATCTGGTCAAAAAACATAAACTAGTCAGGGGAACTTGGATACTGTACTTGCTTCCTTTATCCTTCAGCAGTTTTGAAGAACAAGTGTGTGAAAAAATGTTCCCTACTTCTTTTTGCAGTTTTAAAAATTCATAAAAAAGATCATAAAATTAAATTTCAGAAAAATTCTTTCAGGAAAGCATTTCTCTACCAAATTACATGTAAAACACTTTAAATGAATTCATCATGATGAATAAATGCAGATAAAATCAAAGAAATCATACAAAAATAAATGAAAATGACTATGTGTAAAAATACTTCAACAACACATTGAAAATATCTACGTAATTAACAAACTTTAATCACAAATCTATGTAGATCACTCAGATACAATTAGTTTTTCAATCCATGCAGCGGTTCTGGAGGAGAAGCCTCTTTTGCCCAACCCTGTTTGCACCCCTTAAGCCGATCTGGCCGAAATGAATACACTTGGTAGAGGTCTTTGAGTACTTGCTTCCTAAAAAATGTTTTATTTAAATCCCTTCAGCAGTTTTGGAGAAGTTGAAAATGTGAAAAGTTACCTCCCCCTCTCTTCATTTTTGCAGTCTTGAAAAATTCATAAGAAATTCAACAAATTAATTTTCAGCAATATTCTTTCAGGAAAGCATTTATCTACTAAATCACAGGTAAAACACATAAAATAAATGCATCATAATGAATAATAGGGGAGAAAATCAAAGAATCATACAAAAATGAATGACAATTACAAAGTATAAAAAGATGTCAAAAACTCGTCAACAATTTATTTTCTGATCTCAACGAAATTAACAAACTTGAATCATATATATATGCAGATCATTCAGATACAGTTAATTTTTCAATTAATGCAGCGGTTCTGGAAAAGAAGATTTTTAAAGAGGGGTACCCCCTGGGGCGTCTTTTGTCCCACCCTGGATCCACCCCTGGCCCGACCGGACCGCAATGAATAAACTTGGTAGAGGACCTTGAGTACTTGCTTCCTATAAAGTTTCATCAAAATCCCTTCAGCGGTTTTGGATGAGAAGTCGAAAATGTGAAAAGTTTACTGACAGACAGACGACCAACGATCAGAAAAGATCACTTGAACCTTCAGTTCAGGCGAGCTAAAAAGGTGGAATAAAAATGATTGACTTGTTAAGGTATATAAAAGCTTTAATAACTACCTGGATACGAGGTTTTGTTAGAGATATTAATTCAAAGTGGAAAATTTTGACAGAAAATATATTTTATATTAATAAAGTCTTAAATGTAGGACCTGGATATTCAGAATTGATATTACAGAATATAAAAAATAAATTTTGGAAAGATGTTTTGAAATCATGGTCTGACTTACAAAGACGAACAGAAATAGGACCGTGGGAAGATTATATATAACATTTATTGTATAACAAAGATATTGAAATTAATAACCAGTTTATATTTATTAATTCTCTATTTCAGATTGGTAGTAAACATATAAATGATTTAAGTAAATGAAAATTTCTTCAATTATTAAGAATTTCAAAATATATATAATACTCAAATAAATATTTAAAACTATTTGTCCTTGATAAGGGCAATAAGTAGAGATATACAAAATAAATATATTGACAAAAAACAAAACTTTTTAACCCCTCTATTCCACAACATCTAAAACTTCTTATGAAATCTCAAAAAGGATCGTGTGAAATGTATTAAATTTTATTAAATAAAAACTCTGTACCCACGGGAAAGAGAAAATGGAATGATATATTCTTTTTAAATGATAAAGAATGGAATGATATTTACCTTTTACCATTTCAATAATTTGCAGTTACCAAACTGAGATGGTTTCAATACATGATTAATCATTCCAGTCATGGCACAAATATTTTATCATACAAAAAGTGACTCGTAGATTTGTTTTTTTTTTTCTGTAAGTCAGAAATGGAATCTATAACTCATTTGCTATGGGATTGTTCAAAAGTTCAAGATTTTCTTACAATATTTTCAGAATTTTGTGCTGGAAAAAATATTACTTTTGAGACAGAAAAACAGAAATTCATACTTGGTTCTCCAACTGAGGACCTCAAATGTTATAATAATATATTAGTTACAATTAAATTTTACATATATAAAACAAAATGTTTGAAAGGTACTCTTAACCTTGAAGGTCTGCTTTATGACTTGAAAAATGTATATACTACAACAAAAATGATTGCAGTAAGAAAAGGACAATTAGACTTTTTTGATAATAAATGGAATACTTGGTCCTTCCTAGAGCAATTTTAATTAGATACATATACAATCTATATGAATCTAAGATATATGAATCTTACATATATTATATTTATACTATATTATGAAATATACGTGCATACTCACAGATCCCTCCAACCCCCTCTCTTCAATTATTCCCACCCTTTCTCCCCTATCCCTACCCTCCCTCAAACCTACCAACTTTCCCTGTTTAAAAAAATTTCTTGAGTTTACACAATAATTGTAAATCATCTCATTATATGTTATATCTATGTACGGTTCATTGGTTTTATGTCTCATCCCCAAGACCGGTGACTTTTACTTCATATGCCGTGTGTTTGGAAAAGGAACTATCACTGCCATTTTTTTAGTCTTTGGTATAACCCAGTTCTGAGAATCAGATTCAGTACTTTCCACTTGTTAAATGGTCTACTATTCAACCACAGCAAGCAGCAATAAAACAGACAATTCATGAAAACATTTCTCATTAAGTGATTTTGTTTCAAATTCATTTTTACGTTGTACACACTTCTTAATATACAAGATATAATTGAACGCTTTTGTGTACCAAGGCAACATAAAACTTTTAACAACAGTCAATTAAAGCATTACTACATAGTCTTCATTCATAACAAGAGGTCTATCAGTGCTTTTTTGTTTATCCGACCATTTCAAAGTTTAGAATTCGAACTAAATCCGTAAAAATTGATGACATCATAAATCGTTATAAATCATTCTTTATAGACAGTGACTATCTTGGAATTTTTATTTTGACTAATAGCATTTTGCGCCACACTCCACAATTTTTTCAGTTATATAGTGGCGGCCACTTTTTAACAGTGGGTGAGAGAACCCAGTTACAATGTACCAAGGAAGATGCCATCGGCCTTCCGCAAGTAAACTAGCAACTTTTCTCTCAAAAATCAGCTTAGGCTCCAGTGGTGCAACCATCTTGGATATCCAAGGATGACAGATATGATTTTTACTGATTACCTATGAAAGACATTCCAAAGGTTCAAATCTGCCCCCGCAGTTTCTGAGGAGATGATTGAATTTCAGGTTCTAGCCTAAAATACATGTACATATACATCTAATTTACATAGCCTAACAATACTGCATCGACAGAAAAGTACATGGCAAAACTTGTAACACATGTTAAATGGCTACCTATCCAGTTTCTGTATACCTAACATAAATCCAAAATGGGTATTTGTTCATTTTTACAGTAATGCTGGGCACCATGGAAAAGGAGCTAAAATGCTGGATACAGTCTACATTCATTACAATCCAAGGAATATTCATATTAATAGTCTTGGTTCAAATACATGTAACTATCAGATAAGTTCAGAGGTGAAGAGTTTCAAAGATACTTAAAATAGATATATCTAATTTCAGAAAGCAACAAAGAAATTGTTGATGACAAAACCTGTTATATATGTTAAGTGGCTAGCTAGTGATGTAGCTTGTGTGTACCAAATCTGAATGAAATTGGTCCATTAATAAATTCAAAGCAAGCCGTTCGTTCAATTTTTGGTATTTATAGTAATGGTGGCCATCTTGAATAAATGACAGGCATGTCAAACAGGAATTTTAATCACTCCCAATCAGGCACCTTCCTCATAATGTTTGGTGCAAATCGACTCAATACTTGGATATGCGCGGAGCTCATTACTTCACAAGCTGACTGTAAACTTATATGAAATACATTAATAAACTTTTTTTCATTTTTCATCTCAACATCATGTGGACAGTATTAAGCACATTCTTGTATGAACAGTGAGTACAAGGACCATTTTAACTCGGGGACGGTGAACTTACATCTGTGTAGCTGCAAGATTTTCTATATATTTAAAAATAGTTTTCAACAGATAATCAAAGCCCTGAATGACCAAAATGGCACTGTACAGTTAGAAAAACTGCAAAGAATATACCGTAAAACCTGTTTGATTCAAGACCATTTTATTTATGTGTAAATTTGCAAAACCTTTCACCAGCGAAAATAAATTTATCACGTAATGAAGTATGATAATAGCATGATGAAATGGGCATTCGAAATCGCAAAAATATCATCTTGTGATTAAATTAGAACTTGTGTATCGCAAAAATAAAGTCCATGAAAATTACTAGGCCTATATACAAAGAGGGAAAAGTGTGTACATATTTGTGTGTGCATTTCTGTGAAAACAAGACAAATGTGTGTTCATATCTATAAAGGCAAGACAAATGAATAGAATATTTCCCTGTCAATCCCTAAGGTATGGACAAGTTACATGCAATATTATGTGACAATACAATTTAATCTGTATAGCATCTCTGGTTCTAGGCCATATGTAGGCCTAAAGAGAATGCAGATATATGCATAAGTAATTATGTCTGACTTTATTTGCATACATAAACAGGTACATGAAGCATGGGAGTAAAATAATCAATATGGGTGTGTTGAGTGAAAACGGAAATATCCACCCTCATGGCAAGAATCTATATATCCAGTCCTCAGTAGACCCTCGGATTGGACAACCAGATTTTTACCACTCAGGTGGAGATTTCCTTACCCACTCATCACACCCACATAAGATTCAATTAATCAATCAATTCAAGGTGAATATATACTTATGACTGCACTTTAACCTATTGGTCAACAAATCACACCAACTAGTACACTAAAAGGACAGGCTTTAACCCTTTCATCCCTAAGTTTCTGAGTGGTATATTCTTTTCTATTGTTTAAGACCATTCTATTGTGGTCTGTATATGTATATGTATCTTTATAGTACTTAAATACATGTAGTCAATATACAGTAACCGATGTCATGAAAACAAAACATGTTGTTTTTTCTTCCATATCCTCGGCTTTTAATACAGGCACTATCAACATATTTCACTTGCTCATCCAGGGAATTTCAGAACAAACCTTACAGAAATGAAAAGTTTGCAGCAATATTGCCACTATATTGCAGCAATATTGCAGCAAACTAATTAGTTTGCAAGAATGTTGCAGGTTGTTGCAGCTAGCTGCAAACAAAATTTGTTTGTTTCCATAGTTGCAGGAAAACAATAGTTTGCAAGAATGTTGCCAGTAACTTTTCTTTACTCAAAATCCAACATGATTGTTTCCAAGAATGTTGCAAGAAACTTTTCTTTTAGATATATGAAATGGTGGTTTGCAAGAATGTTGCAAGAAATGTTTCTCTACCAAAAAATCCAACATGATTGTTTATTTACAAGAATGTTTAAAGAAATATTTCTTTTAAATATCAAATACATATATACATAAAATAAAAAACTTATTGTGTAAATCATTGAATTATTTTAAAATGCTCAAGAGTTGGAACCATAATACTGAAACTAAATAGATGTACAATGTACATGTATCATATATAATTCCAAACCAGTCTCCATGAGATATCTTTTCAACTTGCTTTTGGTCTAGAAAATATCCCCCATTTTAATTGAAGGAATTATTGATTTTATATATATATATATATATTTATATATCTAATTAATTTGCTTCCATTTCTTTATTTATTCATTTTTATGTTTTTCTTTAAAATATACTTTCAGCTTTCACAAACTTTTTGTATTTACATGCTGAAAAAAAATGTAACCCCCACATTTTGATTTGTTCTCAATTACCATTAATAATATTCATATTAATATACAGAAAATAAAATCAAATATCTGGAAAAATATTTTAGTATAAATAAATACAGTTGTCAGTAATTGTATTTCAATTT
This sequence comes from Atrina japonica, assembly GCA_030159075.1. Taxonomy (NCBI): domain Eukaryota; kingdom Metazoa; phylum Mollusca; class Bivalvia; order Pterioida; family Pinnidae; genus Atrina; species Atrina japonica. Next base: position 278,893 of record BROG01000269.1, read on the forward strand.
TAACCAAACTACTCTCAAATTCCCCTAAATGTAAATGTATATACTTCTGATTATCTGACATGTGATCTTTTTGGATCTTACATTCTTTTTGCATACACATATAGCCAGAATCCTCAAACAGGGATGCTTTAAAAATGAAAATAAAGTATAGTGTTTAGAATTATCTTTTTAATTTTTAAAAAGGCCACATTGTGGATTTATATAAACAGGTGTCATAATTGATATTTGGTGAATTTACTAATGCATAACTCATTCAATTAATCCTCTTATTTATGGTTATCCTTAGAGGTGCCCCTTGTTATCAGCCCCTGGACAGCTTGACCAGTGAAGTATCATATAACGTCTGTGATCACTTTGTTGCTATTCCGCCATTTACTGTTAATACAATTACAAGTGCTGGTGTGAACTTTGCCCACATTTTATATTGATGAAAATACTTCTTTGTGATTTATTAAAACATGATGATAAACTTACATCAAATAACTTTAAAGTGAGGGGTACCATACAAAGAAGAATACACTGGAGTTATACACTCAGAATTAATGTTAAGTATCGACACATTTGACACAATCATTTAAATATATTGCACATTTACTGCAATCATGCAGTGTTAGATACTTCATCAACAGTTCAACTCTCATTCTCAATTACTTGAAGATGTTGAATGTTTTCTACCTAAATTCAAAGGTTCCAATTGTTCATTTTGTGGCAACATTTTGTTTAGTCTCTCTAACCTGGGGGATATACTGTCAATAGAATCTTTTACTCGATTTAAAACTGACAGAGTCTCAGAAACTCTTTGAAACTGGTCGGCATATTTGTGATGCTTTTTCTGTTTTTCTTGCATCAGATTTAGCAGCATGTGTATAGCACAATCAATCTGAAATGAAAAAAAGAGATCTGTGAAATAAATAGGAGGAAAGTTTATGGAGATATAATATGCTTCAATATATAGATGTGTAACTTACTGACACATTTGGACTGACCTACATTATTGAATTTTAGTCCATGATGAAATAACAAATAAGGTCTTTTTCTGTAATATATGAAACAAACCAGAGATACTTACCCGAAGAAACAGAACTGAGATTGTGTGTATCTGTTTATCTGTGTGTGTGTGTGTGTGTGTGTGTGTGTGTGTGTGTGTGTGTGTATCTGTCTATCTGTGTGTATGTGCACGCGCAGGCATGTGTTTGTGTGCACAGATCATCATAGCATACATTGTATATATAATGTTGCTCATTAGTTATATTATACCAATCACCAATCTATTGTATATGGGCATCGAACTATCTCATTTTTTCTCTCTCCTTACACTTTTGCATGTTTTTTTTTAATTTTTTTTATTCAGACGTTGGAAGATTACAATAACACCAAATCCCACAAGGGCAGCAAGTAATATATAGATATATATATTTAAGGATTGTTTTTCATTTTTTGAACATCATCAGGGTATAAAAGCAATTACTCGTGGAAAAAAATCTGTGCAGCATGAAGTGCTGCACAATGAATTTTTTCCATGAGCAATTGCTTTTATACCCCGATGATGTTCAAAAAATGAAAAACAATCATCATATATTTATGTACATTACCATTTTTCAGTAAAACTGTGTCCACTGGATACTAATTCATTCCAGAACACTTACTTTGCGGGGGGTGTTTTCATATGACGTAGTGGCTCAACAGCTGTTTTGACATGAGAAGTAGTTCTCTTTTCTGATCGCAAATACTAATGAAAATTAAGGTTTCATTTCTTTTTGGAAGAAACTAGTGATATGGACAATTTTGAATGCTTATTCTCAGATTTAGTTCGTGATTTTTAATATTCTACCATTTACAATGTAGTAGTGGCGGGTTAAATGTGTCAGAAGAGAATTGCCCGAATGGGATAGCAACAGATGATCGTTGTTTACAACAAATTTTCATTTGAATTCTGATATTTTATCAGTGGAATATATCACAGAAAGTTTGAGTGTGACTGTTAATATTTGGTGATGACAACTGGAAGTAACCATTCTATTTGATATTTTACCAATCACTGAATCAGCTGGGAAATGCCATAAACTGTGAAGGGGTGACAATTTCGTAAGTAGACCTATTTCAGTATATAGGCTAGCCCATTTTCAAATCCTTCAAATTAATTGAAACAAGATAAATACAGATTATGTTGTGAATTAACAAACTTTTATTGTTCTGTTTAAAAGATAATTATCGACACGTTCGTTATGGAAAATCCGTGTAGGCCTATAAATTATAATAGATCCATATTTCAATTCAGACTTCAGTTTTTACCAGCTGATCATATAGATTGTCCCGTCAATTTACTGAGAAACCTATGAACACTACTTATGCTCGACATTAATATTACAGGTTGTGAAAAACAAGATGGGCCTGGTAATTAGCCTAGCTATATATAGGATTTGAGGTGAACTGAGAGTCGATTTCACGCAATGCGAGTGACCAATTGTTTCTGACAGGAATAGCCTATATGGTGACGGAAAAGCAAGCTGTTTATCAGAGATGCAGGACAAAATTGCAATAGGCCCGACTCCCTTTTCAACTTACTTACAAGCAACGTAACTACGAAGCAAATTTTCATTTCTGTGGCCTGTGTTTCTTTTCATAACTTGATCTAGATCTATTGCAATAGGTCTATGATATGGGCATCTACAGTGTGCTACAGATGCGGGCCTAGCCTTGTGTTTTCGATTTCTTTAGGTGATTTTTGTTTGTTTTGTGGTAATGAATGGCTTTAAAAAAAAATATGGAATGAATGTGTGTTATTTTATTCTTTATTGATTCATTCATATGTTCAGAGAATACTTGTCCGACAAATCGCTGCCGTAACATGGTCATGGAAAGGGTTTCTTAGATATTCAGGTATTCCTATGCCAGCTAGCTGTTAATACTTAGATCGCTAATTTTATTGATACAACAATACAGTCATTGTGTATAATTGTAATGAAGGAAATTACAGTCGGTATGTATATATATATATAATCATAATAACTTTAATCAGTCAAATTTCTTGATGTTACAAACTATTGAAAAAGTCCTGAATAATTTTTCTATTTAAAGCTTCTGATAAACAATTTATAATTCTTGATATTTAAAACAAATATTGAGGCCCTTTTTTATATAAACATTGATAATTCCTAACACTGATTTGAAGTCAAGATTTACAAGTGTGTGAAAGTGACACTCTGAAATTATTCTTAGTTTATGAAAATTCATTTCATTTTAGCATTAATTACATTGTATAAAAGATAACAGCTTTCTATGTCTTAAATGGCCTTGAAGCAGTCATAAACACCTGATAATGTGATTCATGAGTCAATATCCCGATACTGGGAATTTTTCTAGGTACCCCCTTGAACTTTCAATTGATTCATCAAAGTTTTACTGTATATATATATATATATATATATATATATATATATATATATATATATATATATATATATATATATATATATATATATATATATGATATGCGTGTTATGCAGCTCCATAACAGATTACATAATTACATAAATATCTTATACAAGTATGTAACATGTATAAAGCCTAGTGTCTATTTCATTGGCTAACATGCGGCAAACTGAACTACTTTTATTCACTTTGTACACAGACTTCATTCATCTGAAGGTTGGTGTTTGTAATGTCACCTGAACTTGAATGAACACAATCAAATAAAACATATGTAGATGATATCAAAATATTTTGTTGTATTCATGTTGGCAATTTTGCTAAATTCAACATCTGATAAAGTATGCTTAGATATTAATAATAATTTGAAATGTAGGCTAAATGTACATTTATGTATTAAAACATATAATCAATATTTACAAAATGTTTTATGCACTTATATCTGACCTAGAATTTGACCTAGTTGAAACAATTTGGTAAACCTGACAAAGAGGAGAATATGGAAGTTCATCCCCAATCATTAGATAATTCTGTTTAAATTGTATATGTTAGATCATATGATAAAAAGAATCTCTCACAAGCTTCCATTCATATCACATTTATGATACTCAATATTGATTTTCCATTTTTTCTCAACAGAGGCTCACAAGATGGAAAATTCAAAACTTTATGATACCAGTTTAAAACTTTTCATTTTGCGAGCAAACATGGAAAATTCAAAACCAGTGTCATTAATGTGATATGAATGGAAACTTGAATTGGGAATTTTAGCAACATTTTATTGAAATTAGGAAATCTAAAAATACACAAAACTATGTGAAAATACAAGAATCTCTTCAAATTCATTGTCACTTGACTTCAATTGGGAAATTTCTATTTAAAATTGGAAAAAAAATGCCAGGCCTTTTTCTGTCAATGTTGGGAAAATGCCATTGGTGACACTATTGGTAATTTTATTGAAAATTTGTATCAAATTGGGGAAAAAAGTGAGCAAACATGTAAATCCACAAGCAATGGAATCTTTTTTTTTTTTAAATGTATTTCTCCCTAGAACTAATCTATTTTTCATATGGTTAAAGCTTGTATACCATATTGGGAATTTTTGCATCAAAATGTAATTTGCATTGGAAATGGGGCCAAAATTTGGCCCCATTGAAACTATAAAATAAGGCATGAATGCATTGTTTTTGCATTGGGAATGGGACCTTGTTTCAGCCCCAAATGAAAGGCGGAAAATCCCTGTATATATACAGGTAGGCATATGTACATGTTACAAGATGATCTTAGTCACCATACCTCTTTAATCCTAACACATAAGACATTCTGGTCAAATGATACTGCATCTGCTAGCTGTCGAAGGTGTTCCTGATAACGCATACACAGCGTAATAAGTTGTTCGTGGTTCATTTTATCTAACATATCAGCATCACGTGAACTTGTAGGAACATTAAGTGAACCTCGCATTATTGGATAGAAGACAGGAATTGTATTTAGTTTTGTAAATTCTGGGTCTGGGTCTTTTTCTATTACAGTTCCATCTTTTACAATTACTATGTTGTGTTTTGTAGTGGGTGCCTCCTTTGCCTCCTTGGTGCTTGTGGATGATGAGGGTGCGCTGGGTGGTGGAGGTTTATTCTTGCTGTGCAAACTTCTAGGTGAAAGTCGGGGAGAATCTAATAAAAGAAAAACCATGTTTTTATTCAGCAATTATTGTTTGTTTCTGTAGAATTAAACATTCAGTCAAGAAAAATCACTTGAATGCAATATACTTGTGCATTTACAGAGCACAAAATTAGCACTGGTCCGCTGACCCATGGCCAATAGATTTTAGGACAGGTCAGTATATTTCTCATCTGTACTGACCCCATTGTCTAGTAAAAGAAATATAGATAGAATATTATAAGTGCTCTTTTCAATAATTGTTATCACTTATGTGTATGTTAATCCTACAAAAAATCTATCTCTTCTATCTCATGTTTAATACAAACTGAAAATATCCTTTCTTGTCCTTGTGTTATAGTTCTGCAGGTTATATTTTATCTAAATATAACATTATTTCTTTTGAGCTATTTGTGGGCCAGTAAGAGCAGTACTTTACTACTTACCTGAATCTATTGGCTTACTGATAAAAGGAGGTATAAAGTATATCCTGTGAGTCAGTACAGTAAAAATAGTACTAACCTGAATCTACTGGATTGCTAATAAAATATAAGGTATAAATAGGTATATCCTATTAAAGTCCGATAATCAGACAGTACAGAAAGAACAGTACAACTAACCTGAATCTATTGGCTTACTGATAAAATACAGACTTATCTTGTAGACAGTACATTAAGAACAGTACTAACCTGAATCTATTGGCTTACTGATAGAATAGGAGGTATAAGGTATATCCTCATCTCTTTGTGATTTTAAATTGCTCCCTGGGGCTCCAGCAGGCAATTGAACACTTTGATCAGAACCCATTACCGCCACTCAGTTGAACAGTGCACAGAAAAATATTATCTTTTATCACTGCATTAAAAGACCTGAAAACACAGTAAAACATGGTTTTGTTAACTTTATATTATTTCTGAAATATCTCTATGGATAAAGGTAGTGTATTTCAAATAATGCAATCATCTACATACATTGCAGCTAGGAAACCATTTTTGACATACGGTAGAGCTTCGTTGAGTCAAACTTCAATTAGTCTACATGTAATTTCTCGATGTCTCGAACTACATGTATTGTCAAAGTCCCAAATAATTTTGTTAAAATATTCTACTTATACACAATTTATAAATTCAAATTTCTCAATTATTTGAATAATAATTTGGGTTCTTTTCCATAAAACAGACTTTTTTATTGTTCAGTTTTTTCAGGCAGTGCTAATATTATACATTTTTGATGTCATAATTAACCTGTGACATCATTTGCAGAACCAGAAAGGTGTTGAGATTGAGATAGACTCCCAACAAATGCTTTTCCTGCATTTGTAAAACTGGAGCTGCACTAGCTTTCAAGGCATTGCCTTAGTTAGAGACCATGTCTTTCAGCAAACTGTCGGCATCCACATGGGAACCAAACGTGCCCCTTTATTGACTGACATGTTCCTTTTAATATTCATATGAAGCAGAAGCTTCTAAATCAAAAATGAGAAAGCTAGCAGTAGCTTTTAATTTAACTGACACTTGGGTATACATATCAACAATGTATTTTCAATTAGTATTGACAATTTTCATATGTATGTCAATGCAATATATACCAGCAAACTAGAAATTAAAGACACAACAGAATCAAGCACACACGCTTCCTACTTGAACATTTTACTATAGACACAGACAGAAAATTAGCAACCAGGCTATGTACAATGTATATGACAAATGTGATGATTTCAGCTTCGAAATCAGCAATTTTCCACATTTCAGTAGTAATATCCAGCTATCATCTGCATACATGTATGATATATATCTCAAAATAGTCTGATATGCCAGATCATGTTCAACATATGAGCATTTCATATACATGTACAGAGGTAAACTACTAACTGATAAGTTGTTGTCACAGGGATAGCTGGAATCACATTTGATGTCAATGTTCTTCAAATGTTATGGCCAATATAATGACCCTGTTTGTAATACTTACTAGTAAGTACATGTATGTTTCACAAAATGAAATGTGAGTTAGATCTACATGTTCGGTAGTTGTTGTTGTTGATTTGTCTGTAGCAGTTGTGATCAGGATTTATTCTTTAATTATTTCATTTGAATTTGACTGTGGATGATCAAAACATGGGCGACTGTGACCAGTCAACACTACTGGTTGAGGACCAGTAACCAGCTAGGCCCAGTAGCCAGATATGGTGTGATTTCATCTTTATTATGTACCACAACAATATTTTTTTCCTTCTGTTTGAGAAAAATGTCCATCATCTCATCACTGATCTAAAACAATTGTCACAAAATTGTGTTCTATACATGTACAGCATAAATAATGCAATAGCTGGCTACTGGTCCTAGTCCATCACTGGTCCCTGACCAGTACAGGGGTAATTACTCCTCCATGACACCTGATCCCACCTCTGAATTTCCAGAATTCTTTGTCCAGTATTCACCAGATTTGTATATTGTATCCTGGACACACTGAAGATTTATACTTTGGTATCTGTGATTTTTACATTCATGTTATTTTTTATTATTATTAAAAGCAATACAGCATCAGCATGTTAAAAACAATACAGTACTTTAGGGCCTAGTAGCCTACTGCAGTATCAGTGTGTAAAACTGCTGAATGCTGTCAGGATGATACTGCAGTACGTGGTTTACCGTAGCCGTAGCCTCTGTAAGCCTAATTCGTCCTCTCCATAGATTCAACCTATGTCTGATAATTTATATAAGAAATAATCAAAGTGGATCTTGCAAGACGATTACAATTCATCCCTTGTGTATTTACCTTTGCTGTCATTTTCACCTACTTCAGACGGACACAGTTTGAAATTGTACAGAAAAAAGAGAAACGTATTGTTCCGGTACCGGATTTTGACAATTTATATACTTGATTTTCTTCCTTTAAAGTGAATTGGTTCAAATTTATCTATGAAAATATTAAGGATATTCTGGATATTGTTTGAGAGTTACACATTTCTACATAAAATTAAAACCTTAATATATTTTTTTTTCATTTCCAACTCGGACTCGGAATACCATGTTCACTCATAAATAAACATTCAATCCCATAATACATTTTCATGGTAGCGCACATGTCAACATCCGGTTACACAAAAAACTTTCAATGAGTTCAGATAAAAGACGAAGGGCTCGAGTTCAAGGGGGCTGGGCAGCTCCTAAAAATGTTCGATCTGACAGGGATAAGCCAAAGGCTCCAGTTGCACCAGCGTGGTTGGGAAAAACTGTTGATCAGCCAACTGAAAAGAAATTTGTATACGAAAAACCAGTAGAGGTATCGATAGATTATATCAATACATGTATCTATTTTTGTGGCAAGTCAAGAACAGTACTCAGTGCTACTGAACTAGTCTTATTTGACTTGAACGTCGGTGCTCCCACTATGCCACAATAGTTATGGCATTGGAATTGTGATTTCCCCAATAGCAATACTATCGCTAGAATCTATAACGAATTTCTGCCCCAATTTTAAGTTACTTTTTGCCCCCCCCCCCCCCAATAATGATGATTAACTTAAAATTGGGGCAGACTATCGCAAAAGTCAAAATTGACCCCATGATCAACACGTCACGTGTGGAATAATATGAACTATGGCAATGCTTTGAAAGAGAACACAGCTCCTTTTTTAATCATGCATGTAGGAAAAAACATTCATTGACAATGTACATGTATCCAATCTCAGGACAATAAAGCAAATTTAACACCTTTCCCGCAAAATGATGTAACAGTTAAATTATGACATCATATATTTAGAAAACAAATTACAGTTCTGTTATTACCATGAACTTTATCTGCAAAATGTTTGCAAGTACTGTAGATAAGTACCTAGTTTTCAAACTTTTCTAGAAGTTGATTTTTCAGTGTTCATGAAGAAAGTAAATTTAAATGAAAGTATAATATATTATTACATTCTGGATAATTTCCAATCACTAAGATCTCTTCGCAAACAGCCTTTAGCCATTCAAGCTGAGCTCTCTAATATGAACAGTCACTACCAGTCATGGCATTAGACAATGTCTTACCATTTTCTGTTCACAGTCACCAGTGCCGAATCATGCCAAACTTGGTGGTCACTGTTTTTTTTACCAAGCACTCGGCATTAGAAATGAAAGTCACAGGTCTTTCAGGTCAGACTTAAAACAGAGGTACCATGACATATGTCACAGTAGGCATGGCTTGTGAAAGAACTCTCACTGCATTGGTATCAGTCCATAGCACAAGTCAAAATGTGTGGCACTTTACCTACAGCTGGTGATATCTCAATGTATCAGTATCAGGTTATTTCAGCACAGAGTAATTTCTGGCACTAGTCATGCGAGTGACCAAATATTTTCAGCACTTCCAAAAATGTGTTAAAACTTGATTTAAGAAATTTAAATTCATCATGAGATGTTAATTGATTTATCTTTTTTAAGTTTTATCAATATTACCTATTCAAGTGCCAAAAATACCTGAAGCTGAAAAGATAAATGCCGAAATCACTCTAGGTTGGGCCGTAAATTCCACCCCTGGTATTTACCAGTGGTACATGTATTTACGGGTAAAGACCGTCCCGGCAAATACTCCTCAAATGGCAAATAGTGGCAAATACTGGTCGATTGAACTTTGAAGATTAAAACACTCCATATAGTTATACTAGATTGACTTGAAATAATACAAAATAAAATCAGTTCACTTATAAATGTTGAATTAAATGTTAATATCAGTTTATCACCATATAGTATAAAACATTTTACAATTTTTAATATCTTGAAACATCATCCAGTAAATTAATGGCTATTTACTTAGGAAAAAGTAATAATAAAATGCATCGTTAATACATTGTATGTATGTAAAAAATTCTTTGATAATTTGTCTTAGTTTGACATTTACAAAAAAATAATAAGATGCATGTTTTTCTGAACTAAATTGACTTAAAATAATATAAAATAATACTTATTTACTTATAAATATTAAATTTAATTTTAATATAATTAATTTTTCACCATAAATTATAAAGTATAAAATATTTTATAATTTTTAATATTCTGTATTTTTGTATATATTTTTAAACAGTAAACCAATGGCTATTTACTTTTTATTTGAAAATAATAATAATAAAATGATTTAAAATCTTTTAATTTTTGATAATTTGTCTTAGTTTGATTTTTAGTTCAATAGCATAAAAATACAGGTAGAGGTTTACCTGTCCTGGCATCTTGTCACTGAAACTTAATAAGGGTCCAACAATCTACATTGTAATTATTAAAACAACGACTTTCAAGGCATGTTTATTTAAGGGGACATGCTGGATAGACAGTGACAGGATAGAAACAATAAAATGTTGTAAACGATATCCTGTTCTACTGGAAAAGTTATGAAATTTGAAATAACCTGTCTGAATGACAATCACAAGGGGAAACCTAGGTATGGTTTGTGATACAGTATGGCTTTAACCCTGGAATACATAAATAGCAGTCAGAATATTTCTGGTCATTATCACTCCTGAAGATTTACCATTAATTCAATTGACCAGTATTTGCCTTTACTCTACTAAAATCATATAAATGAAAAGATTTCAATTAATAGGTTGATTCTAGGGTTATACTATATTTATATAACAATAGAATAAGTCAATTTTCCAGTATGATAGAAATTTTGCCTCAAATAATGTTTGATGAAAGGTTATGGTATAATTTCCAGGGTGGTCAATTCAATCGACCAGTAAACGCCAGTATTTACCAGTATTTGCCGGTATTTACATGGAAAATACTCATAAGTGTCGGCATTTTGCCAACCTAGAAATCACTCAGTGTCTATATTACTTGATGCTTAAATTACTAGAATTCTGTATATCATGCTGTCAAATGTTTTCAACGATATGTAATTGTTGAAGTTAACGACACCGTGGTAAGTGAAACATCATCACAGCCACAATAAATTGATAAGTCTGCATAAAAATGTATAGCCTGCATATATATGAGATGTGGTATTGGTTTGAAAGTTATAACATGGTTTGGTATATCAAAGTTATTAGAACAATAAAATGTAATTTTCATTGTGGTTTTCCCAAAACTAATTAAGAAATACAAAATAAAATAATAAGACATATTCAGGTACTTTGTTACAACAACAACAAAAAGAAGGTACAACGGTATTTGAATATTTTTATTTTTCTTTCCCCTTCTTTGTTGCAGTCCATCCTTTCATATGGTTATGAGGTGTCTGATTTGTAAGGTTACATTTTTTCATATTGACATTTCTTACATACTGTATACATTAGATTACAGGTCTGAAAATTTTCGCCCTAGTTAAATTTTCATCATTTTCACCCTTTGATGAGAGGCGCTAGGTCAAGTTTAAAATAAAGGCAAACACTTTCATTAGTTTCAAGCTAAATAATTGAAGCAATACAGTACATGCTATCTGTTAGACTATGGTTATGTAGGGTGATTTTTTAGGCAGAGTGAACCATGTTTTACATTGTAAAAGCACAGAAATAACCAGGGGTGAAAATTTCCAGTTTATATACATCACATTTACAGTAATGTTGGTATATGTAATTGCATTGTTTCAGCTACATGTAACATGTCTAAAAATCCTTTTGCGTACACATGAACATGCATGTACAAAGCTAGTGTCAATAGAAAACTGTCCAACAGGACATGTTAATTAAAAGATACATGTACATGTCAGCTTTTTTGTGAGAAGTTCATGAAGTGTGAGTATATGGCATACTAATGGACCTATGTGGAGTACAGTATATGATTAAATTTCAATTTACTTACAGGACAACAGAGTCATTCCTCAAGAGAAGATAATCAGGTAATTGCCTTTCTTATTTCTGGCTTTTTTTTGTTGAAAGGGGAGGTATAAATTTGTTTAAATACTGAATGTCATACATGGGTATTTCTCATTTCATCATGCATTGAAAGATAAAATGAAACTTCGATCTTCAATCTTGCAAAATCTTGTTTATGTTATCTTTTGTATTTTAAATGAATTTCAATAATTTTGATAATTCTCTACCTTCAGTAAACCAGGTGTATATGATATAAGTACAGACCCATCAGGAGTTTCACGGTAAGTAAACTCACACCTTTATACTAATTACAATTATAATTTATACCATTTATACATGGTAATTAGGTATGCTGATAATTTCAAAATTACATTGTACTTGAAATGACTCTGTGTGTGTGTGTGTGTGGGGGGTCATTCTCACTTAGCCAACATTTTGAAAATTAATAGTCTCACCTGGCCAACATAGGTAATTGGGGTGTTAAAACAACATTTAGAAATATTGTTTTTATAACTGTTTTATTGACCACCCAAAGGGGCTACATTTATGTTGGGTAAAATAAAAAAAAATAAAAAGTATTGATATTATAATTTAGTATTTATAAAATTACAAAAAAAGATTTATTAATTATCTTTATTTTTTTAAAACATAAAAATATAAATGTTTTAATTTTTAAATTCTGTAAATGAAATTAGACTTATAAAACAAATAAATAAGAAACATAAAAATGAGATAAAACTAGTTGGAATAATTTTTGTATGAATTATTTAATGCTTTATAATATATTAATCATTGTTAATATTTGTCCAAAAGATGATAAAATAAAATGACTGCTAATCTTAATTGAGAATAATTATTATTAATTGAGATTAATTAATATAAATCAAAATAATTAAAGATAAGATATGTTCAGCTTGCACCGCTCTACTTGACAAATGCATACTCACTATAGCTTGGGATGCTATGGAAGAGTATATAAATGTGGGGCCAACTAGCTCAAGTACACGTAGACTTTCTCGAAAATGGCCGCGGTGGACATTATTTGCTCCATAATGGTTACAAATATTCAATAAAAACTAGACGCAACGACCGTTGCTACTGGAGATGCGTCTCACGTCAACGCCCTGCTACTCTGACAAACTGATAATGTTCCTGACTGTAAACAACCACAACCATGACCTCAGATAACATTGGTTTGGCAGCAGCAGCCTTTATTAATAAAGTAAAAAAGCGTGCAGGGAAGAAGTGTCTCCAATACCTTCCATTTATGATGAGGAGCTAGGAAGTCTTCGTATAATGAGTTTGACGATGATGTCAATGAGATGATACAGAGAAGTTGTAAAGCTGACAGAAAGCCGTTCTAAGGTGTTTTCCAAAGCTACCAACAACTCACGCTGGTATAGACCTTGACGACAACTTCAAAAAACACACCAGCCGGTCATCGGTTTCTACTGATAGACAATCCAACAACCAACATTCAGCGAATGTTAGTGTTACAGACAACAACTTGGAACTTTTATGCAACTCGCAAACAGTGTTTGGTGATGGCACCTCATTCATGTCCTGGGATGTTCTACCAACTATACACATTACCTGTAAAATACAGTATTCCCTTTAGTGTATGCGTTGCTACCAAATAAAACACAGGAAACATAGCTAACCACCTGAAAAATGCATTTGTAGCCAAGACTTAAATTTTGCACCAGAATGTGTCATTATGGACTTTGAGACCACATCTAGAAATGCAATTACAACAGTATTTCCTAATGTGAGTTTGAAAGGATGTCTTTCACTAACACAGAACTGTGGATTAGCAGTACCATACAAAGAAAATGACAATATAAAACAACTAGTCCGACGTGCAGCAGTGCCATTAGTGCCCATTCCCAAAAGTTGAGGACTGTGTGGTTCCAAGCCCTGGAAGACAATACAGACAACAGTGATGCCGTGACACAGTTCACAGATTATATAACAGAAAAGTGGGTCGAAAATTTATATATATCATTTATATTTTTTCTATTAAACCACTGCATATGAAAATAACTCTCAACAAATTGACAGATTTACCTGGAATAATTATATGTCCCCATGGAAGAGGCCCCAATCAATTAAATAATTGCAATAAAAACAATGCTAAAGTCTCACCTAGCCTACATAATTTAATTACCTGTATGTACCTGAAATCCAAAATGTTGGCTAAGTGAGAAGACACCGTGTGTGGGATATACATAGCTGACCTAGGTCAAGATTCCTGTCATTTTTCTAACTGGTGATATATATACTGGTTCGTAGCTAGCCTACATGTAGGTTAAGATTCTGTCACTTCTGTAACTGGTGATATACAAAGTTATCCTAGGCCAAGATTTCTGTCACTTCTGTAACTGGAAATCTACATACTTGGCCTGTATCAAGATTTCTGATACTTCTGTAACTGGAGATTTACATAGCTATCCCAGGTCAATATTCTGACATTTCTAGGTCAAGATTTCTGTCACTCCTGTAGCTGGTTATCTACATAGGTAGCCTAGGTCAAGATTTCTGTCATCCTGTAACTGGCTATCTACATAGCTGGCCTAGGTCAATATTTTGATGCTTCTATAACTGGTGATCTACATAGCTAGCCCACAATGTAGGTCAAGATTTATGTCACCCCTGTAACTGATTATCTACATAGCTAGCCTACCATAGGTCAAGATTTCTGATACATCTATAACTGGCGACCTACATACATGTAGCAACATTGTAGCCTAGGTCAAGATTTCTGTCACCCCTGTAACTGGTGATCTACATAGCAAGCCTAGGTCAATATTCCAACACTTCTACATGTGTGATCTGGTGATCTACACATCTGGCCTAGGTAAAGATTTCTGTCACTCCTGTAACTTGTGATTTACATGTCTGGCCTAGGTAAAGATTTCTGTCACTTCTATAACTGGTGATATACATAGCTAGCCTAGGTCAAGATTTCTGTCACTTCTGTAACTAATGATTTACATAGCTAGCCTAGGTAAATATTCTGACATTTCTTTAACTGATAATATACATAGCTAGCCTAGGTCAAGATTTCTGATACTAGAGAACAGCAGAAATAATTTATAACCTTTCACTTATGACTGATAATGCTTCCATACAGATAAATGGATAATTCCTCAAAAGAAAACTAATTACTAATAATAAAATAAATTTGTATTATAAATAGGCATCAAAAGCTAGCATACCATAAATTGGGATATTTTGGCCATTGTTTAATTTTGGCCACCCTCTTAAAATAACCAAAATTAAACCGTCCAAAATATGTACATAATCCATAATTAGTGATGCCAAAATATCCCAATTTACGGTGCTATAAAACATTTGATATCTTCTTTATTTCAGATTGAGGGTTTTCCCAGATTTTATTGATCCAAATGAAGGAAATAAGATATTTGATGACTTGTTTCATGAGTTACCATGGCGACAGAGATCTGATGTTAAAGAGGGTGAAACATATTTACAACCCAGATTAACTGCATGGTATGGTGATTTGTCGTACTCCTACTCAGGTGTTACACATCAGCCAATCTCAGATGTAAGTTGATTGCAAGTTGATATTCATGATGTATAAACTATATACCTGCAAATGCCCTTTTATGGCAGAAAAATATTCACCCTGTCTTAAATTCGCCCTAAATAACCATAGTTTTGTGGATGGCATGTATGTCTGTACTTCAGTTATTAGCATGAAATTGTCGCTTTCAATTTTAATTCACCCATTCATCTTTGGGTAAAAATGGCGAAAGTTTCCAGGTTTACAATATATACTGCAAGCCACTGTGAGATATAAGTTATTTTGTTGTGAGTTATCTTCATGATTTATACTGTAAGCCACTGTGAGATATAAGTTATTTTATTGTTAGTTATTTTCATGATTTATATTGAAAGCCACTGAGTTATAAGTTATTTTATTGTAAGTTATCTTCATGATTTATATGTATACTGTAAGACACTGTGAGATATAAGTTATTTTATTGTAAGTTATTTTCATGATTTATATTGCAAGCCACTGTGAGATATAAGTTATTTTGTTGCAAGATATCTTTAAACTGCAAGCCACTGTGAGATATAAGTTATTTTGTTGCAAGATATCTTTAAACTGCAAGCCACTGTGAGATATGTTATTTTGTTGCAAGATATCTTTAAACTGCAAGCCACTGTGATATGTAAGTTATTTTGTTGCAAGATATCTTTAAACTGCAAGCCACTGTGATATGTAAGTTATTTTGTTGCAAGATATCTTTAAACTGCAAGCCACTGTGAGATATAAGTTATTTTGTTGCAAGATATTTTAAACTTGTGAGATATAAGTTATTTTGTTGCAAGATCTTTAAACTGCAAGCCACTGTGAGATTAAGTAATTTTGTTGCAAGATATCTTTAACTGCAAGTGTGATATAAGTCATTTGATTTGCAAGATATCTATAAACTGTAAGACACTGTGAGATATAAGTTATTTTGTTGCAAGATATCTTTAAACAACTGCAAGCCACTGTGAGATATATTATTTGTTGCAAGATATCTTTAAACTGCAAGCCACTGTGAGATATAAGTTATTTTGTTGCAAGATATCTTTAAACTGCAAGCCACTGTGAGATATAAGTTATTTTGTTGCAAGATATCTTTAAACTGCAAGCCACTGTGAGATATAAGTTATTTTGTTGCAAGATATCTTTAAACTACAAGCCACTGTGATATGTAAGTTATTTTGTTGCAAGATATCTTTAAACTGCAAGCCACTGTGATATGTAAGTTATTTTGGTTTTGACACATCAGCCAATCTCAGATTATTATTATTGTAAGTTATCATTATGATTTATACTGCAAGCCACTGTGAGATGTAAGTTATTTTATTGTAAGTTATCATTATGATTTATACTGCAAGCCACTGTGAGAAGTAGGTTATTGTGTTGTACATGTAAGCTATATTCATTGTAAGTTATCATTATGATTTATACGGCAAGCCACTGTGAGAAGTAAGTTATTTTGTTGTACATGTAAGCTATTTTCATTGTAAGTTATCCACCGTGAGATTAATTTATTTTATTGTAAGTTATCATTATGATTTATACTGCAAGCCACTGTGAGAAGTAAGTTATTTTGTTGTACATGTAAGCTATTTTCATGATTTACATGTATACTGTATTCCACCGTGAGATATAATTTATTTTATTGTAAGTTATCATTATGATTTATACTGCAAGCCACTGTGAGAAGTAGGTTATTTTGTTGTTCGTTACTTTTGGTACTTTACCTATAGCTGGTGACATCTTCATAGAATTGAAATATTCTGTGAAAACAAAAGAGATAGATTTTACTGAGAATTATGATCTAGGTTCACCTGTTACAATTCAATCAAGAAGAAAAACTATAAAGAGCATAGAGCATGTTTGATCTAAGTCACTTGAATGTTTTTATCCTTATTTCAGTGGCATCCAACTCTAAAGATGTTGAAAGACAGATTACAGGAAATCACAGGAATCAAGTTCAACTCTATGTTAGCAAATCTATACAGAGATGGACATGATTTTGTATCATGGCATTCGGATGATGAAAAATCTCTTGGACCTGAGCCAGCAATAGCCTCATTATCATTTGGTGATACAAGAAACTTTGAATTACGGAAAAAGCCTCCACCAGTAAGAACTTTTATAAGATATTTTGGCTCTTAGAAATATGTTGTGAAAAGTAAAAGATGTATTTGAACTAGAGAAATGTTGACATATTTGAAATGTGTACATATTTGAAAAATAGTTTTGTGCTATGCTTGACTGAATCTCCTGTTTTATTCACCTCTTGACTATGCCTCATCATTCTACTTTTTGTTCAATGTATGGTTTGTAAAAATATATGAAATAATGTAAACTTATATCTAATGTTTGAAATATATCATGAATATTGCATATAACAGAGTGAACTTACATGACTTCTGTTTGATTTTTCAAGGAAGAAAATCAAGATTACACATATATGGAGCACATAAAGATCCCCCTTACCCATGGTTCACTTCTTATCATGGAGGGATGCACACAAACTGATTGGCAGGTTTGTTGAAGTTTTGTCTATTTCTAGGTCATTTGAGTCACTCAGATGTGTGCCATTTTAAAAAAAAACAAATGTTTTCTGAATTAGCTTGGGACATGTATAGGGTTATTAGGATCCAAAATTAGCGCTAGCAATTATATGAAGTATCAAATTTGCTACCCAAATTTTTGATTTTCAGCCAAATTTAATGGGACATTAGCTATGTTTACCAAAAAAAAAAATTCAATATTTTCTACTTTTACTACTTGTACTTGATGTACAATGACAAGTAAGAGCTATAGAAAGGCATAAAAATCTTATATTCCTACGTATATTTTGTGAAAATAAGGTCAGGTCCAGTTTGGTGTTCCTATATAAATAGTACTGTTGAGTTAATCAGTTGCAAGTGATAAAGTGTGAAACCTGGGTTTCTCAAGCAATGTTCACAAAATATATCATATATACATTGTACATGTATAGGAATTTAAGAATTTTTATGCCTGTGTTTATCTCTCTTTTGTTATTGTATATCAATCTCAGTAGTTAAAAGGGATTTCTTCTTTTTTGGGGGAGGACACAGCTAATGCCCATTTAAGAATCAATGGGAAAATTTTACAGTCATGCTTTGAGAGACAACTTGGATTCCATGTCTGCATTGTACATGTTGATTAGCTTGAAATCAATGGAATTTGTAGGCCAGTATGTAATCTTCATTTATGATAGACAATGGATATTCAAGCAGAAAACCTGTAAATTTCTACCTCGATTCTTGTTGTTACTCAAAGTAAAAGATTTGCTACCAACAATTTCATCTACATGTAGTAACAAAAGTTTACCACAGGTTAAAAAGTTGATTTCAATCCCAGGGTTAGGTTTATAGAATTGAATGTGTGAATTTCGTGACTTGGGTCAGGGGCTTTGTAGATAGGACAGGGATTAAGGTGACATAGGCTGTTCTTTATGAGTCTTGCTTAACATACAAGGATGTTGATTATTTTACGATATTATATAGGTCTACCAAGGTAAAGTAGCACATCTGGGTTCTGTCAGATACCAAAACAACTCCGAAAGTAAGTTGTACAGATTCCATGCATTACTGAGGGACTAATATTTTTGTGTTGACAAGTATATTGTCATCCCAGTTATGATTTAATGTAGACTCATGTTTGTAAACAAGTGCCACTTACCTTGGTAGACCTATACATAACAATATTTATTTTTCTGGTTATGATATTCAGCAGAATTAGTGGTCCTGACAATGTTTAAAACTGAAAATATCTTTTAATACATTGACTTAAATTTTACCTTTGCTCATTATTTAACATTGGTTAAAGATATTTAATTGAAAATATGATATTGAACTTGATAAATCTTAAAAATCAAATGGCTCTATTTTACCCCAGACTAGAATTTTGTCATTTCATTTGGCAGTAAGAGTCACATGACTGCCTTGCATAGATCTACGTTAAATAGCTAAAAATAGACAGAAATGACAGATGATTCAATACAGCTTAAGCATAAAGTCTCATGAATCAAATAGTCAAATAGAGTAAAGTGGCAATTGAAAATATTTCCTAAGATATGTCCCAGAAAAATGAAATTAGTTATTAGGTTTGTGACTGACATCCACAGAAATATATTGGGTTGATCAAGTAAGGCCAGCAACCATGGAAATATGTCAAGCTTTGCCTTCCATGGACTTGATCAATCAGACAAACATCTGTGTAAAGTCAGTCAGAAACCTAACAATACTAGTAATTACCAGTAGGTTTGTTACTGACTGTCCACAGGATTGTGTCGCCTCGTCTTCCGTGGACCCTGATCAACCCGACATAATCTCCTGGATGGAGAGTAATAAACCTAATAACTGTTTTTAATAATTTTGTCAAGGACCATATTCTCATTTAGCAAATGTCTTCAATTGGCACTGTACACAGAATAGTGTTTTGTATCATCCGGCATTGCCGTCTATTTTTTGCTACTGACTGTCCATATAACCATGGACGGCAGTCACGTAATTCTTTATATCCAATGAAATAGAGTAATTTCAGTCTGAGGCAAAACAACCAATATTGGCTCTTCTGCTCTGTATGATTTTGACTTTCAAAGATGCATTAGTTCTTTGTGACTGTGAAAAGGATATAAGGAAAGAGTTCTAGATGAAACATCAAACAACATTGAACTACGGCAAGTTGTATTGTCAAGTTTTAGTGAGTGTCTCTGGTGAAAATTACTGTACATCTTCATGTTCCAGGCGGGTATGCATCATGTGTATGTAATCTTTTGTAATATATCAACTTCCTCTGAAAACTTGCTTGGTCAGTTCTCAAACAAAGTTAGGTACAGGGTATGTGGAATCTTTGGGGTAATGATTTTAAACATTTTCACTGTATGACCTATGGGTGGAGGGTTTTGTAGATAAGACATGTATTGATTCATTGATTCTTTCAGAATACTTGTTTTATTTGAATTACTTAAAATAAGAAAGGCAAATATATAATTGCATCTATATGTAAGCCTGTAATAACAATGTGTGTATTTTGTTTTTCTTTTATATTTTCAGCATCGGATTCCAAGAGAGTATCATGATAGAGATGCTAGAATTAATTTGACTTTTAGAATTATCTACCCTGAATCATAGTGAAGGAAAAAAGTATTGTGCATATGACATAAGTGTACTGAAATGAAACTTGTGCTCAAGGTTTGGGAAAAAAACCACAAACAATAAAAATGATAATTAAATAGCAGACATTTGATTGAAGTTATGAGTTTATCTCATTGTGGAGTTGTGTAAAATCAGATCAGTTTATCTTTAAATAATATTTTTTATAAAATCTTTTAATCAGTGTTTGAGAGATTTACAAGTTTGAGAAGAAAAGGCATGTGTTGGTTGGTATCTACAACTGGTTTGTAGAAATACATTTGAGTTTGCCTTTAACAAAACAAATTAGCAAACACAAGACATATTTGAGTCAATTAAACTTTTTAATGTTTCTGAGTTACCCTCTTGATGTTGCCGACATTATATAGATGTATTATTTTGGAGACTTCTCCCATGCTTTTATTCTATTGTTTTCACAATATTCTGATATTGTGTATATTCTGTGTGACAGAATGATTCTAAAAGCAGATAATTAGCATCATATGTGTGAAACCTAGTCCTTACCTGATAAACATTGATAGATAGATAACCTGTTTATGGTGCAACATGTGCAAGCTAGCTGAATTATACATCATTTTATATACATTGGAATCTTGTTATCTCAAACTTCATTGGAAAATACCCCTATTACTTCAAAATATCAGGAATTTGAGAAAACTGAGATTTAAAATAACATATCTATTTACACATATCCAATAAAATTATGACTGCGCTTTCAACTTTGACATAACCAGTATTTCGACGCATCTTATTTTGACATAGCGAAATTTCACCATATATACAGTATCTCTCATTTGATGATTGAACTGGTGGTTGTGTTTACTACCTTGTGGTTAATATAACAATGTGAACAGTTGGTATATCCATGTAAGGAAATCATTTGACATGTTGTAAGTCTACTCTTACAAGTAGAAGAGAATACTGTATAGCTAGAAGGTTTCGATCCCCTTTAATTTTCGCCCTTAGATGAGAGGCTGATATTAAAATGAAAGCTAAATTTTTTTATGAAATAATTAAAGTATGGACATACACATGATACATGCCATCCATGAGACTTATTATGAGGCGAATATTAGATGGAACAAAACTGTTTTCTGCTGTAAAAGAGTGAACATTTCCAGTTATACATTATAAGAAAAATTATATATTAAAAATTTACTGAAATAATAGTATATAAACATACTTACAGCCATGAAATATTGTTAATTGTTCTATAAAATGGGGAGGTTTACTATTAAGAATACATTATACATGTACATTTGTGTAACAAGTTTTATACAATAATTATAGGTCGGGATGTGTGATACAAATATTTATTTATTCAAATATATGATATAAACAACAAACCTGGTCACAACCAGGTTTAACATTGATCTAGTTTTTTAGTCTTTTGTTCAAGATTGTTAATTCTATTTTTATCCAACATCTGTTGGTTGATGTTAATGTCAAACATTGATAAATGGCTTTCATTTGTTGCATGCTTTATACAAATAAAAGTCTACCGTACTTGTTTCGTATCAGATTTTAATTCTAAGGTAACCTATGTAACATGTATATTGTATTTTGGTATTTTTCTATGACTCAAGGGGTATTAACTGTGTTAACTTCTTTCAGTTTTATTTCTTTTATACTAAAGATTAAGACAGTAACAAAAAAGAGAAATACACAGACATAAGAATTCTTAAATTCCTATATATTTTGTGACAGTTGCTTGAGAAACCCAGGTTTGGCACTTTGTCACTTGCAACTGATAAACTCATCCTTACTATTTCTATGTGAGTATCACAGTAAACCTGACCCCCATCTTCACAAAATATACAGCAATGCAACTTTTTTTATACCTGTGTATAGCTCCTTTTTGTTTTTGTACGTCAAGTACAATTAGTAAAAATAGAAGAGATGAAAATAATCTTCGGTATACACAGCTAATACCCCTTTAAATTATATATAAAAACATCAAAATTACATCTAAATGGCTTAGACAGTATGCAGTTACTTATTCAAAACACTTTGCCCACTGAGTCTTCAGGTAGAAGGCGATTGCTTTGACAGTCTGTGATTAGTCAGTTTTAAGAATTACCATCTAACATTAATTAGATGGTAATATATATCGTATGTAAACCGATACAGTAAACCTAGAAAGTTGTGTCCTTTATTTTCTCACCTTTTGCAATAAAATACATTTGCTGTAACTTAAAATCACACTTGAATTGTCTTAGTAATGTAGATGGCATATTTGTGCATGATTTGTTGATCTAACTTGAAGTTTATGCCATAATTTCAAATTCATCTGTTTTATCTACATGTGAAAATGGTAAAAAAATAAATTGGGAGAAAATGTCCAGGTATTCAGTATGTTATGTAAATTTAGGCATTCTATATTAAAAGTTTGCTGTGCACTGATCAAATGAAAGTATAGGTCTAGTAATTTTTGTCTCATTCAGTCTAACTGTCAAATTTAATTGGGTATTATCCAATAGATTAACTAATTATCCCTTGTGATTACATTTAGACTCACCCAAATCAATAAATTGTATGGTCCATTGTCATAATTTAGGGGTGAACAATATTGAATGTAAAATCATTTTGAAATTTGGATTATAAATTATGCACCCCTGAATTCTGACAGTGGGCTTTCCCATTCTTTTATATGGATGAGTTCATATGTGACTACAGGGGTCAGTTAATTGAAAAAGCTTTCTCTTAAAGGAATGCTAATGAATACAATCACAACTGATGTTATGTAACCATCGAAAAGGTACAGGTTAGAGTGTCAGTTTGTAACTTTTCCCATAATGGTGTTAAAATTTGTGAAGCTTCACTTTTTGACTGTTGAGGTATTGTTGTAGGAAATTCTATATGAATGTTAGGGGTTGAGCATAAACAAGAAAATCAGTATTTATAAGTAGTCTACATGTATATGTATG
Source organism: Atrina japonica (assembly GCA_030159075.1). Lineage (NCBI taxonomy): Eukaryota > Metazoa > Mollusca > Bivalvia > Pterioida > Pinnidae > Atrina > Atrina japonica. Next base: position 302,415 of record BROG01000269.1, read on the forward strand.
TCCTTTATGACAAGACAGTTAACTCATTCACCCCTAAGGACACATTTTGACTGGTCAAAGTCATTGATTTACAGAAGAGTCAATTGTTTTTCAGGGGTTGACAAGTTAAATATTTAGATTTATGCTTTAAATCACACTCAAACATCTTATCCTGGAACAGTTCATATTCATTTGTCCGGCAAAGGGACAGATAAAAATCATCAGTTTAAGGCATGCCTTCCATATATAATGGAACCAAATGTCAGACATTTAGTAAATATTTTTGTTAACTCATCAATCTGTGAAAAACAATGGTTTCTTATGCTTTTCCAAATACATTTAGGGGTGAATGGGTTAACACAGAAATATCTACGGCAATAATAATATCCATCATACAAAAATGAATATATTTTTTGTACCTGACCTTTGGGGCACACCAATACACCACAAAACATTTACTGTCGTGAAAATACTCGGTATAGACCACCAGTGTTCAGCAGGTAAACTGACAAACTTTTTAACATACATAAGCTTAAGTTCCAGCAGGGCTCAAACCTGCACTGAGCAGAAAGGAGAGACTTCATGGCTCAAACAAGAGATCCTAATGGGATCTTGGTGCCCACCATCTAATGTTCTTCATTTGATCTATGACAGACTGTTCTTTTCTCTTATTTTGTGGCTCAACAGTGAATTTGAACTAAAACCTAAATACATGTATCTGTCAAATGCTTTCTCACAAGATTATAACAATACCAAATATAAACTGCTATAATCCACGATAAATTAACCATACATGTCAACTTCTAAGAGTAAAAATGCTTGTCGTGACCTGCATTGAATAAAACAAACATCATACATAATAATCTGTCTCGCTGGGCCCTGATTTGATATCAAATGTAAGTAGCAAAGTGTATATATCAGGATGTGGCAGTATCCCCATATACACTACTGAATGTGTTTTTCCATTACAATCAATAATATATATGGTTAAACAGAGGGACTGTGAACATCATACATCAATGAAAAGTGTCTACCCATAACAAATAAGAAATACATGTCTCAGTGGTAGACGATGTAAATGATTTTCAGGAAATGCATAATAAACTTTAATTGTCAAAATCCAAAATTCACCTGGCAGCCATTCTGTGACCCAACCTGCCTGAAAATGAAAACTGCATAACTAGACCTCAAGGAGAATCTATATCTTTATGAAATTTGACATATAGGTTCTCCTTGAGGTCTAGTTGTGCATTGTACATTTTCAGATAGATTGGATAACAAAATGGCTGCAAGGTGGCCATCTTGGATTTTGACAATTAAAAATTGTCATCTCTATTTCTCAGAAAGTACTGAAGGGATCTTTATGAAATTTGACTTATAGGTTCTCCTTGAGATTTAGTTGTGCAGTGGACATTTTCAGCAGAGTCAGATCACAAAATGGCTGCCAGGTGGCCATCTTGGATTATGACAATTAAAGTTTATTATGTATTTCTTGAAAATCATTTACATTGTCTGCCACTGAGACATGTATTTCTTATTTGTTATCTGTAGACACATTCATTGGTGTATGATCAATGAGTCATATGGGGGGTCCTTCCCCACCCCCTGAAATTTATATTTTTACTTATAACTTAGAAACTGTTCACAGCTCCTCCCTTTAACCATATATATTATCGATTGAAAACACATTCAGTAGTGTATGTGCCACATACACTGCCACACCCCTGAAATATACACTTTGCTACATGTTATCAAATCAGGGCCCAGCGCGACAGATTATTATTTGTAATGTTTCTTTTACTCAATGCACGTCATGACCAGCATTTTCACTTTTAGAGGTTGACAAGTATGGTTATCTTGGATTATAGCAGTTTATATTTGGTATTGTTATAATCTTGTGAGAAAGCATTTGACAAATATTTAAGTTTTAGTTCAAATTCATTGTTGAGCCACAAAATAAGAGAAAAGAACAGTTTTTGAGCTATTAAACAATTTATTATGCAATTGTACCCTGCATCACCGAAGCGCCTCCTAGTGGTTCGTTTATGAACAGATTTCATTTTCATTCACAAACTTTGTAGATATTGACTTAACGATCATGCATATAAAATTTGAAAGTCATTTGATCATTGGTTCATGAGAAGAAGATTTTTAAAGATGTACCAAGTTTTGGTCCTTTTTGGAGCCTCTATGGGTCCTAGCTCCTTTTCATTCACAAAGTTTATTTGCCTTCACATGGGGATGCTATATGCCAAGTTTGGTTGAAATTGGCCCTTTGGTTCTTAAGAAGAAGTAAAAAATGTCTAAATGTTGACAACGCACGATAACAGACAAAACACGATCGCAATATGTCATCATGAGCTTTGCTCCGGTGACCTAATAAAATGCAGAACAATAAATGTTGTGGCTTATCAAATCAAATTATATTTATTCATGATACATGTTATAAGAAATTAAGTAATAAACTTTATGAAGATTTAATGTTGTAAATGTACATCGAGACCATGAATACATGTATAATAAAATATCAGTATTTCCCATCAAATAATGGGATACATGATAGAATATTTTTTTTTCAGGAAATATTACTCATGACAATACATCGACAACCATTTTGAAACCAGTTTGCTGTCTTCTTTTTCCAACTTTACAATCATTTCTATGTGAAATACATATTTTACAGATTTAGTGGTGATAGCAACAAAAACACATGCTTCATTATTTCTATGATACATATAAAAATATTTCAATATTGGAAATACAACAAGTATATTATAACTGCATATATTTGATACATTTTTAGAAAGTGTCTTAAGCAGTTTAAACATGTACTCAAATACTTGGACCTTTTTCATTTTATACTAAAAGAAAGGTGCATTAGCTGTGTTTTGAAAAAAAAGAAGAAATTTCGATTTTTACTACTTAGATTGGTGTACAATAACAAATATTTAAAGTGATAAACACAGGCATAACAATTCTTATAATCCTATATATTTTGGGAAAATAAGGTGAGGTCCAGTCCTGCATACATGTACAAATACCGTAAATTAGCGTATTTTGGCCATTGTTTAATTTTGGCCACTCTATTGAGATGGCCAAAATTAAACCATCCAAAATATGCACATATTTAACGGCCGGCAAAAATAAAAAATCAATCATCTCATTTTCTAAACCGATTACAAGTAATTTTTACTGGATGAAGACATAACTAGCATTGAAAAAAGAACTGCTGATCTTTATAATGAAGAATTTGATAATGTGTTAAAAAAAAAAACAAATAGTTCAGCCTAAATTAATCCGGGGAAATATATAATATTTAACCCCACTTAGACATCAATCTTTTTTTATTATTGTTCATCTATCCAAGTAGCCTACTAGTAAATGTAGTTAAAAAAATTTTTTTTATTTATCTGGTCCAGACAAGTTATAGTCCCCCCACAAACAATAGACCCTTTAGCAGTAACTGCGGTCCTGTGACTTTTCCAGTCTTTGGTTGGCAAAATGATACAGATTCCCAGAAAATGACATCGAGAAACAATCAGTTACTATAACAACGTCTATGTTTTTGTGGGTATCTGTATCATTTTGCCAACCAAAGTCACAGAACCGCAGTTACTGCTAAAGGGTCTATGGAGGACTAATAAACTGAAAAAAAATTGTATTAACTATTCTACATGTTCTATTGTGTGTTAGATTAGATTACAAATAAAAGTCAATTAATCAAAATAAATTTAGAAGTTTACTTTTAAATCCTGATTTCAAATATTGGAGTAAAATAAAATGGGGCTGATAAATAAACAAGTACTTTGAATCACAGTCATATATCTCAACATGGATATGCATTACCCTGATCAATGGATATATTTGATACATATGTAAAAGTCTGGGATGCTGTAAATCTGGTTTTATAAGCGAGATTTATGTATAAATTCGTGATAGCTCTCACTTGCCAAGAATAAAATTATCGCATAGTGAAGTTACATAATTGTATTATGAAATTAGCTCACGAAATTGCGAAAATATTATCTCATTATCTCACAAATAAATTTATTCTATCACAAAAATAAATGTCCCGTGAAAGTTTCCGGATTTACAGTATACGATATATTGTACATGTTGTAGTACAGTGAAACCTGTCATAAAACCACTCTCAAGAAAGACCACTTGCTTTGTGAGACAAAATTTTTAAAAATGTACTCAACAAATTTCTCTCTAAAGACTGTCAGAGACCACATCAACACTTGTCTTAAGAAATTCACAAATCAATGTTAGATTGCACAGTCTCTAAAGACAGGTTCTGCTATTATGCACAAATATATATATATATATATATATATATATATATATATATATATATATATATATATATATATATATATATGAAAATATATTAACTAAAAGTGAATAACAAATTTCAATTCTAAATCTGACTGGATACACATGACATACCCTGGTTGTACAAAAATGTACATGCCCAGAATACAGTCTAGAAATAAAATTATAAGAGTGCAGACAAAAAGTGTAACATACGTATGTTATGTACACACCAGCCTAATCCTATATGACAAAAAGTGTAACATACATACGTTACGTACACACCAGCCTAATCCTATATATCCCCTAATCTTTTATCACAGGTAACACATCAGTGCTGCATGAAATGTTGTCGTGAGAAGGTCCTGTGTGAAAGTCAAAAGATTAACTTTATTTAACTTTATGCTTTAAAAAGTTAGTCAAACTTGTCTATAAAGGCCACACAATGGAACCGGCAAAAGAAATTGTTATAGGCAGGTGGCCTTTATAAAGAAAAGAGATAACAAAGGTTACATTTGAATGGCCTTTATAGCAAGGTGCCCTTTATATAGAGGTTGCCTTTAATGCAAGTTTGACTGTATTTGTTTGTATGATAAGCTACGCTTTGGTGAATACACCAACACCTAATTTAAAAACTACGCTCAATGAGTTAGCAGGTGTAACCTTTTCATATTCTTTTAGATACCAGAAATTTTTTTTGAGTGTTTTGTAAAACGCCAGATTGAAAATCATCTCCAATTAAAAACATAAAAATAAGTTGTATTACAGATAGCATTAGTCACTTGTTTCCATGCCTAATCTACATGACCTCTGATCCAGGGGTCACAAAATTCAAAATATTGTCATCCCTAATGCAGAAAGGCTACATAACAAATTTGAATAGAATTTGCTTTAAAACATGAGAAGTTGAAAAATTGCCACAAATCTGCACAACACACATTTACAAAATGACAGCAATGATCATGATGGGCCAATTAATTAATTAAGTCTACATGATTGTACCTGTACATGGATTGAACTAAATGAAAAATTTTCAAACTTCAACATGTTTGTATTTCCTTCTACATTACCATGATTACTTTAACACTCGTTCTTTGTTCAGGGTGTCATGAAACATAAAGGTCTATATCACTAGTATGCATCTGGACTGATCAATTTCTGTCAACAAATAACGCTTATTTTGTATAAGCTTTGAGGACAAAAAGGACAAATTATCCCTTGAAATAAAACCCCCATTTCCAACAGTGGATTAAAGAGGAACATATATCACACACGATTACAATCATATTATAAATAAAAAATCATGACATATATATAACCACAGGCTACTATCAAAAACAAACCAAACAGAACTTGAAAAAAAACAATTTAAAAAACAAAGAAACAACTAAATAACAATTTGCATTTATGCTTAGCAAACATGATTTATTAGTATCAATGTGTACAAATTAGGGATATAATTCATCATTGAATTCATACAACAATAATTTGCAGAAAACACAAAAAGTATTGGAAAATCCACTTTGGTGTATATAAAGATGTACGATATGTTAACTCAGGGGAGATAACTATGTTTAGTACATTGTAAGAAATTAATGGGTTGGGGACTAAAGCATCTTCATATTTCCTCGACAGTAAATTAAAAATTTGATTGCTAAGCATATTACATGTACTTATGTTCACAGAATTTGAAGTATAAGAAAAGAAATCACTTTAAGTAAAATTTATTCTAATGAGCATCTATTTTCATCTATCATCTTTATGATCAAGTTCTAACAAACAAATATGTAGAAAATTGTCCGGATAACTCAAATGTTCAGATAACCACAATACAGGAGAGTCAAATGAAGGCTCAACTCCATGAATCAAAACTTTCTTTTGAAAATTTCCATCTGAAAGTTAAACAAATTAATTCAATTAATTCTTTATTCAAGAACAAGTACAAGTGCAGGTACATTTATCATCGCAAATGGTTGTTTAAACAAATCTGCAATTGATTAACTTAGGAAATAAACAACAGTGTCTTCCAAGCGTTTTTATTGGCTGTGAAATTAAACTTTGACCCTGCACTACTAATGGAAAAAATGGTCATCTTATGAAATATACATGAAGATGCATCAGGCCTGTTGTCAGTGGTCACAGTTGGCAATGTTGTAAATGATAAACCAACAAAATATTTTCAAATTCATTTGAAAAAAAAAATTTTAAATTTTTTTCTTCAGATTACCCTGCATAAGACTAAAATTATCTGCTACCGGTAACGTCCTTCCTGCAGATAAAGTAAGTAATTTAATCAGATCTTTAAAAAGATATTTGCCACTCCAGAGATATTTTAAAGATACAAAAATCAGATACAAACCTGCATCAAATAGCTCAGGTACACTTGATTGTAGCATTTCTTTAAGTGTTTGATGCCGTCCCTCTTCATTCATTGGTCGAAATAAACTTTGTATGAAGTGTTTATCAATCTGTTGGAAAAATTCAATATGCTAACATGAATTGTAGATTGCATGAATCAATACAATATCATGCATGTAGAATATCAATAAAATCAAACTGAAAATCTTCTAAAGAGTTTTTTTAAGGATACGAACAGAATAAAGGCAGGACTTATGGATGTCATCCATATATACTGATATACATTGGACTTAGAGTTGGTTACTTTGAGAAATTTGACTCTCAAGATTATAACATTTAAAAATAAGTACTCAAACCAGAGGCCATCAAATATAATTTTTAAAATTCAACATACTTATGAACAAAATGAGAAACTTACTGAATTTTGAAATTTTTATTCTAAGAAATTTTATGCTTAGTAAAAAAGCCATGTTTTTAGTTTGGCAGTAGTCATTCAAGGTCATCGTTGTACTTGTCTGAAGTAAATGTATATTGGTGTTGGATCTATCCACTAAGTAACACCAAAATCCGTGAAGGATACGAAACGATTGAGTGATAAAAAGATAATTGGCAGATAGAAAGACAGACAGACAGTATACTATAACATGTGTCATCTTTTACAGGCATATAAATCCATTATAATGATTATAGATACAAGTAGATCTTTATGTGAAAATCATCTTGAGGTACCATTTTTTATCATATGATCTGTGTGTTATGCAGCTTCATACCAGATTACATAAATATTTTACATGAAACTCATATACCGGTAATAAAGCCTAGCGGCAATTTGATTGGCTAATGTGCAGCAAAATGAACTACTTTTATTCACTTATGTGCAACAAACTGAACTACTTTTATTCACTATGTATGCAGACTTCATTCATCTGAAAGTTGGCGATGACGTCACTTCATTCATCTGAAGGTTGGCAAAGACATCATTTGGTAATAGTGATGTCACTTGAACTTGAATGGGGACAATTGAATAAAACAAATTGTGTAGATGATTTTAAAAATTTGTTGTATTCAAGTCTGCAATTTTGCTAATTTCAACATCTGATAAAGTATGTGTAGATGTAAATAATAATTTAAAATGTAGGCTACATGTACATATTAAAATATAAGCAATATTTACAATATGTATTGTGCACTTATTTCTGCGCAAGTATTTTACCTATTTGGAAAAATTTGGTCAACTCGAAAGAACAGAAAATAAAGATTCTCATCCCCAGTGAAAATGCTGCTTATATTGCATATGTCTGATCATATGATAAAAAGAATCTGTCACAAGGTTCCATTTATATCACAAATGGAAAATTCAAAAACTTGTATCATAAATATGATATTAATGGAAACCTGTGATAGATCCTATATTTATGACTCACCATATAAAGTCGAAATGGAATGTATTTGAACATATCTTCACCACTTGATTCCATCAATTTTTTGTTCACAGACCAAAATTGATCAAATTTATCTGAAAAGAAAAATTGACAAGTTAAAACCTTGATCTTGTTCTTATTTCCATTTCAGGTACATGAGTCAACTTCATTTTTTATTTATCAATGCAGAATTTTAGTAACCCTTTATACCATTAGTCAAAAGTCTGTGTCAAGTTAAAGCATAGTTGTCAATCAAACTAACAGAACTGGTACAGATGAAGAAGATTTGCGACTGGGATTCAAACCCAGGCCTCCTGCAAATCATGAGGATTCTCTACCAAATGGTCTGACATACCCAGCCTGGGATGTCCCCCATTATTAAACCATCATTCAATAAAATTGAAACATGCCATTTTAACCAGATTGTATGTATAACTACAGCTCGGAGAATATTGCCTAACTTTGAATACCTATATTTATCTGAATCATTAGTCCATAACTTGGATATAAATGCACATTTAAATAACAAGTCAATAAGTCTGAATACATAGAGATAACAAGTCAATAACTCTGAATATCCAGGAATAACAGTTAATAACTCTGAATACACAAAATAACAATAACTCTGAATACACAGAAATAACAATTCAATGAATTTGAATACACAAAAATAACAATAACCCTGAATACACAGAAATAACAGTTCAATGAATTTGAACAAATAGAAATAACAAGTGAATAACTCTAAAGACACACAAATAACAAGTCAATAACTTTAAAAACAGACATGAAAAGTCCATAATTCTGAATACATGGAAATAACAAGTTAATATGCTAAGCTATAGAGTCCATCAAGGTAAAGTGGCACATGTTTACAGACAAATTAGTCTAAACTGAATCATAACAGGGGTATAATACTTGTTTTTGGCCACAAAAATATTGGACCTGCTGTAATACATGACGTCACGTTTTACCTGTGCATTCCTATTTTTGGGAAATAGATTGTATTGTTTTGGTTATTAACAGACCACTTTACCTTGGTAGACCTATATGTGTATAGTGTTTACTATAGCAACAATTACCATGAACCAATCCCGTCCACAGTTGTTTATGGTCTTTCCTTTGCATACTGTTAATTACTTGACCCCTGTGCTTCAGAGAATCTGCCTCTTTGACTGTGGACAGGAAGATGGATTCAACTACATCTTTACTGGAACAATGAATCAGTTCATCTTCTGGAAAATCCTAATATACAGAAATATATAAATTATCATGTAGATACATGTATTTGGAAAAATGTACTTTTGTCAACTGCACTATAAAATCATTTATTGTAGGTTTGTAGATTGCTTGAATCACAAAGGTTACCTACTTCAATTTGTAGCTGCCCATATTTGTACATGGTGTTGGTGTGCAGCCTGTGGTTGTGTTGTGTTGTGTTACTACAAATTGTAACCATCCATGTTTGTACATGGTATTGGTGAGTGTCATGGAGTTGTGTCATGTTACTACAAATTGTAACCATCCATGTTTGTACATGGTATTGGTGAGTGTCATGGAGTTTTGTCATGTTACTACAATTTGTAGCCATCAATATTTGTACATGGGGTTGGTCAGCTGCATGGGGTTATGTGACATGTTACTACAATTTGTAGTTGTCCATATTTGAACCTGGGGTTCATGTGTATTTGAAACTGGGGGTTTTGTCATGTTACTACAATTTGTAGCTGTCCATACTTGTACATGGGGTTCGTGAGCAGCATGGGGTTGTGTGACATGTTACTACAATTTGTAGCCATCCATATTTGAAAAAGGGGTTGGTGAATGGCATGGGGTTGTGTGCCATGCTTTCTTTTGTTTTAATGGTGTTTTATGCCATACTCAACATTTTGAAGTTATATGGTGACAGCAAATTTTCAATGTTGGGGGTGCAAACCCAGCTACAATTATATATCTGGGAACATTCCACTGGCCTTCTACATTTCTGTGCTAGTAAAAAGTCAAACCTTCTCACAAAATCAGCTTATAGTAGGTTTTAGTCATGCTTGTTCATGATGTTGCATCTGCATAACTCTTAAATATGAATACTTCCAAAGAACTTTATTATCACTTCTTGTTTGAGAGAGAATGAAAGAACGAGAGAGGGATAGAGAAAGAATACTAAACAGAGAATAAGAGGGGAGAATGAAAGAGATAAAAAAGAAGAGAGTCAGAGAGAGACAGAGACAGACAGACAGACAGACAGACAGACAGACAGACAGACAGACAGAGACAGACAGACAGACAAACACAGTGAGTGATAGCAATACCTTACCTGATAATGAACAGTAATATTCCATGGTAAGGATGACTCTGTTGCATAAAGATCATATAGAATTCCAACCGGGTAATGCCTGTAACAAGATTGTCAATAACATATAAGATATGGGAAAATATACAAGAGGTCAAGAGGCATAATGGGCCTTAATAATCACCTGAGTGACAATATAATGATCATTGCTTAAGATGTTTTTTAAGTATCCAACAAGAATGGATTCTGCAAAGTTTAAGTAATTTGATAACAGTACAAACAATGTTATGTCAAAGTCGTCAGGACCAAGCAAAAAAAATCGAAATATACCGGAAGTTAAAAGGTCTGTCACTACTGGTACACAAAATCCTGATTCCTCTCGTGAGCATTTAGGTAATTGCCAGAATACTTGTAGGCTTACATGTATATCGTTTGTCTCTCATCGTTAGTTTATGTGCAGGCTGACAACTACAAATTACATGTTGTCAAACAATAAAAAAGGAATTAATTATGTTTGAGTATTTATTTCTTAGCACACAACTGTAGTTACAATTGAATATCACTCACAGTGTAACAGGAACAACCCATGCTGCTTTCTAAATCATGATCGTTATACATTTAACATCAGAAGTTTAAAAATGAATTTAGAAAGTAATATTAGCCATATCAATTTAAGAACGGAAAATAAAAACAGACAAACAGAATCTTTGTACAATGTATGTACTCAAAAACAATACAGAAGGAATATTTGCTTAGCACTAGTAATATCATAACACAATAATTTAATGAAAATGTAAAAAATAAATTAAACTAGAGACAAATGGTCAATTTCTCATTGATATTAAACATCTGGACCATGTTTTAACATTTAACATTTACACCTTTTTTTCATATAAGGAAAATTGTCGGGACCGACTTTTGATCTCAAGTTACATGTATTAGGGTAAACTGAGATTTCCAATCTCAAAATAATGAATTTTGACTGTAATTGGTTCATGTGGGAAGCAAATGAAAATATGTAAAAATTCACAAAAAAATTATATTTTCCATTAACTAGGGAGTATGTGACCTCGACGTTTAACGCCCTGTTATTGAAAATACTGGTGAATATATCTTTGTATACAAATTTTAAATTTGGGCCTATATCTACTGAATCTCAAACTGTATACCATTAGAACCATTAAGTGACTCCAAGTCGGTACATGTATCAATCTTTTCTTTGTAATTTCTTTCAGATTTTTTAAATTGAAAAACAAGATGTGTTTGTGAAACACAAATGCCCCTGGTCCCAAACAATTTCTATGCTTACAAATAAAATGATCTCCTCCCATCCCTAGATGTCAGCTAAGTGCATCGCCATTGGCATGTGATGTCAATGAAGTGTAGCAAACTCTTAGATTAACTTACAGTCCAAGTTTGGTTACTGTATCACAATGCAAACTTTAAATATTGCAATGTCCTACATTTTGATCCCACCTACCCCAGGGGCAGGTGATGTCAGTGAAGTGTGAGTAACACTTAGATGAATTTACAGTCCAAGTCTGGTTAATGTATCACAAACCAAACTTGAAATATTGCACTTTATACATAAGCAGGACAGAATGACGGACAGACAAACAGACAGAGACGGACAATCCAAACACTATATGCCCCTGGCGGACCTTTCGGGTCAGGGGCATAACAATGTCCAAGGTCAAGGTCATAAGATACCACTGACCTTTTGACAATAGAGTTCTATAATAAACTCTTCTCTTCTTTTTCCCCACCCCTAAAACATCCCTTAAAAGTCACTAAACACAAACTAAATATGTAAATTTATATATTGTGGAACCCCATGTAATTATGATAAGTGATTTCTAAGAACCCCTGTGGACAAATGTTCAGAAAAAATGTGTCTGAAGAAGAACATGAAGAAGAAAAAGAATTGAGCAAACCAATCAATCCAATTTGGATACAGGTCTGACCACTTAATTCCAACTATCAGTTTAAAAACTAATGAATTTTAAAAATCAAAGGGGCTATGGAAATTTAATAATACTTTATTACAAGAGCCTGACTACTTAAATTTGATAAATAATAGCATACAAGATATAAAATGTTGCTTTGATTACATATAACATAGAAGCAATAAATGAAATTCATATGCTGGCAAATAAAATGATCCCACCTCATCCCCAGGGGCATGTGATGTCAGCCAAGAGCACCTCTTTTTAGAAATGTTTTTAATGGAATTAAGAGGAAAATCTCATATGCTTGAAATAGGAAACAAGATTTTCAGGTCGAGGGCATGAAAACAACAAAACATTAGAGAAAAAGAACTAATAAGAATAACAGAAACTTTCGAAAAATATAAAAATTGTATACTCTTCAAATAGGAAACAAGGTTTTCAGGCCAAGGGCATAAAAACAACAAAACATTAGAGAAAAATAACTACCAGTAATAAGAATAATAGAAATTTTAGAAAAAATATGAATTAATTGATATAAACAAACTTGATGCTAGGAGAAAAGAACGAGAGAAAATCAGGTGACAAATGATAAAAGGAAATATTTTTTATCTAGGGCAAAGTGGTTAGAAGAAGGGGAAAAATCAACTAGCTATTTTTTAAGACTAGAGAATAGAAATGTCACATCTAAAATTATCCCAAAATTACAGAAAGATATCTTAAATGAAGCTTATTCCTTTTATGAAGTATCATTTAAAGAAAAATAATTCGAAGACCTAAACCTTTAACAACATATGACAGGGAGTAGTTTATCAAAATTGAATGAAACTAAAATTAAGAAATAGGGTCTGATAACTTACATGTATGAAAAAACCTTCACAATATTAAAAAATATGAAAAATAACAAAAGTCTGGGTTCAAATGGCTTCAACACTGAATTTCTGAAATGTTTTTGGAAATAGCCAGGGAGATTTTATTGTATGTTCTTTAAATTCTGGATTTCAAGTAGAACAGTTATCCACCACACAAAGACAAAGAAAGGGAGATAAATCTAGGTATTTTATTAAAAATTGAAGACCAATTTCATTGCAAAATACAATTTACAAAAAATATGTTACTGTGTTTTACTTATTACAAATGAAATAAAAAAATGCTTTGCCTAAACTCATATATGCTGATCAAACAGGATTCATTTTAGGGCACTATAAAGGTGAAAAATCAACATTGCTATACATGTATGACGTTATGCAGTTTACAGAAGATAAAAATATCCCCGGGATGCTCTTAATGGTTGATTTTGAAAAAGGTTTTGATTCCGTTTCATAACCCTTTATTAACAAAGTTCTACAATTTTTTAATTTTAGAAATGATTTTAGATCTTGGATAAAAACACTACAGACAAATATTACTTCTTCAGTAATCAAGGGAACATTTGTCTAATTTATTTCAAATACAATGCGGCTGTCGTCAGGGCGACCCAATCACACCATATATATTTATCCTTTATGTTGAAATTCGTGCAGAAAGACTAAGAATAAATAAAGATATAAAAGGTATTAAAATCAATAATGATACAATTCTTGTTTCACAGTATGCTGATGATACTTCTTACAACTAAACCACTCTTTTATATTCTTACCAAATCCTAGTGATCACTATCTCAAAAACATTAATACAATCTTAAATAATTTATTGTGGAATAGTAAGACAGATGAAATTAAACATATTAAAAGAGATGTAATAATTCAAAATTATAAAGATGGATGTCTGAAAATAGTAGATTTATGCTCATTCATAGACTCATTAAAACTTACTTGGATAAGAAGACTTTATAAGACACCTGGAAAATGGCAATATTTATTCAGAACCAAATTTAATTTAGAATTGTTTTCTAATTATGGTATGGTAATTACTACATGTCAATTTGTAGTAGATTAGGCCAAAATAGATTTTGGAAGGAAGTTTTTGAGGCATGGACTAACTTATATAATACAGACCTTTCTTTAAAAAATAAAATAAAATCTAAATCTATCCTAAAAACTCCTTTTCAGTATAATTCTGATATCTGATGATTGAAAATAAGCCAGTAATATACAATGATTGTATACAGAAGGTATCAATACTATTAATGCTTTGGTAAAAGATATTTGACAACTTAAGATTTTACACATTTCCAAAATTTTCAAATATGTATCAAACAGAATCTAATTTTATCAGTTATCACGGTCTAATATCAGCAATTAAAAAGTACTCGAATAAATGCCATAAAAATCTGTCCATCCCTTCCCATTATACCACTTCGTTTAGAACTATTTTTTAAGAATAAAAAAGGGACCAAAAGATTTTTATTTACCTTTAATATCAAAGAAAAACCATCTTAGACCTACAATGTACTTGTAAAAGGAAACAGAATGAAATGTTCAACAATGGAAATACTGATATTTTTAGACTTCCTTTTGCAGTTACAAAAAGTACAAAGTTACAGTGGTTTCATTTTCGAGTTAAACATCATATTCTGACAACTACCTGTCTTTTGTATAAATCTGGCTTGGTTGTAAGTCCTAGATGTACATTTTGCATCAAAGAAAATGAAACAATAACACACTGTTTATGAGTATGCACAGAGGTTCAAAAACTCCTTAAAACTTTGGATACTTTAGTAAATTTTCTGTCTATTCATTTCCTATTGAATAACAATTTTTTTTTCTTTGGAGAATCAAAAGAAACCATAGAATTTACTAGAGTGGATAATGAAATTATAATTCTAATTAAATTTTACATTTATAAATCAAGTTGTCTTAGTAAAGCATTGAATATCATTGCACTAATAAACCATTTGAAAGATTACTACATTGTACAAAAACAAATTTCAACCACAAAAGACTTATTTTTTTATTGCTGTTTAACGTCCCACTCAAGAATCTTTCACTCATATGGAGATGTCACCAAAGGCCGGTGAAGGGCTTCAAATTTTGGCCTATGCTCGGCACTTACGGCCATTGAGCAGTGAGGGTTCTTTAACGTGCCGACACCTACTGGGACCTTGGTTTTTACTGTCTCATCCAAAGGACAGGAAACCAACCTGCCACCAGCTGGACTCAAACTCATGACCTCACGATCAAGAGTCTAGCGTGCTACTGATTGAGCCAGGCCGGCTCCACAAAAGACTTATCTTTTCAAAATAAATTTGATCATAAATGGAATAAAGGGAAAACTTAATATCCATATGAAATAATTAAATTTTGTACATTAAAGAATACATCCCCTAACAGTTCTAAAATCAGCTTACAATATACATGCATGTATCTAAATAAGTATATATTACTTCAAAATATCTCTCATATAAAAAAGGTATATCCAGATAATTTAAGACTAATTTGACACTGTTCAATATCAGTTTCAGATGTTTTAGTAAATAATATGGGCCTTGTTGTATATAAGGCACCTTTCTGTACAGTGAGGATACCAGGGCAACCCAACCCTGGCCTCACTTAAGTTTTTATAAGTCTGGTTTCCAAATCAAAAATAAAATGAGCAATCCACAATGAGTATTCAATCTTTTTAGATGAGGTAGAAAACAGAAATTTACATATAATGTAGAGGCAGATTTGAACAACATAACTGACCAAGGTTATAGGACCTACCTCCAGATGTTTGGGCAGGGCTTAGCATGAATCTTTCTAAATTTCAGTTTTAACAGACCATATCATCCATGTGGCCAGAGACCAAAGCAGGGCTCACCCTGTCAGTAGCCAATGTAGCCATTGACTAATTTTTTTTCATTGTTGGCTAAAGAAAATTGTAATTGGCTAATTTTCTGGCTAATGTTCAGTGCATAGTTTCTGTGTTAGTATGTATCATACTCTTATTTAAAAAAGAATAATAGTACTACATGTATCACAGACAACTTTGACGGTACATACAGCATAGGTAATATAAGGGCATGCTTGATTGGTAACCACAGAATTTTCCCAATCAAGTAAATCTCCAAACTCTCAAATAATTTGCTGTACATTGATTTACATTGTATATACAATTGGCATTTATTACCATGTTACATAAGATATCAAGACATTTTTGGTGTCAAAGTTCATTGACCTGGCTAATCAAAATTTTAATTGGCTAAAAGAAATCTTAGTTGGCTAATTTTTTGGCTCAAGGTTTTCTAACTCCAGGGTGTGCCCTGCCAAAGGCTGATAATTTACTCAAAATTAGGTCTAATCATGCCCTTTATTTCTGACCCTCACATATGGTTCTTGACCTACCCAGAGGTGGAGACATTTGCAAAAAAAATCTCTTAGAGCCTTTGACCTTAAAAACTTTTTATGCGTGATCAGAATCCAACGATATTTCAAATGGACATAGAGTTAGAATCCCTCTAATGGTGATACAAATTGGGGCAAAATGGCCCATCCTTTAGGGTGAAATTTTTACCACAATATATGTTGGGACTCTAGGGAGTTCTAGTCTAATACTGGGGACAAATAAACTTCAAAATGTCTCAACTCCCATGGTCTACTGGGAGAACTGGACTTTTGAAAAGAGACCCCATACAAAGCTCAATATTTTGCTTTCCCTGACTGGGCTGAAAATTTATATACACAGTAATCATGGGTGGGGAGCAATATGATGCTGGAAGTCTTGAGGCCTATAAATAACCATAGGTCCATATATTGAGGCCCAAAAATGAAAAATCAGGGTTTGCCTTGGCTTCAAATTTTGTCAGCTTGAATATCCTTCTAAATACCTTGTGCACAACAAATTTTGGCTTTCTAGGTTGTTCAATATGCACCATGGACATTCTAGAAAAACAGAAAATCTGCCAGTTTTTTTTTATGGTTTTTCACCTATTTCTCGAAAATGTTCTCTACCGTCAGATGGCATCTTCTATCATCTGTCACATTAACGGCAGAGTCCATATGTGTTTCTCTGTAACAGCTTTAATGTTATTGACCCAGAGTTGAAAATTATGTATAACTGATTATGTGTGGGAGCTAAAAAATGTACATTGTACTGTATGTATTTTCCCAATCACATCAAATGTTACAGACAGGGCAGATTGATTGGTAGGCGAACTGATGAATTCTTAGATCTGCAGAATTAAAGAATAAATACAAATGTTTAATCCAAGCAGAACAATGAAAGTATATATATGTATAAAAATAAAAAAAGAATTTTACCACTTCAATGGCTGACTGTCAAATTCGAGCCACATTTCACCTGGAAGTTCAGCGTTAACATATTGTGTAAAATGGCGATGAACTTTATCTGTGACTAACGGGAAGTATGTCAACCTCGGTACCATTAGCTGCAAAGGTCAAATTATATACATATGAGAAAATTAGATTACATACATGTACTTTTCAACTTAATGTGAACAAAACTGATATGCACTTTAACTTTCCAACACTTTCTTCACAAATCTCAGAATGCAGGTCTATTTTCGTGTACATTGTACATTCAAAACATTTTCTAATGTAAGCAAATGTGAAAACCCAATATTTCATGAAAATTAACAGCATACATGTACACTAAAGCATGTCATAAAATACCACTCTGTCTCCCATTGAAATGCCATCTCTCAAAACAAGTGCTCTTTATGATTATGATTTACAGAATTACTAATGATACTTTCTGACTTTCACTATTGTCTTTATGGACATGTGATCTTACATGACAGTGGTCTCTAAAGACAGGTTCTACTACTGTACATATTGTACATTCATTTACAGGGTTCGAAAAATTGGTAAAAAAGCACTCACCTTTTGGGCATGTGATTACATAATTTCCACTCGCCTGAACTCATTTTGCACTCGCCAAAGTATGAAACTGTACTGAATTTCAGTAAATAGCTCTTACGTGTATATGACAGATTAGATATTCTTTATTTGACAAATTGTCATTTTAATCTACACGTAATCAAGTACTTAATAGAAAATGTGTGAAAATCTTACCACAACTTTTGTATGCTCTCATTTTAAGTTTTTAGAATTCAAATTCTCGACTGAAATTTTGGTTGCCCGCCATGAAATCTGGTTGCCCAGCAAAGAAATTAATATTTTATTTAATTTTGTGTTTTTTTAAATTTATTGTTATTTTAATAGATAACTTTTGAAACAAATATACAATGTATTGTCTCTGAATGATGCATTTACATCTAAATTAACTGTAAATGCATCATTATTATTACTATTATCAATTATTATTATTACTATTTTATGATGTTACTACTACTGGACATGTGTTTAAATTACAGTAAATTACAAAAGTAAGTTTTCACTATTGTAATATGAAAACAATAGCTATCCATTTCTATGTACGTCATTAAAACTTTTATTTACAGTAAATATTTTTACTTTTATCATTCACTTATAGTTAATTCCAATTTTACAATTTTTAACAATGTATAGTGTTATGATTATTTTACCAAATCCTGAAATTCAGGTCCGTTCAGTATTGGTTCTTTTATTTATCCACTTCCTCCACAAACTGCAAGTAGGTGGACGTTAAGTGTTAACAGGTGGAGTTGGGTTAACAACCCAGTAGGATACATTATTCAAAAGCTAAACGTGATTGACAGCTGCAGTCAATGACTGTATAAAACAGCAATTAGTGAATGTACTCTGTTGTTAGTTATAGGAATCAGTGTTACTTTATGAATATGTGTATGAAACACAACCTAAACCCTTCATTTTCCAAATAAATACTTTTAAGAGGAAAATACAGAGCTGTGTTATTTAGTAGGACCATGTCAATCATTCATATTGATCAGTAAAATGAATACCGAACCCGATTGGAACATAAATTGGTGTAATTTATTATCCTTTAGTATATAAAGGCAACTACGCATACAACATATTAATCATGTCTAGATCTTAGATCTGTCATTCGGATGAGACAGTAAAAACCGAGGCCCCGTGTCACAGTAGGTGTCGGCACGTTAAAGAACCCTCACTGCTCAATGGCCTTAAGTGCCGAGCATAGGCCAAAATTTGAAGCCCTTCACTGGCATTTGGTGTTGTCTCCATATAAGTGAAATATTCTTGAGTGGGACGTTAAACAGCAATAAAAAAATAAGTCTTTTGTGGTTGAAATTTGTTTTTGTACAATGTACATGTAGTAATCTTTCAAATGGTTTATTAGTGCAATGATATTCAGTGCTTTACTAAGACATTTTGATTTATAAATGCAAAATTTAATTAGTTTATGAAATTATTCTAAGGTCTAAACCACAGTATGAGTTGAAATAGCTTGGGTATCTTCAGTTTTATGTGTGTACTAAGGGGTTAACAACCCCAGCAGGTGGCCATGTAACTCGGATATCCAGTGTATATACAATGTATATATAAGTACAGTGATGCACGAAACTGTGCATGTGATCCATTTTCATTGTTTTCATATGCCTTTTGATTATGCAATAAATATTTACAAGATAGGGGGATCTAGATTTTTTTAAAAGGTGAGTGTTTTTTAGGCTGGTGACATAAATTTATATTATTTTGTGATGCAATACATATATCATGAAGGTGTAAATTTAAAAATTATTTGCCAAGCAGAGCAAGGCCTGAAATTTTGGGAAATTTGTTTGTAATGTTCCAACCTTTTATAGAAAAATTAATGGTTTCACACCTATTTTATCAATAGGGACACACTCTCCCTGGTCACTGCACATCATTTTAAGTGTTTGATTAATTGTGAGGCAATATTTCATTAGGGGGTAATGTTTTATGCATCTAATAAAAACTATAATTCTTTAAATTTGGAAACCCGTAGAAGCATTTTTATACGCCCAGACACAAAATACACCTAGTAATCTGCTCGTAAATCACACTGATTACCCTTCTGAAAAGAAGTTTGGATCAGCAAAAAGTTAACTAAAATTGGGGCAAACATTGAATTATGACCTCTTTATCGTTAAAAATATTTTGTTGATAGATTAATTTGGAAGCCCATGGTCAATCTTGGTATACTTCCCAGAAATGATCAATTTTAAAAGCCCATAAAATTATTACCACATTGCAACTCATTTTTATTACGGCCAAGTATTTCATGAAATTAACAGACTTATCAGGGACAAATCCATGAATTTTCAAAGAGGGGGCGTGAAGTTGCTTTTTTTTTGGGGGGGGGGGGACAAAACTTATGCCGTAGATGTAAAAATGGTGCGTTCATTCTGTTTAAAGAATTGCATATCATCGATGATTAAATTTTTAAATCTTTAGCTGATAATAACACAGGAGAATATCGTATACATTTTGATCCAGTGCAAATTTTGTTTACAAATAAATGTTCATATTCACATATGCTGAAAAAAACATCGGCGAAATATAACGACTGTTATTATTCAGGTTAGACAACTCCTTAAGTTTCTTCCGCAGAGGAGCCTGGTGCAGGCACAGCGGAAGGCCTCGGGAACCAGGCAAAGAGGCCACGATGTGTTCTGTGAAATTTTTGGCCATGAGGTAAAGACTAACATGTTTAATTGTCAATAAAATAATTATTTAAGTTTCTAATTGTCTTTTGTAATGTATGTTGAACTAAAGATAGAAGGAAATGATCACTTTCGAAACTTAAAAAGGAATCCGGATTTTCAGTACAGCATCAGTGGGCCTACTCACCAAACGGGCGAGTTTATTATCTAAATTTACTCGCCCAAAATGATTTCTTACTCGCCAATGTGAGTGGGCAAGTGGATTTTTCAAACCCTGATTTATATACATGTATGTAATACAAATAACAAACAAGACATGCTACTCATGCTGTATTTACTTGTAAAGAGTTTTATCCGAATGTTAACACTCTGGCAGATGTATCAAACATACAACTTGACAA
Organism: Atrina japonica; assembly: GCA_030159075.1. Lineage (NCBI taxonomy): Eukaryota > Metazoa > Mollusca > Bivalvia > Pterioida > Pinnidae > Atrina > Atrina japonica. Next base: position 323,555 of record BROG01000269.1, read on the forward strand.
TTTCTCCAGGAAGTGACTTACATATACAGAATCTGGCCTTTCTCCCTCTACTTCCTCTGCAGCTAAGGTGAATGTTACAGGGATTTGCCCATTCCAAACCTCATGCATTATTTCTCTGTCTTCTGCCATTGTTCAAGCACTACTCCTGTAAATACATGTACACATAACAGAAAATGAAAACAGTCAGAAAATTAAAAGGATCGATTACTCCAAGTTAAAAGTACTACTTTCAAACTATGCCAACATTATTTGGCTCCCACGGGTCATATGGACCTATGTGATTGGGTAATCACACAGGTCGGAACTGAATATTGTCAGTCTGAAAAAAATTCTTTTCTTGTATATTTCATTATTTTTTTTCCCAAGTGTCACATTCAGGCACAAAGTTTTCATACAATTCATCATCATTATCTTTTTTCAAAATTATAAAGTCAATGCCAATGGAATTACCACCTATGTCATATAATTCAACATTCCAAAATTTACATACCGGTATACATGTACTGTTAGTGGCTATTTATTCTCCAAGTGCTATACATAAAAAGTGAAACTGATTATTTTTTTCAATGAGACTCTCACTAACATTACGCTTCATGGTAGGCATGCATGAATGAAATAACCCTTAAGCCTGAAGCATGTGGTTATGTCCATGGCACAGGAAAATACCAAATGCACATAACCGTTTTAACTGGAGAAAAATGTTGGAGAAATTTTCTGATTAGTAACCTGCCAAGAGAAACTTTCAGATGGACAGTTTTCAGCAATTCAAGACAAAACATGGAAAACATTTTGTAGTAATTGGTAATCCTGATTGGCAGTTTCAATAAATAATGTGAAAACAATAAAATGATTACTTTTAAGGGCCTTCAGAATCTAACTTGTGCACTTTTGCAAAATGAAAGTAAACTAAGCACACGTGTTTTGTTTACAATTACCAGGTGCATTCAATTAACTGACACTTCAAATAAACTAACACTGTAATAAATTTCTCACATTCTGGTCCATGGTACATTTCGCAATGGTTTTATCTAGTTTATAAAGCGAGGTCTTGGAACTCACAAAAAAACTAAGACAATATACATGTAGCTCTTTTTCGACTTGTATACTCCTGTGCACTTTAAATGGAGATGCTATTTTCAAAACCATTGCAATGAATGGTATTTTTTAGGTGATGAATACATTTTATGATAGAAAAATGAATTAAGAAATTCTTTTACATTTTAAGTCTTATAGTCTAAGTCACATTTGATAGAAAATTTAGAATTTAATTTAAAATGCACTTGGTTGTCTGATTCCAAAAAAGTGTGCTGATGTCAAAAGAAAAAGTACATCCATATATCATTTCTATATACTTTTTTCTTTGCTTGGTCGATTCATGTTTTTACAATACTTTTCCTACGGGAATCTCTGAGGTAGGTATCAATCATTTTATTTAATCAGCCACTAGTGGACACAGTTAATGTGACTTCGACTACTGGAGAGCGACCAATTCTCGCCAAGTACCAATTCTCACCAACTCGTTTTATTTTATCTGATATTTTCTGGTTTCTCAGAGAAATTATTTTTTCTTTTTGCTGAGCAATCAGAATAGCATTTTGTTCAAGAAACACAACAAAATCTATGAAAGTATGCATGTGTTTGAAAATTCTATGCAAGTTAAAAACAGTTTGCGAGAAATGGTACTTGGCGAGAATTGGTCGCTGACCACCATAGTTTACGTGTATAGTTTGAGTAACATTAGGTCATGAATTTCAAAATGAATTTGTAAAGCAACCAATCATTAAAATAAAAATAGTTTTACTGATATAAGTAAAAAAACAAAAACTTATATCCTGTATCTTTTCTACATACTTTTTTCTTTGTTTGGTCACTTCAATTTTTTTAAATACTTTTACTACGGGAATCTCTGTGTTATCCATGTGATGTCAATAAATTGGGTCATGCGAGTAATCATTAATATATACATGTACTTGTGTCTCTCTTGACAAAAGAGTTATATGAAGAGGAATAACTCCCAATATATTATTTTCATAAGGAATCAAATGATTGTGTATTAACAGCAACCTTTCTTTTCACAATACAAAATGATACTCAGAAAATTCTGAAAACATGTCTTTCGTATGATAATACTCAACAAGTTCTTAAAAACACATCTATCGGATGATTTGATCTAGTATAAGCCAGGGATTCTGGCCCAATCATACTTTGTCGATAAATGAGCCAGGTTAAATCAGTATGACCAGTAAACATTCCCTTTCTTCCACTTCCACTTTCGGATGGCAGCCGTTACCTGTCCAAAAGTCCTAATGGGGTGATTTGAGTGTGAATCGAGGATAAATATCATGTAATTTGACGATCAGTTTCTCAAAACAAGTGGCGGATGGCAGGAGGCAAGTTTGGCAATAGAGTGTATTTTATTCAAACAGGATGAAATCTGTTTTTCGAGATTTAATGGCAGAAAACATGAATGGCAATATCATAAAGGGCATAAGATTGAGATGTTACTGTACATGTATATGCAGCTCGTGTAATAATTCAATGTCAGTCAATAAATAAGTTATCCCATGACCTTGAGGCTTTTTTTTTTTTTTTAAAAAAAAGCATTTCATCAATACTGGTACTTATTTATACTTTGTATATATTGAAAGTATTTCTTTATTTTACAGTCTAGGGTCAAAACATTTTGATGGATCTGATTCTTCTCGACCAACATCCAGAACTAGACTTACACCAATCAGTCATGTAAGTTTGACATTTTTTCTATTTTTTGTTTTCACTCTGTTTCCTTAATATTATCCAGTTTACAAACTTGCTCAACTATGTACACCTCTGGACATTTACCATACCTCAGTGACTTTGTCTTTAGTGCTGTCTTATACCATTTAAACATTTTCCCCATCCATTATCAGTATCAGTCATTCTGTAACCCTTACTATGATGTTATTATTTTTTGTATGACTATGATTCATACTCACCAAGCACTCTCATCTTTTCAGTCTCACCATCCTGCTCTCACACTCTTGTTGTTTCTCTTTTCTTTAAGTATTCCCTAATCTCATGTTGATCAAGAACACAAAATTCAGTTTTTCTTTGACCAAAATTATGAAGTGATAATTATATGAATAATCTTTTATCAAATTAAAGTTCTGACATGTACATGTATCAGCATAAAAACAGAAACACACCTAAGACAGACCTTGTAGATCCACAACTTTACCCCACCCCCAAAAGTGGGTATCATCCAAAACAGGTGCTCTCTCAGAACAGATTAAACAATTAAAAAACAATAAATCAGCCAAATTTTTATATCTGAATATGATCCATTTATATAGCTGATCTATTTGGACAGTGGTATTTAAATGCAAGTTTCTTTATGAATTTTAGCCTTTAGGATGATTTCTGAAGAATCATTATTTCTGCTTCATTGAACATATCTTTTCCAGTACAGTTCAGTGGGCATGGATAAATTACTCAGCATGCATAGAATACTGCTACATCACATTTAAGAGGTAGGTATCAACCATTTTATTTTAATCAGCCAAAACCAGTGGATATAGGTAATGTGACTTCGACTGTAGACAGTATAGACTATAGTCTGAGCCATATTTGGTCAGGAATTTAAAAATGAATTTGTAAAGCAACCAATCGTCAAAATAAAAACATTTAACTGATATAATTAAAAAAGAAAGAAGTTTATTCTATATCTTTTCTACATACTTTTTTCCTTGATTGGTTGCTTTAATTTTTGAAAACACTTCCTATGGGAATCTTGTGTTATCCATGCAATGTCAAATAATTGGGTCATGTGAGTAATCATTAATATTCTTGTGCCTCTCTTGACAAAACAGTTATATGAAGGGGAATAACGTCCAATGTATGTTATTGTCGTAAGGAATCGACAATTGTGTAATAACAGATCATTGAGCCAGGCTAAATCAGTATGACCAATAAACGTTCCCTTTCTTTTACTTCCACTCTCAAACTTCGAAAGATGGTCGCCATTACATACAGTAACAATCCCACAATTAATTTGAGTGTGAATATCAAGTTCAAAATGGATTAATTTTTATTAGTCATGACATGGATTTTTAATTTAGTGTGTATAGGATACCGCTACGTTAAATTTATGTGGTAAGTATCAACCATTTTATTTTAATCAACCAAAACCAGTGGATAAAAAATATTTGGCACTGACTATAGTTTACACGTAACATGTTTAACCTTGCTGCTGTCCATATTCAATGCACCATTTTATTTATCAGGAAATATACTGACATGCAGTTTCATTTCTTTTATGCAAGGTCATACCAAACAAAAACTGACGAAGTAAGTGTGAGGATGCTACAATAACTAAGACAACTGTGCGGGTGTGGGTGGTGTCTAGTAAAATGAAAAGTCTTATCAAGAATTACTCACTTCAAGTTCAAGAATCAAGTACAACCCTATCAAGTTGTGAATGACCAAAAAACTTAGAAATGACGGCAAATAAATCGAGTCAGATATAAATAAACGTACCATTGTCTCGATTTACAACTCATTTGTTGCTTTATTACTCATGGGAATCCTACATTTCCCAATACATTTTTTCTCAGCTTGCGAAATTTTCTCATACGGAAGCTGATGAAACGCAACTCCTAAAATGAAGAGTTACATTCAAGGGTAAGCAACTCTTCTCACCAAAACGGAGAACACCAAACTTTTGACACAAATGAACTTTTCTCGGGTACAATGTACAGCTACATGTACATTGTAACCAGGTTCACTATTAAAAACTGGAAGCCACCGCATAACCGAAAATTCTTGGGTGTGGCGTAAACACCGTCCATCCAAACAATGTTTTTTTTCTTTCCACGTTTGAATATTGTTTTATTTTTAATTATTGTTGTGACTTAATTATCATGGGGGATGGGGGTAGATTTTCGGTCTGTCTTGCAGTGTCAGCGATATATAAAACCTATCTATCGCTGGTAATGCATATATGTTCAAAATACTACTGTTATGTTTTGTCTCGGAAATGAACACAATCATAAGTTTAAAAAAAAAGATATGGTGCCGTACATAACAGTGGCATAAGAAGCGAATTTAAAGTGGGCTATTTTTATTGTGATAATGTTTTTTTTTACCCCGGACGGTAGAAATGTGTTTTCATATATGTCTTTTGATTATGCAATAAACATGTACAACAGTGGCAGATCCAGAAAATTGCCAAAGGTTGGAGCGAGGTTTAGGCTAGTGACATAAAATTAGATACATTTTAAAACTGTCATGCAACAGTTTATGCAATGTAAACTTCACGAGGGAAAACCGAGGATTTATAATTGGGTGGTGCAAATTTAGAGTAGGCTTCGGCGAGCGGAGTGAGGCGTGAATAATTTGGGAAATTTGTTATCAATTTTCAACTTTCATAGAATTTTTTTTTACAGTTTTACACCCATTTTATCAACTTTAGGGGGACACCCTCGTTGTACTCCTGCCTGAATCACCCACAGTCACTGCACATAGTTTTAAGTGTTGGATTAATTGTGAGGCAATAATTCGTTCTGGGGTTGGGTTTTATGCATCTTTCAGAAAATGTTTGAAATTTGGAAACCCAAAGAAGCATTCGTCTGCGTCCAGACGTGAAAATGCGCCTAGCAATCCGCTAATAAATCACCGTGACTGATTATCCCTTTCAAAAGAAAGTTGGATTGGTAAAATGAGTCACTTAAAATTTGGGCAGACTGATTTTGGCCTAGACAAGTACTATCCCAATCTAATTAAAAACCGATCTCTTACCGCTCCCATTTTCTGATATGCCACTGAAATTGATCACCCAAGAAAGTAAAAGTAGAAGGTATTAGGACTATTTCTGTGAGTTGTTACATTATTTTGGCGATTATTTATTTCAGTAAAATATATCTCAAGGGATGTGATCGACAAGAAAACGCGATATTTTATATTTTCATTACATCAAAACAGGGTCATTTTAAAAAATCATTTTCATGCCAAATAATTGAAGAATACCTTGAGTATGCCGCCTGAACCGTATTTTCAGATGGACAATTGTTTTCTTTAGTTTTCAAATGTTTATACAAAAATGCAGAAGGTCAATTTCCGGGGGGGTGTTGTTGTTTGTTTAATTTTTGTTTTGTTTTTTGGGGGGAGGGGGGGGGGTCTGGAATTTTTTTTTTTTTTTTTGAAAAAGGGTCATTTAACAATGGATAAAATCAGCGATACATAAAGCTTTAATGTGATATCCGGTCGTTGATAAAACGTCATTCATTGGAAAAGCTGACATTGCATCTGGTATGATATATAAAGTGAACAGAAACTGATGAGCGTTTTTCTCAGTTTGCACCGAATGTGAACGTATGACTCAGTTTTGAATCTCCCGCATTTCGACAGTGCAAAATTCTCCTGTGTAGGAGGAGAGAAAACACCATCGAAGAGCGAAAACATTGAAAAGAAGGGATTAGTCTACTTGGGGAAATACAACGATTAAGAAAAATCGGTGAAATGTCATGATTTTAAAAATGGGGAACTAAATTTTTGTACATTATATAAGAATGGATCTTGGTCGAATAAGTGTTAGAGGACAAAGCATTAACGTTCTGCATCAAGGTAAGTCTAGTTTGAATTTTATATACATTCATATTGTTTCTCGGTATCTCAACTACTTTTAAAGTTCTTCGCTCTGTTCACCTGGAACAACAAGATTGGGAGGACGGAACGCACTTTTAGCCTTCTCGTTAACCTATCCGTATCGTTTATCGAATTGATGCTAACACACTTATATGCCTGCACTTTAACAGTAATGATTGCTAAATTTTTTTTAAACATGCTTAACCTACTGATTTATTTAATAATTAAATAAATCAATAATAAGCATGTATAAAAAAATTAATACTACAGTAGTTCTATTTTTATATAAACTTCAAATTGCATTAATTTTCTTTCTTATCGATATTCTGAATTGACCTTACCATTTGGGTACACTTTCAGCAAGTTTGGGAAAGCAGACTTGTATTTATAAATATGTACATGTATTTTCAAAGAGGAAACAGTCTGTACATGACTGCAGATTCTATTTAAAACAGAAATGCATGTATTTAGAGGCATACACTAAATCTACATTTATACAATGCAAGATCTACAAACAACATTTGTAGATTTATACAATGTATTTATATACAATGTACATTGTAAAATAAAATTCATACAATGATACAAATGTATTATCTAATCCATACATGTAGAAAGTGTACAAACAACAGCATTTGTTTACATATTGTAACAAAACCTCTTTGTTTCATTTGTATTCTATTTCTAGATTAAATGTGTAACTTTGTTTTTTTATAAAAACATTGGACAATATTTAAGTTTGATTTAAATCCTCATAGAAAATACCAGAGTAGGTTTTCAATAAAAAAAAAACCAGCAACACTGAAGCACAAAGAGTAAACTAGCCTTTTACTGTCAATTTTGGTAAAATGCCATTGGCAACACTATTGGGAATTTTACTATGAATTTTTGTCATATTAGGAACAATTGTGTGTACACATGGAAATCTAAATGCATTTTTAAATGCATTTCCCCATACATTATTTTTTTCTTACAGTCAAGGGCTAAACATGGAAATGGGAATATCAAATTGAAAAAAATGCATACATTTTTCATTGGGAATGGGGCAGAATTTCAGCCCGTGGACACTATAAAACAAAAAAAGCCCTGGTAAATGTACGAGTAAGATATACATCATTACAAGTAACCATCAAGTTCATAGCATTTTAGATTATTTATTTACATGCCTATGTGTACATAGTACTATATACAGTAAAACCTGCTATAGCGGCCACCTCTATATAAGGATTACCTGTTTATAAAGGCCAGTTTTTTCAAGTCCCTTGACTGCATACTTCAACTAGAATGAACCTGTGTATAAGGGTCACTTGGACATAAAGGTCAATATTTTCTGGTCCCCTGGGTGGCCCCTTTAAACAGGTTTCACTGTACATATATAACTTATGTGGCCTATGTATACCAACAGGAAGGATATTTCTGTCCCCTTTTGTATTAATGGAAATTTAAACTCAAAGAATTAGATTTAAATATTTAATGAGCTTAAGATTTGTTTAAAGTCAGCATAAACTATTGTAAATTTTGATTTGACAGCATGTATTAATATCATTGTATTCAGATGAATTATATGCACACATTGTAAAGTACAATGTACATGTATGCACAGCATTTCAAGTCTGTTAGCTCAGTTACTGGAGCACCGTGTCAGCGTGTCTGGAGGGTCAGGTTTTGGTCTCAGTCTGTCTATTCATTTTCCATCATCCATTGCACTAGATACATGAAATGGTTGTCTGCATGTTTTATTTATGCACATACATGTACATGTAAATGCCTCCTTAATGCATGTAAGTCTGATAAAGTGTTTTAGAGGATGTCTTGCCCTGTCCCATTTATTCCTGATGTCAATTTTACTACAGGTATAGGGTTTTCTATAATTCTGCAAATAAGAGGCCAATTAGAAATTGAAACAGGCCACCTGCTGGCAATAGCTTCACACATTTAATACAATCTCACAGATTTCTAGGTGGCCAAAGTTTGTTTATAAGAAGTCACTTTGGCCTCCAGTCGCCTCTTAATGAAAACACTAAATGTACATGTAGTATCCTGCTTTAGCTTCCCCCACATCTTTTTTTATATGTGCAATGCAAGTGCCCATTTTGAGGGCCAGGAAATGAAACCTGCCTCTCTAAATCTCTAGCTGGAATGTTGTCTAGATGGAGAAACTCAATATAAAATGAGTTATTTAGATCTGCCATTCCCATAAAAAGTTTGATTTTATAAATGTATAGCCTACATGTTACATGACCAGAATCATCTCTCTCTCTGTCTCTGTCTCTCTCTCCCATTCTCTCTCACTCTGTCTCTGTCTCTCTCTCCCATTCTCTCTCACTTTGTCTCTCTCTCACTCTCTGTCTCTGTCTCTCTATGTGTGTGTGTGTGTGTCTCTCTCTCTCTCTCTCTCTCTCTCTCTCTCTCTCTCTCTCTCTCTCTCTCTCTCTCTCTCTCTCTCTCTCTCTCTCTCTCTCTCAAATGTCATACTACCACCTACAGTGACACCTAAGCAAGGACATTAATTAAAGTCTTCTGCCTATACAACCACTGTTTGACATACTTTTTTTAAGATAAAAATGTTTATTACAGTTCATTAACTGTTTTGACAAGCAGAGTGGCACCTACATGTAATTACAGTTAATTTTAGTTGTTTAATTAATGATTGAAAAAGTACCACAATAATCATATTATTTACAGCAATCTTGCAATTGTACATGTAACAGTGAAGTACAATGTACAAATGTACATGTATATAACAGTAGAGTCAAGAATGATGTGTATATAACAATAGAGTCGAGAATGATATGTATATAACAATAGAGTCGAGAATGATACTGGGTATGTGATTACCGGTACATGAGAGTTCGACAAGCTGCCAGTCTCTGTGTTACATGTATATACAGAGGAACCTGTCTTGAAAGACCCTCTCATGAGATACCACCTGTCTTATGAGACCACTCTCATGAGAGCACTTGTCTTGTGAGATCATTCTCATGACATAACCTGTCTTGAGAGACCACATTTTGAGAACCACTCAGTTACATAATGCTGTAGAAATGACCTCTTTTACAGTAACACCTGTCTTGAGAGGCCACATTTTCATGGCAGATGGGGTGGTCTCTCAAGACAGGTTACAATGTACATGAATATCTTTGCTTACATATAGATATCATTTTTTATACGGTAATTATTCAAATACAGTATATGGAGTTACATAAGTTGAAGTTGTATTGATAATGTGATAGTGAAATTTTAATTCTACGATATGTATGATGTGCCATACATGTACATCTATTGAAATTCAACAATCCAGAATATACCTGTAAATGATACATGTATACAATCCACTCATGTACACATACTAGCCTAAATGTACACACACACACACACACACACACACACACATATATATATATATATATATATATATATATATATATATATATATATATATATATATATATATATATATATATATATATATATATATGTAGTTATGTGTGAACTGTTAAATTAAATTTGTATAACTTGTAAATGTACGTGTACACTGCATATATTACATGTACCAGTAATTTATATTTATATATGTATAATTTGTCAGGCTGTGTGACAAATGTCACACAAATTCTTTAATTACATGTTTTATTTCAGACAAGGTTAAATGAAATTTGAATGAGAACTAATGTACTGGTACATGATGTATATTGGTATTGACTATTCTATTCCTGTATTGTGCAGGGAGAATTTCAGGTATACTTGTAGCCTAATTTTACCAATTTGCAAAATGTGTGCTGCAATTTTCTCCATTTGCTGTGAGATATTATTCCTAATTCAGTACAAATAAAAAATCACTGACTGAGTGAATAGGCTGTAAAGATCTTGTACATAGAACATGTAGAACAGTAAAAACAGATATGTCAGCTACAAAAAAGTTTGTTGTGACACTCAGTTAAGCACACACACATTTATGTAAAATATACATGTATATATATAAATCTGTAGTAACTACGTGTATAACAATATTAAAACTTATACTCGTATCAAACTGTGAAATTCTTTTAATTAGATGAAAAATTGCAGGAAACGACCGAGAGCACAATGTGTGCCCATACAACTGTAAGCATGTATACCCATACATTTTTACAGATGTGTACTGGTCAGGGACCAGAAACCGGCTATCACATGATTTTGGCTATATACATGTATACATGTACATGTAGAACATAGTTTTGTGAGATTTTTTTTTATCATTCATCTTTCTCAAACTGAAGAGAACAAAAAATGTTGTGGTACATACTAAAAACGAAATCATACCATGATAGCTGGCTGCTGGTCCTGACCAGTATGCATGTACATGTACATAAATTACATAACAGATTACATATACATCAAACATTTCCATAAAACAAAACAAAACAACATTTTGACAACTAAATGTGGAATATTGGCATCACCAACTTCCAGTATAAGTTATTTATATGTATAGTGGGACCTGTCTAGATGAGACACCACTCTTGTGAAAGACCACTTGCCATAGGAGACCACATTAAAGAAACCACTTTGTTAAAAGCCCATGACCGGCTAATATTGAACTACATGAAATATCGTAAAAAGTTCTCCGATTCACACATTATACAATTTAAAGACATACTGATCAAAACTAGTGCACACATACACTGCAATTAGTCAAAAAATGATAAAACAACGTGATAAAAACACCCCTAATAAGTGATCGCACGTGTACCGTTCACTGCTGTTACATCAATATGGAAAACATGTCAAACATGAATATACGTCAAATTATGGAAAGTATTTTATAGAAAACTGCAATTATTCATTTTTCTAAATAAAAATATTATATTTCTATACATATAGTTTTATCACTTTCAAGTTAAACAGATAAAACAAAAGAAAGTATTGGTATTCTCTGGCCAGTTTGAGACTCAACGATTGAACAGAAGTGTTATATAAATAGTTTTAACAGATTGAGGTTGCTTCAGGGGAAATTCAAAGAAGGGTGGCAAATTATTAATTTGTTTTCAGCTTCATTTCCTCCCACAAAGCATTTCAATGCTTTATTTCTGTTCCTAAACATACAGCACAATTTCTTTTTCGATTCTATCTCTCTTCTTTTTCTTGTTTTGTTTGTTTGCCACCTGTATGACGTGTTTATGTCATTGTGGAATGTTGGTAAACTCGGACCCGTCTCAATTCGTGCCTATCTCAACTCGTATCCTCTTTGGCTAAGTCATGCCTACAGTTGACTGACTCGTAACCAAAACAATTGGAAGAGTCGTACCCATCATTTTACTAATTTGTACACAATAACGTAGGAATTATGGTTACACCGATGACTTAGTTCTCAAGCACATAGAAAAACTACCCGACCTCGATCATTGTTCTACGTAGGAATCATGAATACCAGTTTAATTTAGATCACTTCCAGTTTTATAATATTTACATTGGCAACATTCAATGATATTGTGTCTCAGTTCTTCTCCTGGGATTTAATTGTTGATAGATGTTGGAATCCTTTCTTGTAACGACTAAAAGTGCCATACTTCCTTGTTGGCTGCTTTTCACATCTGGCATCTAGCACTGCATGGTATCTAGATTCCAGGTCACATATATAAGATAAAATGTTTAACAGGAAGTTTTCTGAAGTTGCATACTATTTTGACAAACGGTAAGATAAAGAATCTACTCAAAAAAGGTCTTTTGACCCAGACCCGTAGGAAAAATTACCCGTTTTCCAGATAACTTTTTTACAAATCCAGAAAAGGCACAGTAATATTTTTCACCATAGAAAAATGACTTAGGATTTTCTACCATAGAAAAATAACCTAAGTATATTTTCACAATAGAAAAAAAATAAATATTCAACAGTTAAAATAATGAACGTGTCGTACAAGTTACACGTGTTTTTATAGCTATATAAATGGCAATTGTGTGGTGTTTACAAGCAGTGCAATTTTGTTTGAAAATTACGACGTTTTCGATGGCATAAGAAGTTTACAAAGTGCAGTGACGATCCTACTAATAGTATGTTCCTTAAAGGTTCCTCTAAAAACAACTACTAATTGACACGACAATTTTCTCTCTTGTCATATAAACAACTGAAAAATTTGACATAGTGATTCCTAAATTTGCCATGAACTGTAAGCAAACAGTATAGGTAGCCCTTTAGTCGTAAAACCACGGTCCGGATTCGCTATGCTCTTTCCTACCCGTAGTTTCATATGTCCGAAATCACTCGTGCATATTTTTTATAATTCATGAAGCCTCAACCAATGCGAGTAAATGATGCTTGCACTTTCGTCAGCTAATCAGATCGAGGCTATTAAACAATTTCAGAATTGTATAAGATCAACAGAATTTCCGTTGCCGATCACAATTACTGTGATTGGATAAATCGAACACACTTACTCCTTTATAAATATTCATTAGCTACGAGTGATTTCGGGTACATTAAACCACAGGTAGGCAAGTGCATAGCGATTCCGGACCATGGTTTTACGAATATGAGGGCGCCCATCTATATAAACATCTGCACATCCGGAGGTTCTAAATTGCTTTTTATTTCGAAACCAGAATCAAATCACCAAAAGTTTGAAAATTGTAACGACCCCTTTACCATATATCCATATAACCTGGCAAGATGTAGTCTCGTGAACCATTTCTTGACCCGGACACATTCAAATTTAGGTAATAAAGAATATTGACATTAGATTTACACAGACAAGAATAATCGTTCTTTTTTGTTATTCTACCTACAAGTATCCAGTGGGGAATATAATTTTTTTTCCATAAAAATAGTCATACCAGTAACCAAAAATTGAGTAGAATCATCCGCAAGATAATCAAAAGGTTAATCCGCCTATCACATTTTGTGAAGTGGACAATACCTCTGTCAGCGAAGTACGTCTGAAGCCAATTCATTTCCACAGATAGCTGTATGTCGATTCAATACCAAACGTCATTATGGTAATTACCTTGTTAGTAAATACATGTATACCTTCATTGATAATTCTACAATCAAACAGGCAATGGGCACGAATAAGTTAATCGATGGGCACGAGACAGCTAAAACATGGGTACATGTCAACCAATTCACTTAGGTACGAGTTGTGATGGATACGAGATGGCAATAACCTGTATGTTGAACTTATTCATCTGAGGTTGCCTTGAATATTACGCAACTCTGTTTGTATTTATTGTCGTTACGAGTAAAAATCATTTTTTAATCTTCAATCTCAGATTACTAAAAAACAGAAAATCACTCAGAAGCGTAATTAATGGAAAGATAATAACTTTATATAAACATTTTGCAAAGCATATTGCCTTTTAAAACAAAATTAACAACCTTACTGAGCGTAAATCGCCGGTCATGGGCCTTTAAATAATCCTTTATGTAAAACTCTTTTGAGAGACCACCTGTCTTAAGAAACTACATGTCATGGGATTCTACTGTTCAACTACTTATATCATTAAAGAATGCATGTAATTCTGAACTGGATCACATGTGAGGCACAAACTGGGGCAAAGAGTAGTAAAATTCACAATGGAATGAAAAAAAAAAAATATTTTGTTTTTTATAGTAACCAAGGAAATGGAGTGAAGGCCATACAATTTTCAAAATCATTATTAGATCTAATTTAAAATTTGTGTTGCATAATATTCTAATGTTTTTGCATTTACATGTACATAAATGTAAGTGTTATCTTTTATTTATTAAATTTTGCTAAAGGTAGTGTTACAGGATTTCTTTTATTTTATTTCACAAGAAAGATATATAATTCTTACCAAATACGGTGCAACAAACATATCAATTTCAAGGGTCTCACTGAGAGCAAGCCTATGCTGAGAGTCGTAATTTATGTTCTTTGAAAAGATTTATACCATTTATGGATGTCTATGAAAGTTCCCCATCTAAGTACAATGTCAAAAAATTCCAAATTTAGAAGGCCCAGGCCCCTTTCCTAAAGGAGTGAAGAAAATCCCTAATGTGGACTTATATCATGTACAGTAAAACCTCTTTATACTGTCCCACTCCTTTTCATTTGCCATTTTGCCTAATGCTGTCATTTTTCAAAGTCTATTTTCCCCATTTTCCTTATAATTTCATTTCAGATTTCCCTTAAACTATCACCAAACCCTGTATAATGCCAATTTTTGGCTGAAAAAATTATGGCAGTATAGCAAGGTTTTACTGTAAATGTACAAATGTACATGTGTAAAATGTACACCATATACTGTACATGTAGTGGAATAGGAGAGAGAGAGAGAGAGGGAGAGAGAGATCTGTAATCTCTTTCTAACAATACTCTATATCATATTGACATACATACATGTACATGTATTACATTCTACCGGTATTTTTGTAATCACTTTCTCATTGGTCAATATACATAGTACATGTCACACATGTATGATGATGTATGGAAATGTAAAATACATGCAAAAGTTTGACCATTTGAGATGTTATTCTGTATGGACTCATGATCATATTTAATGAAATGCTTCTTCATCACGGACCATGTGACAATCAATTCTTCCTTAGTTAACTTGTACAAGGAGATACATGTAAATTGTTTATATTGTGTACATTTGTAATTGTACTTGGCCCAGCACCATACATATTGACAATTTACTCAAGTCTGAGAATATTATCAACTTGGCCTGCTCAGTCAATTAGATTTCAGGATTAACCAAAGTTGAGTAAAAATTTTAGACTTATGTAATTCTTTTGTGCCAGACCCAGTACATGTACATCCTGTTTTGGTGGCTTAAGCTTGAGTTTACCATTTGTTTTATGAATTGAGGCATTTAAATAACCTAAATGATAAGCAGTGAAAGTTAACTGCATGTACATTGTACATGTATCATTACAAAATATATCACTTGAAATGATACAAGTTAAATTTTTTTCTTTGATGTCAGTATTTTTGCCAATAATCTGGAATCAGCTAAGCTTGTGAAATTAAGCAGACTGGAACACATTGTTCGAATCTCTTGTAGCCCTGTAAAAATGTGATTGTTTTACCAATACTTACAATACATTGTTCCGTTTTCCAGCGTAAGTAACTCTTCCTGGAATGTGCAGTCATCTTCTTAGTGACATAATCTTCTATGAGTGATCACTTCACCTAGGCAGTCATTCACTGAGATTCAATTATGCAACTGAAATGTCCTCCTGTGTAGGACAATACAGATACAACTACATTTGTGCATGTACATATTTTCATGTGAAATCATGTCTTATGAGACATTCCATATCAAATTATATTTTTCCCTTGTGAACCAATGTCTCATGTAAGATGGGGCCTCTGTGGCCAAGTGGTAAGAGCATCGCACTTTAGTCATGAAGTGTCTCACTTCCTGTCAGCACAGGTTCCTGTCCCGCTGGAACCTAAGCTGATTTTTGTGAGAAAGTTTGCCAGTTTACATGTACTTGAAGAAGGCCAGTGGTCTCTTCCCAGGTACATTTTGTCTGGGTTCTCTCCTCCACCATTAAAAAAAAACTGGCCACCACCATATAACTGAAAAATTGTTGAGTGTGGCATAAAGCAACATTCAAAATTAAAAAAAAAAAAAAATCATGTTAGATTCACTTAAATTCACTCGAAGTCACTGTAGTCACACGGATGCCATGAATTTCCATGCTTCAATTATTTAGATTGAAATTTCACCTTCATATTAAATTTGCCCTCACTCCTCAGGCAAAAAAATTGAAAATTGAACAGGAGCAAAAATGTCCAGGTACATTGTATACAGTATCAACATGTCTGACAATCTCTCAAGATGTCTCCCATAGGAGTCATACTCATATCAGGTGTTCCCTAGTATAAGAGATAGTATCAAGTTAGATGTTCCCATGTGAAACAATCTTTCTAGTTATAGATTAACCCATATGAGATAATGCCTCAAGTTGGAAGTTCCCAGTCTGTGTTCCTGTAAGAGATAATCTATCAAGTTACATTTTTCCATGTGAAGCAATCTCTCTAATTAGATTAACCCATATGAGACAATGCCTAAAATTAGAAGTTCCCAGTCTATGTCCTTATAGTATAAGAGATAATATATCAAGTTAGATGTCCTCATGTGAAACAATTCCTCTAGTTGGACTAACACATATAAGACAATGCCTCAAGTTAGAATTTCCCAGTCTGTGTTAACGTTCTTGTAATAGATAATCTAATTCTATCATGATCGAGTTAGATGTCCCCATGTGAAACAATCTCTCTAGTTAGTTTAACACACATGAGATAATGCCTCAAGTTAGAATTTCCCAGTCTGTGTTCCTGTAATAGATAATTTATCAAGTTATATGCCCCCATGTGAAACAATCTCTCTAGTTAGAGAAACACATGAGATAATGCCTCAAGTTAGAATTTCCCAGTCTGTGTTCCTGTAATAGATAATTTATCAAGTTAGATGTCCCCATGTGAAACAATCTCTCTAGTTAGTTTAACACATATGAGATAATGCCTCAAGTTAGAATTTCCCAGTCTGTGTTCCTGTAATAGATAATTTATCAAGTTAGATGTCCCCATGTGAAACAAACTCTCTAGTTAGATAAACACACATGAGATAATGCCTCAAGTTAGATTTTATTTCCCAGTCTGTGTTCCTGTAATAGATAATTTATCAAGTTAGATGTCCCCATGTGAAACAATCTCTCTAGTTAGATAAACACATATGAGATAATGCCTCAAGTTAGAATTTCCCAGTCTGTGTTCCTGTAATAGATAATTTATCAAGTTAGATGTCCCCATGTGAAACAATATCTCTAGTTAGATTAAGTTAACTCATATGAGACAATGCCTCAAATTAGATTTTCCATGCACAAAGCCTCAAGTAAAATGTTCATGTGCAATTGTAATATTTGTAGCTACATGTACATATGTACATTGTATACCCCATATATCAGCTTTTCCTTCAAGTAAGATGTTACTATTGTGAAATTGATTCATCTCAATTTTCATCATGTACATGTACATATATACTGTCTTCCCTGAAATATTTTTAAAATATTCACCCCGTCTTAAATTTGCCCTTAACCACTAAGTTTCATTGATGTCTGTACTTCACTTGTTTGACTGGAATTATTTTTTAAAATTTTGTAAATTTTAAAACTGCCTTCTCACCTAGGACAATAATGTCGAAAACTGAACTGGAGTAGAAATTTCCAAGTACACATTATACTTGTAAACATTATAAGCTCCATGTGGAATAGTATCTGATGTTTTTCTAAATGGTGTTTTACTCTGTGTCACACTCATACACTTTGTTAGTTACTGATACATGTACATATTGTGGCTATCATGGCCAGTTTTTAATGTTGGAGTCGATAATCTGATTACAGTGTACTCAGAAAGAGACACTGTAGCCACAGGTCTTTAGTAAGTAAACTAGCAAACATTCTCACAAAATCAGCTTAGATTATACCCGGACTTGACTGAAGGTGAGTACATGTACAATTTACTTCATGGTTAAAAGTATGTTGTTGTAACCACAGGGTCATGGACTAAATGTCACTTATGGAAGTCCTTCTCTGAAGTTAACCCTTTCACCTCTAAATATTTAAAATGGTATGCTCTGTTTTATTGTTTAGACCAGTCTTTAGTGGCCTGTAGGGATGAAAGGGTTAAATGTCTTTTAGTACAATATTAACTCAACAACCTCTGTGGTCACATGTAGACACCCCAATCAATAATTAGCATGATCTACTATCATACATGTAATTCAGGGCTGATCAAGTTCATATTCCATGTAAAAGTTTTATAAAGTTTTTATTCTAAATCATACATCCCTGAATTCTGACAGTGAACTTTATCATTCTGTGAAATGGGCAGGTCCAAATGTGACCTCAGAGGTTGATGAGTTGAAGTGTATTTTCACATACATCTACATCTACATATACAATGAACTTAAATTGTTACATGATGATGATGTATAGTTTCCCGAGGTACTTCTCTTTTAGCAGGATATAAAAATCCACGTACATTGTACATGTCATTTTGAAGTGGTATCAGTTACACAAAGATACAGGTATGTGATACATGTAACTGAAATATCAAATTGGTACAGTGATAAGTAACAATCTACTACATGCAGAGTTTTCCCTAGGATGTTAATTTATAATTAGTGAGTCCCAAAGACACACAAGAACAAAATTCCTGAGTCCTTCGCTAAATTTGTGAGTCCCCAAGTCAATGAAATTCAAGAAAATGCATTAAAAACAAAGGCACACATTTTCAGTATCCGGTTGAAAAAAAAAATTACTGAGTTTTTGTAATATTCATGTTTTGCATCCTGAAAAGATTTTATACATCAGAGACGCAGAAATCATGTGTAAGTGAAAACCCTGTACATGTAATTTGCATACATGTACAAATAACTATCACTATCAATGGGGATATGGTTTGAAGAAAAATATCTAAACTGCATTTGCATTCTGTGTTAAAATGTGTATATATACCATGTATACTGGTAACACAGTAAATTGGTCCCTAGGATTCTTATTCATTGAATGATCTTTTATTCTTATTGCCCCAAAACAGGTATGTTGAAATACAATACAAATGTACATATCCATGTACATTGTGTACGTGTATGACTGACAGGGGAAAATCTGCCCCATCAATACAAGTTCTGCCCTAGCTCTGATTTATTTTACCTGTTGATCTGGTTATGATTCTCTGCCATAAATATGACAAACCACACATATGATTGTCTGGAGGGTATTTCTCTGTCATTTTATTAGGTTCATAAACTGATTGGCGATATGATCAAATAAATAATATCACATCTATATGAAGGTACATTATATATATATAATATATATATACATACACACACACACACACACACACACACAATAAATGTATTTTATGTAGGGCAATAAATGTATATTAAACTCAGCTTTTGTCCTTAGTAAATATTGTATTTGTACTTCATCAATTCTCATATCAAATCAAAGACAGTGCAATAAGTGTATAATAATTTTTGTACATGTACATGTATGCTACATGTTATATGGTTAACAGGTTAGTTATATGGTGTTCTTACTAGCTTGAGCTAGCGGGGTTTCCCCTTTATCGATCGGTAGAGCACCAGACTTGTAAACCAGGGATCCTAGGTTCAAATCCAAGCAGAGGCATTGTTATTACAATCTGTACATGGGACCATGGTTTTGAGTTGCATATCTTTTGAAAAAACAGAAACATTCATTTTGCTTTTATTGTTTAGAAAAAGAATTGTTATATCATGTATTTTTATTTGTTTGGAGTTTTAGACGAGAGAGAGAGATTGACACACATACACATACACATTTATTTACACACTCATCACTGTCACACAGACACACACACTATACTTGTATATAAATTATACATACACTTGTACAGGTAAGACTAAGTAATGATACATCTGGAGATGCTAGAAATCTTATCATAAAGGATTACATATAAAGATATGAATGGAATGTGGGTTACAATTAATCATAATCCTTGTGTTTACATTTAATAAGGCCATTTTGTACCTGAACCTGTTGGTGACTACTCAGTCCCCCTTGATCTTTATGTAAAGCGATTTAATGATCACTTCTTGTACTTATCAATACTCTCACTGTGTTGTGATTTACAAAGTGAACATAGGAGAATATGTAAATATATTTGTGTCTTGTTATGCCTGTTTTGGAACAACCAATTTGCACCTGAATCTTATTTTTACAAATGTTGCAATCCCTAGTATGATCGTACATGTACATGTAACCAATTTCCAGGAACAGTAAAACCTGTTTTAGCTTCCACCTGTGTATAAAGACTACCTGGTCACAGAGACTGTTTTTTGCTGTTCCCAACAGTACCATTTGTGTACAAATCAACATCTATATAAAGACCACCTCCCTATACAGGTTTTTATTGTGTCCCTAAGGGGATCTTTATATACCGTACCAGTTTTACTGTACTGGTATACATGTATATATGTGTTATTGGACACTAATGTACTTGCTATGAGGAAAATAACAAGTTAATTGTCCCCTGAGACGCTATTTGCTCGCACAAAATAGAGGGAAATAGTTGGAAACAGAGTGGACAATAAACTTCCTAAATTGTTCTCATAGCTAGTAATTTTAAAATGTTGTATTATTCAGAAATCATAAACAATACTCAGTTGTCTAGTATCATTTTATAAATGGACCCTGCAGAGGGATGCAAACCTGCCATTTCTCAAGTCTGATAAGTCTCGGGTACATGTTAATTCAAAAGGTTAAATATATAATAACATTCATAAAAAAAATCATTTACCATAAATCCTCCAATGAGAACACAATCTTGATAAAAGTATGAGAAAATGTTTACGTCCAGTTAATAGTTCTTGAAACTATTATTAGTATTAACCAGTTATGGTAATAGTCCTTTATCAGACAGTAAGTTTATAATTTTATAAAGAAAACACACTGAGGTATGATAATGTGTTTTATATATATATATATATATATATATATATATATAAATTATCTGAGTAATCAAACTACATGTAGGGTTCAGTATATGATATATCAGCTCCCATGGCGCTACAAAAATCAGGCAAAAGGGTTGGGTGCTAAATGGGACCAAATAATAGTCAAATTGAGGTAAAACATTCATTTTTATAAGGCACATTGGTAAAGTTGTTGTAGTTATTACCGAGGGCACCTATATCAACATAATTCTGTTGCTGGGGGACTACAGATACATACATGTTCATGTATGTAAACTTATGGTTTTTCAGGTCCGCATTTCCTTGTCAACCAGCTAAAAAAGATTCTTGATCGTACATGTATACGTATGTACAAAAAATGAGGAGGAACATGGGCACTTAATGGGTCAAATGTGGTAATCTCTTGACTGAGAAAAGCAAATCCTGTTAGTTAAATTAGAAATTAATTTTAACTCGCTTGGTCTTAAGGTTGACTTTTTGTGTATACATTTAGATATACATGTACATGTATATATGAACAAGTTGTGAGGAATTCTCGAAGGATAATTGTAACAAAGTGTGAAGGTCATGGCACCAAAGGTCAAGGTGACAGATGCCTATGTTACATTTGAACTGAAAATGAGTTTTTGGTAAACTTATATGGGTCCTTCTTTTACTTTGTATCAAGAACCAATTGGCCACTCTCATCCAAACTTTGTAGAAAAGATCCCTATGAGAAGTTGCTTCAGGTTTGTGAATAAAAAGGGCCTAAGTACCAATAGCGGCTTCAAAAGGGCCAAAACTATGTCAGGTGAGTGATGCAAGCTCAGATACATGTAGGTACATTGTATACTTACAGGGTCTAATTGGTCGATATGTATATCAGGCGAGTGATACAGGCTCAGATAGGTACATTGTATACTTACAGGGTCTAATTGGTCGATATGTATATCAGGCGAGTGATATAGGCTCAGATAGGTACATTGTATACTTACAGGGTCTAATTGGTCTATATGTATATCAGGCGAGTGATACAGGCTCAAACAGGTATACTTACAAATTCTAATTTGTGTATATGTATATCAGGCGAGTGATACAGGCTCAGATTGGTACATTGTATACTTACAGGGTCTAATAGGTCTATATGCATATCAGATGAGTGATACAGGCTCAGATAGGTATACTTACAGGGTCTAATTGGCCTATATGTATATTGTGTATATCTGGCGAGTGACACAACTTGTTTTATTTCAAATCTAAATCTAGATGTAAATTGAATGATTTTTTTTTATTGCTATTGAGGTAACATATTATTTTCACCTGAAATACAGAATTTTTCACATTCTTTGTATGTTTGTCATTTCGTTTGTATATATTTGTACACCATAGTTTACATTTTAAATATAAATCTTACACAAGTATATGTAGAAAGTTATATAAACAAGCTTACATGGTTATGTTTGTCACATATTTTTGTTGTGAAATAATTTCATTTTATTCGTATAGATCCAGATATACATGTATACATGTACATGTACGATTAAACTCTATAAAAAATGTATATTTATACATGTATGTGCCAGTAAGTCATTTTGCAGGTGTGTGGACATGTACATTGTACATGTACATTTGTGTGTTTGTGCATGTGAACACATATGTACACATTTATGTGTTAGTGCCATTGTGTTTGCATGTTCTCCAAAAAACTGGATAGTTGTTATTTTATATATATATATTCACAGAAATAGCTTTGATATGTGACACAAGGACATATATAACATTAAATGTCAGTATACCGTAGATATTATATATCCATATTTATGGCATAACAAATGATATTCATGTATTTGATCTGACTCATTACAGATGTACCTCCTATAGACAGAAAAACCTGTGATCTTAACATTGTCTATCAATACAAGACCTGCAGGCCAAGCACCAGAAAACTTGAGAATTTACTTCCTGATTCTGAGAATATTCTCAACTTGAACTTTTCATGATCAGCCAATCAGATTCCTAAATTAGTTTAAGATGAATTAAAATTTTGACTTCTTTAATTTTTCAGTTTTATGGTGCCACTCAGGTCCTGTTACTTGTACATCACCAATCAGTTTGCTTCTTATACTAGTGCTGTAAAATATAAGACCATTCTAAAATCTGAGAATATTCCATACTTGGCCTGCTTAGCCAATCAGATTTCAGGATTAATTCTCCTTGTGAATTTGTATTAAATTTTGAAAAAAGTTTGAATACATATAAATTGAAATATAGTGGAATCTCTTTTTTTTTCATTACAGTCTCTGTCAGTACAACAGATTGGTTTTTTTTTTTTAATAAATTGTGAAAAAAACACAAGTATTTTGCATTGGGAAAGGAGCTGATTATTGGCTCCCTGGAAACTATAGAAAAAGGTCTGAGCTTTGACACAGGATTATAGAACTCAGAGTAGCAGGTTAAACATAAGAGTCAGTGGTTCTTAACTCTAAGGTGTTAGTTGACAATCCAGATACTGGTATTTAGTTGCTTAATAGGTAGTGTTTGTAATGAGAATATTTATAGCCCTTTTTTGCTCACCTGACTCATTTTACATCCACGCTGTTGGCATGGTTTTATCCATTACATATCTCATCTTTAATCATAGGAGGTTCAAACCCCCGCTGAAACCTTTGAAACCAAAGCTGATTACTTTGTAAAGTGTGTCATTTTAATTGTAGACAGCTGGTGATATTTTTACAGACTCTTTCCAGGTACATTGTAACCAGGTTCTCTCATCCACCATTAAAAATGTACTGGCTGCCAGTATATACATGTACAGTACATGTAACTGAAAAATTGTCCAGTGTGGCATTAAACACTATTCGAAATTAAAAAAGACAAGTGATGTTTTTATGCCTTGTTATTAGTAATCCAATTTCCCCCTCTACCCATAACTCCTTATCCCCAAAGACAAATTTCGACATGTCTGTGTCATTGATTTACAGAAAAGTCCAATGTTTTTCAGGTATGTCAGGTGTCAGTGTGTGTTAAAAACTTGCTACTATCATAAACTGCAAAAATAGTTGATTATGGCCTAAAATGTCATTTAAACAAACAGGATTCAATAGTGTTTGATATCAATTAAGTCCTACATTATATGTCTGTAAATGATTTACATATACATTGTACTTCTGGTCAGTGAAGGTTTGAGCCCTGCTGGAATCTAAGCTGATTTTTGTGAGAAAGATTGTCAGTTCACTTGCAGAATGCTGGTTGTCTCTTTCCAGGTAACTGGGATCTCTCCTCCACCATTAAAAACTGGTCTCCATCATATAACTAAAAAAATAGTTGAGTGTTGCGTTAAACATGATTCAACATTCAAAATCATAAATACATTTCACATGTACATATACATCACAGACATCAAACGATAGTTCATGAATGTTGATTTAATGCTAACAGCCATGTTTTATTCTATGTTTCAGCATTACATCCCAAACATGGTCTTGTATGGACAGATGGAAAATCCATAAATTTGGCCCCAGTCCACATCCAGCAGGGTCAAGTAGAAAATCAGAAGTCTCTCAAACTAGGAGAATTTGAGTAAGTTTAATGTATTGAATGCATGTGTGTGCAACTTTTACATAAAATATTCAAGGGATATTAGTTTTTTCAATTTTTTTTCTTTTTCTGGCTTTTTATCCTTTGATTAAAACCTCTTTTGAGAGACCACCTGTTTTTGAGAGACAACATTTCAATGACAGGTGGGCTTATCTTCAAGTGCATGTTCAACTGTATCTGTAAAATTAACATTGCACATATCAAGATACAGATGATCACTTGATGATTTGTTTGTTTGTTTATCTGAGACAAAATATATATGTCATTGTGATCGAGTGAAGCCATTTCTGTTTCTTTCTGAAATTCTTCCAGTTTTAACATGTTTAATTACATGTAGGTAAATTAGATGATATTTTTTAAAAAATCATAGTATACATGTATATATGTCAAATTTGTTGTCGATTCGTTTTATAAGTTAATGCATTGTACACATTATAGTATGCAAATTGTTATATAATGATTTGATATGTAATTTCCCATACCAAGGTAAATAAAACAGAACAGCATATTACACATTGTTACATAAAATATCTTATGAAATGAAAATAATATGAGGTTCGATGTATATTTGAATAACAGTAATGGGGCAGCTGTGATCCATTCTTATGATTAAACATAAATTACTGTGGCATTATAATATCATGGGTTATTTAACAGTTGTTAAGTTTACTACAGAAAAATAATATTACCATGTCATTTGTAATAAAGTATGATAATTGTATAAAGATCAATTTCATATACTTGTAATGTTGATTTATCTATATATACAAAGAGGTTCATCATAGGAACTACAGATACATGTGTATACTATATGTACAGTGAAACCTCACCTAAAAACATTTAGGAGACCACCTCACATTTAAGACAACAAATATTTATATAGTCTCTTGAGAATTTCATTATAAATACTGTATTCATTCAGTCCACACCCTCAGTTAAAATACCACCTCTGTAATTAGACCACTTTGAGCCAGTCAGTTAGGTAGCCTAGCGAGGTTCCACTCTATATGTACTTGGATGGTGAGAAATTTTTAAATCAAGATTTTCTGTATCGCTTTGCTCTATATACATTTATATATACATGTAGATATGTGCAGGGGTCAACAAAAGTAAACATTTCAGGACACTTAGTGGTCTGAAAACTTGCCTGGTTAAAAACAAACATCACATGATCCAAAATTAAATATTTTACATGTACATATAAATGTGTATATTATTATACAAGATTATATAATTCAGTTGGTTTCTATGTAAACTTTTATCAGGTGAAATTTCACTTGATCGAGTACAAAATGGACTGGTGCCGGATCAGCTGAAATGTGTGATTGTTGAACCCTAAATTATAGTTTTTATAGTCAGAAAGTGAAATTTACATGAACATGTGATGTGACAGACAATTTCATTTGTCCCATGTTTAAATCATGTACATTGTACATGTACATGTACGCCATGTAACCGAGTTTTCAGATTTTAAAAACATGTTAATCAGGAGTTATGAAACAAACATAAATTCTATTTTTAGACCAGTCTTTATAACAAAATATATTTCTTTTGTATGATACATATAATTATGTAGAGCAAACCAAACAAAACTACTGAATTGCTCATAAAATTAAAAGGTTGCAAAAAAAAAAAGAAATGAAAAAGATATTATCATCCAAGAAAAACTTGGCAGATCAATTAAACAGAGCATAAAATTGTTTACAGTGAATGGATGTATAACTTCTATATATATATTCTGTAAATTACATCATGCATCATCTAAGTGATAGTATTTGTGTTATTATGATATTTTGAAAACAGGAAGATAACAGTGAATGCTTACAAAAAAAACACCTTACAGGAAATACTTTTCTGCAATATGAGCTGTCCTCAGCGGCATTTTTTCAAAATTGTTGAATCAATTCTATACCATCTTAATATAATAAAAGATATCCATGAATGTGAAAATACTTCTATTTATCATGATTTAAATGCTTTAATGTAATTTTAAGACAAGGAATAAATAGACAAAAGTACACAAATATTTTTATCCATATCGTCAGACTGCACGTGATCATTGTAGCGGAATTTGTGTGGTTTTGTATTTATTACATGTCCCTTATCTATCTATATTGTGCACATATTTAAAATTAATTCCGCTTTTAATGATGCTATCAAATATTTTGGATGACATGAATTGCATTTAGAAAAGTAGCTCTGGCGAAATTTCTGTATCCAACTACAGTGTAATATGACGTTATGTATAGCATGGGTGTATTGAACTCTTTATTGTAATTGTATGATACACCTGCATGTAATTGTTACTGGTTTTGCAGTGTACAATGTAGTAGTTTTCTGATGTAATTATATTATGTTTGTAACCTCTAATTATAAGTCAGACACTCAAGTGACCTCTAGTGGTGTATATTTAAATATTTGTTAAAGCTGAATCAATCTTGAAAAAAAAAATGCGGTCCTAGGATACATTGGTCATTGCTTATTCACCAATTAACTTATTAACTATTTAGCATGACTATGAAATGGATACATGCAAATCACATTTGCTTTCTTGACACTCAGTTATTTTGTTTAAATAAATTTTTTTTTATGTGAAATCAAAGATAAGTGGTCAAAATTTCTCTTTCCCAAATTTTTGGTCAGGGCTTTTTAGGTGGGTATCCTTTTTTTTTTGTCTTCCCCAATGGGATTGGAGGATATATTGGTTTTGTTAAAATTGTATACTTACATGTATCTGTCTGTCTCTCTGTTTGTCTGTCTGTTCATATCTTGTGCAGGCTTCTGGCTATAACTTTCCAACATTTGCTTGGAATGAATTCAAATTTCAGTAAATATTATTGGTCATAACTTGAAGGTGTATCATGACCTTGAATATGAGTCATATTTTCAAGGTCAAGGTCACAGTGATCCATGGTCACAAATTCTTGTTTTGGTATTTATTTTCAAACCTTTGCTTGGAAAGCACTCAGACTTTAATCTGTTATTGGTCATGGCATAAAAATGTGCCATAACCTTGACTCTGGGTCATATCTTATCTCATATCACGGTCAAGGTCATAGTGACCTATAGTCATAAAATCTTGTCCAAGCTACAATGTATAACATTCTAAACCTTGCTTTGAATGTATTCATACTTCAGTATGTTAACAGTCATGACCCAAATTTGTGTCCTCATCTTGATCCTGGGTCATATCTTCAAAGTCAAGGTCACAGTGCACCCTTGGTCACATTTAATACATGTACAATGTTTATGGTATTGGTCATGACCTACATATGTATAGGTGTGCCATGACCTTGACTGTTGGTCATATCTTCATAGTTAAGGTCACGGTGACCAATGGTAAAAAATATTGTCGGTGTATTAAATCATCAACTCCTGAAAAACAATGGACTCTTCTGTAAATCAATGACTTAGACCAGTCCAAATGTGTCTTTTAGAGGTGAATGAGTTAACGTTTAAATCTTTGCTTAGAATGCATTCAAACTTAATATATTATTGGTCCTGATATTAACATGTGTCATCAAGGTCAAGGTCTCAGAACACCATTGGTCACAAAATTTACCCTGGACTATAACTTGGAATGCATTGAGACTTAGTAAACAAAGATTTGTCTTGATCATGACCCTGGGTCATATCTTTAAGTTCAAGGTCAGAGTTCACCCATGGACTCAGGGAGTCAAAACAGCATATGAAATTTTCACCCCAGGTTATTTTCAACCTTTTATTACAGGAAACCTTTTCACCCCATCTTAAATTCACATGAAATCACTGTAGTCCCATAGATGGCATGTATAATGTATGTCTGTACTTCAATAATTTACCATGCAATTTTCACTTCCATATTAAATTCCCCCATTCATCTAAGGGCAAAAATAATGAAAATTAGATAACAGGGAAAAATTCCAAGTACATGTATACAATGTATTAAAAGATTGAAGCCATTTTTATCATCAAGTTAGATTTTCATGCATTTATAGGTAATGCAACTTCATTTTTAATTGGCATTAAACTAACTCCCCTGAAAAATAATGTATTGTTCTACATAGGGTCAGTAACATATAAGAAAGCTAGTCCAAGTGTTTACTATAGGGTTGAATGCTTTAAGCTGAGCTGTAATACCAGGTATCTGTTCACTACATCTGTTTTGTTTTGTATTTAGAGAAATTGATCTTTGACTGTACAAAGAGGAAAAGGGCATATCAGACAGACATTTAAGTGTACATCCAAGTACATGTATACATCTATGAAAGAATAGATACATGTATTATTTGGACACAGGATTAGTATCCATTGAATTGGAACCTATTGTGAAGTAAATAATATAAAAAAATAAATCTTTTAAAAACTAGCTTTTATACAGATTGTCTGTTTGTTGTTTTATATCTGGCTAAGAATTTTTCACTTTCATGTACAAAATGTACATGTATATAGAAAAATAAAGATCCACAAACTGCTGTATATGAACATACAGGTAATGATCCACGAACTGCTATATATGTCCATACAGGTAAAGATCCACTCTTTATATATCTACAAAGTATTTGATAGACTTTTGCAATTGCAGTGTGGTTTCTTTAATGTGCCACACGACCTTGGTTTTTATATCTCAACCAAAAGATTTGCAATATCTGATTTTTACTTTTTGTTGAAAAAATGCATATTTTGGCAATTTGCAGTTTAAATTTGTCAGCTTAAGTCAAATGACAATCAATTTGAAGAGATTTGTTTATTTTCAATCAGGTTTGTGTATTTTTAGATTTCCCAATTACAATAAGATGTTGCTAAATTTCCCATCCCAAAACAGTGTAGAAAATCTGTAATATCTTTATCATCTCTCCTTTTACAGTTTCCATATCTTTTGCCTTTCAATTACACAGACAATAAAAACATTTAACATCATTGGTAGAGAAAAGAATTTTGACATCAGGGTGCAAAATTCTGTGTGAGAAAATTACTTGTTTGCTAAATTTAACAGTCACCTTTCAACAAAATATTTAAAATATGTTAACAAAGTTCACATTCTGCCATGGGAGTAGCCATCTCATTTACATAATGTGTAATTAATACTTGTCTTAGTTAATGTATTAACATGTTTACATTTGTATTTTGATAAAATTCCAGTGACAATATTAAAGCACCCTCTTGTGTGGGTGAGTTTTCAATGAAGATTTTCTTGACAGAAAAACAACATATTATAAACACGTCAATGAAGTGTATTCCTTTTTATTTATGTATATATATATATATATATATTATGAGTAATTGTACTGTGTAAAATAGCTATGCCTATTTTCAGTTATTTTTTGCACTTTTTTCTCTCCTTTATAATCTAATTCATTCTTTATCTCGGACCATTATTGATAGAAAACTACTATAAAACATGGAATTTTTGCCCCTGGTTATTTTTGTCATTTTGCAACAGAGAACATAATTATTCTCCCCGTCTTAACTTCAACTTTGTCTCATGGATGGTACATATATGTATGTCTGTGTTTCAGTTTTTTAACTTGAAAATTTCACTTACACTTTAAATTTTCCATTTTATCTAAGGACGAAAAAAGCAAAAATTAAACAGGAGTGAAATTTTCCAGGTTACAGTATTTGACATGTCTCAACCCAGGCTTTTAAAAGTACATGTAGGTCCATCGGTAGGCACTTATACATTGTACATATATTGTTTTCTCTTTAAAACTTAAAATATGTTAACTATACAGAACTCAAGATTTTTCAATAGAAAAAGAATAATAAACAAAACTGATTATTTTGTTGTTGTTGTTGTTGGTCAGGGCTTGTATGGTAGGCAGTCTGGCATATCAAGCTGTCTTTTTTGGGTTTTTTTTTTTACTATTGCTGTTTTCCATATTTACCTGTGGACATTGCAAACTGTTACCATAGCAATATATGCCAGTTACACCTGTTACATATAGATTACAGAGAAGGATAAAATGTGTGTGGCTTTGATCAAAATGTCAGTCACTTGAAGTGTCCAATTACGCAGGTAATAAAAATGTCAGGTGTCACTCGAGTTTTAGTTTTTAATTTTTTATGATCAGAATATTTGTCTTATCTGAAGACCTTACCAGCTGTACGTGAGATATCAGAATTAAAAACCAGTGCTATGGTTGTATGCCAGCACATTGGAGTTTTGTGTCATGAAGGAAAAGTCACAACCTCAGTGAAAATGTCAGCTCAAGTATTGTGTATAATATATCCACCAAGAATACTTTACCTTACAACATGTACAAGAGTAATAGTTATATACAAAATAAGCATGTATACAAATGTATGTAACAAATATGAAATCAACAACTGGCAGGGGGGGGGGGGCTTGCTGAATCTAATCTGAATTTTTGAGAAAGTTTGCTAGTTTACTTGAGGAAGACAGATTGTCTCTGCCCAGGTACATTGTAATCGGATCCTCTCCTCTAAAACTGGGCACTAACACATGCATGACTGAAACATTGTTGAGTGGGGCATAAAACACCTTTCAAACAAAAATAAACAAACAAAGACTACAGGTGGTTTTTTGTGTATTTGTGCCATGAATGAGCTCCAATAATTTTCTTTACTTTTACAGACGATTATGTAGTCAAAGTAATAAAATAAAAGTTGAGCTTGAGTATTGAGTAAATTTGGTGATTTGGGCCCAGGTACATGCTCTTATATGTATGTACATCAGTATGACAATATTGATGTCATATTTGGTGCTCTGCACAATGGTTTTAAATATGGTATATATCGGCTGCCGGAGGAGCTGGTATTTTATACAATATACATGGTAAAGAGTACTGTACAAGTTGTGAAAGCTTGCACACAGTGTGAATTTGTAACATTATATTTTTGACTTATTTGTGTGTACATGAATTTGAGTTTTCTAATTCCTGTATGCTAACCTTTTACCTGATATACACATGATGACATTTTGATCATCTATTTCTGTAGCTTACACACAGCTGTCTCGTTTGACTACTTTGTCGACTCGTTTAACTACTTTATCCACTACATCTCATAAATATTTTGAATATTTAACACATAAACAAACTTATGAGCCTTATATACATTGGTTTTTCATATTTTTTAATTCCAAAGTATTAAACAGATGAAATGTATTACAACACTGTTTATAAAGCGTGGGCTCAAGTCCCACTGGAACCTAACCACAGAGGCCCCTTTGGGTAAAGAAAGTACATGAGTTTCATTTCTTTTGTGAACTTTGTATATTTGGGTAAAGAAAATACATTTCAGCAATTTCCATAGCTGATCATAACGACCAAGTAATTATGATTTTCCATGACAAACAAATCACTTATATCCGGTAAACAGGATATTTGTATTTGTCAAAGTCAAGATTGTATCCATGAGTTTTGTGTCGCATGGTTCACCTGCAGCGGCAAAACATTCTTGTAACATCAAAATGTTTCCTTTCCTTCATCATATAGACATTAATCTCCTCAGTCAATGTTCAATTATTGACTTAAGATGTTTTGGTTGTTAGATACTGGTTACCTGTGATACAGGTAAATTGTCAGGTATTAGGGCAGGTATATAATTCCTTTATTTGTTGGTCTTCTGTGTGTCATATACATTTGTATATATTGTCGTCTTAAATATAAATTCCTGAAATTCATGGCTGGAATAATTCATAATTCTATGTCTACCGATACCATTGTGACCTAACCTTTATTATTTAGTATTTAATTCATGATGATGTTACTTACTGGTATATGTATATTTATACCTGTATTACAAGTCACATACACCTTTCATGCTTTTTATTTTGGATGATAATTCATTGTTATACATGTACATGTATTGTCTGATTCACATTTGATGGCGGGGCAGTGTAACCTTTTGATTGTCATACATATAATTCCATTCACTTTTCGGTTATGATGAGCTGCATGGGAAAAATGTTTAATTCCTCAGTGGATGCTCTCATATGTATGGTGACAAGGTGGAATGATTTCTCTAGCCAGTGTAATTTTAATGTTATGCTTTTTCACTGGAAATTGAAACTCATCCAGGTCTAGAAAAGGTTCACAAGATTTCACCCCGCCAAATTGTATGTAGAATGAAATGTTACATTCACAGAATGAATGAAATTTTAACCTCTACAGGAAGAATGAACTTTTGGTCCCTACAGAAAGAATGAAACCTTGACCTTTGGCTGGACAGACTGACAAAATTTAATTATTTTTGTTTTAGTTATCACATTTATCTTGTGTTTTAGATATTTGTTGTCCGTTTTGTCATTTAAACTGGCTTTTGATGTCACAGTTAATAAAAAGAAATGTCCAGCCATGTCATTTTACCCCTACTGGTCGAGACCCAGTAGCCGGCTATGGTGTGATTTCATCTTTAATATGTACCACGACAATATTTGTTTTTCATCTGTTTGAGAAAAATATCCAAAAGCAGATGAATGATCTAAAAAATCTCACAAAATCATGTTCTATATAGCTGAAATCACGTAATAGCTGGCTACTGGTCCTAGCGGGCTACTGGTCCTTGACAAATATACCTATTCCTTTTGGAAGTATGTGCATTTCTACCTGTATGTAATAAGTATGCTTAGTGACCTTATAATACAAGTACTTGAGAATATGGCATACAGTAGTTTTTTTATTGTGTGTTTGATTTTTTAAAACTTGCAATCATACTAAAATTTGCAGGTGCTTTCAGGCCTTTCAGTAGAATCTGAGTCAACAAGTTCTCCCATTAATTTCCTACCATATTTCCCTTCAACACCAAACCTAATCCATTAGATATTGGTGTCAGGTACATGTATACTACACAAGAAGTTCACATATACCCTTTTGCTGGCTACATTTTATCACTTATCGTTTCTCCAAAAATTAGTGAAAGCTTCGTACTTTGAAATTCCATGCATGTACCAGTATGTGATTTCAAAAACAGCTTTTTAGGTATGGCCTCATATTTTAGGCTCCAAACCTTTTTTTAAACATCAAAAAGCCACAGTATATGGTTTTATAGGATTCTGGTACCTGAGAACATTTATACTTTTCAGTAACTTGTATTTTTCAAGTTTGCTCTGGAATGTTAGTTTCCAGTGTTTTAGGATGAGTGACTTGACAACTCCTTGAAAACCCTAAACTTTTCAATCAAATTGTCTTAAATCCTTGGAGTGTGTCAAGCAATATTTCTTAATGGCATGTCACTCTGACAATTAAAGAGAAGTGTTTACAATTTATTTTTTCACTCCAGGCATTCCGTTAAGAGTGTTCACTGGAGCAGTCACATAGGGCCGCAGACATGCTACATGTGTGTTGTACATCCACAACATGTGTCCATCTGGAAAGTGGATGGAACGGTTCCAAAGCTCAGCTTTAAACAGGTCCGAAAGCTTAATGTTCAACCAATACAACAAGGTAAGTGAATAAATCCAATATTTGTAATTATTTACTGTTGGCTGTATATCAGATTGCCCACCTTTTGTGATTTGTTGTCATCCTCATTGTGTGACATGGGCTATGCAGGTTGAGTAGCTTTTACTTTATATGAGTCATTTATATGACTGAGACATTTGTGATATGTTGTCACTGTCTGACATATCACTATACAGGTGTAGTAGTTTTACTTCATTTTACTCACTTACATTGTAGGTTAGTGACCTTGACCTTTTGTGTTTTGTTGTCATTACTATTGTTGGACATATCACTATGCATGTTCAGTAGTTTTTAGTTCATTTGAGTCACATACATGTAGGTGACCTTGACCTTTTTTGATTTGTTGCCATTGTCATTGTGTTACATAGGCTATGCAGATTGAGTAGATTTCTGTTCATTTGAGTCACTCAGGTGACCTTGACCTTTTATGATTTGTTGTCTTTGTCATTGTGTTATATGGGCTTTGTAGGTTGAATAGTTTTTATGGGGCGCCATTTTACTTTTTAATATCAGTAAGTGATATCACTCTTTCGAATAGGTGATATCACTTATTTGAATAGGCGATATCACTCATTCGGATATGTGATATCACTTATATGAATGAGTGATATTACCTATTCGAATGAGTAATATCACCTGTTCGAATGAAAGATATCACCTATTCAAATGAATGGATGATATTACCTACTCGAATAAGTGATATCACTTAGTCGACTAAGTGATATCACTTATTCGTTTTGTAAAGTGATATCACCTATTCGAATAGGTGATATCACTTATGAATCAATGCCAATGAATGTTCTCTACACAAAAATAAAATATATTCCTGGGTCTAACAAAAATATGACTTGTGTCATCTTGGGCATTATAAATTTTTTTGTTTTTTGTTTCCTTTCCTTTGGTCCAAAGAATTATATAGGGTGTTTGAAGTTCAACCACTTTTAAAACAATTTTGTGCAGAAATCGGACCCTAGTTCAAAATGGTAGGAGTCAGCTGTATGGTTTCGGCGGCTCTGTCTGCTTTGAATGCTGAACGCCGTCCAAATCCTACAACAGACACGGGAGATGATTCCAATTCTGTAGCGCTGTGCCTTTATCATGATACCATAATATTGTCCTTTGGGCTTGTTCTTCCATAGATATAGGT
Source organism: Atrina japonica (assembly GCA_030159075.1). Taxonomy (NCBI): domain Eukaryota; kingdom Metazoa; phylum Mollusca; class Bivalvia; order Pterioida; family Pinnidae; genus Atrina; species Atrina japonica. The sequence goes on from BROG01000269.1 coordinate 358,781, forward strand.
CTAGTGAGCACAAGGCTTTTACTGTTTCCAAATTTGAATAAGTGAATGAGTGATATCACTTATTCGTTTTGTAAAGTGATACATGTATCACCTATTTGAATAGGTGATAACTTTTATTTGATTGGGTGATATCACCTATAAAAACATATAAAGTGATATCTCCTTTTTTAAAGAGTGATATCACCTATTCGAAAGAGTGATATCACTTATACAAATATGTGATATCACTCTTTTAAATAGGAGATATCACCTGTTTGAAAGAGTGATATTACTAAATGGTATTAAAAAGTAAAAAGGCACTCCATAGGTTTTCAGTTTATCCAAATCACTTAGATACCATCTATCCTAGTTTTTTGCTGTCTATCATTGTACAATATGCACAATCATGCAATTTTAGCTGTTTGAAAATTTTGAAATGTTTTCAGCTTCCTTTTTTAAAAAAACCACCTAACCATTTGTCTTTTTAAGTTTAAATATTTGAAAATGTTTGTCTTCATTGGTCGATATAGTAATGAAACTGGTCACATATAATTACAAGTAAACCTTTCAAATAATTTGTATTTCATGATCTCAGGGCTGAAGTTTATACTGATACAATGTAGGGTGGGGATTTAGGGGACGTTTAAAAGCCTGCTGTTTTTTTGTTTTTTTTTCATTTACTGAATTTTATCTTGTTTTATGTAAAATGGCTTTTTGTTGGTTTTCAGCTTGCACATGAAACAAATTCACTTTTGCTTTTGGCCTGCGATCTTAAATTAATTTGCCACCAAGTATGAAGCATTGACAAGGAAAGTTATATGCAAGTTTTATCTGACCTCAACAGTCTTGTGAATCACCTTAAAATAATTTACATTTTCTTCACCAAAAAATGTGGCACATTTGTCAGATTCAAGTGTTTTCACCTGAGTGAGCCAGTGTCAAAACAAATATGTAGCAAACCTTAACATGCTTAGCCAGGTGTGTGAAAATTATTGTAAGTTTGTGTATGGAGTTCTCAGTCAAAACTATCGTAACCTGTATGCATGTACATGTACTTTTATGTGTGAAGGATTTGTGTTTCTTTGGAATTATTGCACCTAATGTGTTACCATGAGCCTTATTTAACAAATGTTTGGATACAGTCCCTGAAGCTTTTCATTTGAGCTTGGTTAGTAACATACGATGTATTAAAATCATGCTGTTTTGCTCTATGGTTATACTACTGGGGTTTTGATACAGTTTATGCCCGATTCTTTTTGTTTTCTGTAATTACATACATGTAGACAATACTCACACTAGGATTGCAAGGCTAAAGCAATATAAGAGCTCTGTCACAATGATGATTTTTCTCCCATGACATACATGTACAATGTATAGTCGAGAATATGATAAAATATGTGTTCAAATACATTTTCAAACATGTGAAACATTATAAAAGATCTTCTTTTCGAAGTTATTTATTTCGTTAGAATTTAAGTTTTCTTGTACCTTACAAAATCCAGCTGTATTTCCGTATGCAATGACCTTTCAGATAAACTCTTTCGCCATATCAAACGTGCTTAGTAACTCGGTCTGGGGAATCTCGTCCTTTGAGCCTTTGGTCTATCAGCAATCCCGGCCTTTGATACAATTGACGTATGTAAAGTCGGCCGATATTTATGTGTTTTATATTTACCGGTACTTTTAAAGTACAGGATGGGATTTTTATTGGAAAGTGTATGTATTAAGTAAAAAATGTGCTATTCAACACTATTTTAAATACCTGAAGAAAATTGGATGGATATATGAATAAAAGTCACTAAAATCAATTTTTCCAATCTTTAATGTTACCCTAAATGCTGACATTGCCAAAGTCAAAACAATATAACTATGACAACTACAATGTATGCATACCTCATGTTTTACAATCGTGCCGTCGTGTCCAGTGGAGTTGGGCAGTTCGTGATCATATGTGTCAAGAAAGATAAAGCCGAGAATGTGACAGGATGAGTTAAAAATGGGTCGAGATCACCCGATATCCCCAGCATGTGGACATTTTCAGAAACGAATGTTTTGAAACCATGGAAAACACCAACTTTACTTGATATATGTATGAAATGATGATGTACGGAAATAAATGCAAAGGGTAATTAGAATAGAATATATATTAATTGCAAATAACACGTGCTTATTGGACACTTGGTAATCTTCGTGAAAAATTACCAAAAGTTAATTTGCAATGCTCAGCGTAATGGAGCACAAACAATAACTAATATTATGGATTACGTTTGGTAAGATTATTGCAATTATACACATGCATTTGTTATTCTAACCACCAGATGGTCTCTTTGGGATATATATGAGATAAAATATTACACAAAATGGGCATGTAAATGTTTTCACCTAGGACAGCATATACCTATTTAAAGGGACATTAGCTGCATTTTTATTTTTACCTGTTTTACTAATTAGATTGATATATAACAACACTGAAGAGATCTAGATATACACAGGCATTCTTATATTCCTATATATTTTGTGAAAATCGCTTGAGAAATCAGGTTTGTCACTTGATTAACTCAACCATAATATTTGTATATGCATACCACACTGGACCTGACCTTACTTTCACAAAATATATAGGAATATCAGATTTTTTATGTGTGTGTATAGCTCTTATTTGTTGTTTTACATAAAGTACATATAGTAAAAGTAGAAAAAACCATAATAATTTTTATTTGGTAAACACAGCTAATGCCCCAGTAAGATTTAGAAAAAAGTCAATGCTCAACCTCCTGAGCACACTTTTTGGAGATGACAGAATTGTAAGGGAGATAACTGCCTGTTGCATTTATTTCTATGACCATTATTTGAAGTGTTCTTGCTCTACCAGGTTGTTTATGGAATCCCGGAAGAGATATACTCTGTGTACTAAGTAAACAACAATGCAGCTTCTTCTTTCGACACACTCAGAACAGGGGCAGTTACGCTTTCCCGCAATTAGAAAGGTAATATATCAAGTAACACATTCACCTGCATAAACAATCAAACCTGTCTGTAATGACCAACCACTCAATTATAAGAACAGCATAATCTCAACTCACTGGACCTCCCATATTACTTTGATATATCCAGAATTTGTGATAATGGAAATTTTAAGTATCGAAACATATTTTTATATCCATAAATATTGGGATTGGCTGTTCAACTTTGACATTAGTGGAATCATCAGATTTTGACATAATGAGATTCCCATGTATATCAAAAGAACTTTTGTCTTTTTTTTTTTTTTTAAATTGCTGGACTGCAATATTAAAGAGTTAAAATATATTTTAAAGTAAATGAAAGTTGCATTAAAGTTTCATGTAATTTTTTTTTTTTTAGATTTAAGAAAAGATTATTGTGAGTCTTTATTTAGTGTTATTATAAATCAGATAGTAGTTTTAAGTGGACTTCTAACACAAAACTGTGATTTTTTTTTCCAGTGGAAAGATCAGCTGTGGGACTTGGTCAGAAGATGGAAGTCGCTTGGTCTTGTGTGTAGGGGCAGTACTCCTGGTAATTAAATGTTAAATAAGTTCTGGATATTCTGTACAATTGACCTCTAATTTAGATCTATCTCACTATGATAGATCCTTTAGACCTTTACACTTAATACAATAGTTCTTTAGCATTTTTTTTAAATAGCATACTTGTAATAAAATTTTAATTATGATGTATATCTACTCAGGGATGAGAAATTTCCTCCAGTTGGAGGAATTACTCCTTTTTCAAAATTTTGCTGCAATGTTAAATCTTTATTTTCCCCATTATGTCTGTACAAATTAGCCATTTTTCTACTTTTTTACCATTATTGAATCACATCCCTGTGTAATGCTAAACTTGGTGTTTTGCGCTATTTTCCACTTACATATGACATAGTGGCTACCGGTTCTAATGATTGAGGAGAAAATCTGGTTACAGATCACTAGCTTTCCACAAGTAAAGTGATTTACATCCCCACATACATTGTACAGTAATTAGTTTGGCCTCTAGTGAGACTTACCATACACAAGTAAAACCAGAATCGACAAGGGCTGATACTAAATGAAGAATTCTAAAGAACTCTGAAGAACCCTAGGGTAAATGGGGATTTATTGGGTGTTATTAAGTTGAATTTACTTAGAATCAATGTATTCAATGTAAACAATCTACATATATGAACTTTTATAGACAAAAATTTGATTAATAGAAATAATATCTGTTACACTTGTTAGAGGTGGTAATTTTCCCTTTTTGTTTTCTTTGGTTTGATCAAACTCTTGTTCTGAATTATTCTTAAATTATTTATCTAACATTAATTATTGTTCTTAATTCATTTATAATTTTATACCTGTCGTTTACAAGATTTACAACCAAGTTGTCTCTTCATCATAGCATCTTCTAATGCAATTCTAGTGGATCATAAAATCTAGAACCTCCATAATTCAGTTGTTTTACACTTTAGTGCCATAAAATTTTTAATATTTGAATTACCCATATACATGATTGTGTAAAAAGATTATGATTCATGTCCTTTTACACAGCAAGAATAGTGAAAATAAAGATCTTTAGAGAGAGTTCTGTAGAGTTCTTTAGGGTTCTCAAGAGTTCTTTAGCGATCTTTAGAGTACATTAGGGTTCTTCATTTAGGGTCACCGATTGACAAGTTTAATTTGTAACAATGTTATCTCCTTCACTTTGTAATTAGCCACTATTGTAACTTAGAAATTGTTAAGTTTGGCCTGTAACATGTTTAAAACAAACAAAAATTAAAAGTCCTCTATGCTTTAGTCTTTTAAATATTATTGGAAAACAGTGTGATAAAATGTTGATGTACAGGGCCTGGTACCATAAAACTTAAGATTTACTTGAGTCTAAAAATTTTACTCATGTATGGCAAATCCTGAAATCATTTTGGCTAAGCAGCCCAATTTGAGAATATTCTCAGACTTGAGTAAATTCTCAAGTTTTATGGTGCCGGGACCGGATTTTTTAAAAGATTCTACAGAGAAGGTGGTGGTGATATGGTTGTTATTTTTAATGACATTTTATATCATTCAGATTTATACCTGGTCAGAAATTGATATGTCCATCAGTGATTTTACACCTGCTGCCTGGCGAATACCTGAGTAAGTTTTTTTTTATCTTAACTAAACTTTGTACGGGTAATACTTGCCAGAGTTCTGTGACGTAAAAATCTTTGTAAATGCTTAGCTATTTCAGAGGCAGTGTTTCACACACACATCTCATTTAGCTAATGGAATTTGTAATTTCAGAAAATGGATTCTTTATTAGAGGTTTCCTTTTTAATTCAAATTGGATAAACAATATACAAAAATATTGAAACTTACACTGTTGTTGTTTTCAGTTTGGATGGGTCTGTTACCTCAGTAACGCACCTTTCAAATGACATGGTCATCTGTGCTGCAGAGTTGCCATTAGAATCTCTATGTAAATCTTCTGATACTTTCATCATTCCAGGTAAGTTCTCCCATAATGTACCCCGCCATAATATACCAGGTATATACTCATATATACTTTACAATATTGTTAATCGAGGTATACTTCTTTTGGAAGAAGATATGCAAACTATTAATTCATTTTTAAACTGCAATATTGTATATTTGAAATTCAAAGTAAAAAAGTAGATGGTCTTAGTAAATTTGTTGTTCTTTGTAATTTCCTTCAATTCCATTTCCATTGCACAGACACATTTGCAATCACAGATAAAATCCTTGGTATACCGGTAATACATGTAAATTGCTATTCTAGGTAAATGTTTCCTGTCATATGTGTATAAAACATTTTGTCCAGGTATGCCCAATCTTAATGTATACACTATACCTATACAAATGTATCTGCAATTTTTAAATCCAGCTAAACCATATTGTATTGTACCTGACATTTATAAATGCAGGTAAATCATGTTGTAATATGCCTATCCTTTGCAAATCCAGCTGAACTCAGTTGAAATGTATATATTTTTATGCCCCCGACCTGAAAGCTTTGCCGGGGGCATCTAGTGTTTGGATCATCCATCTGTCTGTTTGTTTGTCTTTAATATGCCCATCAAAGACGTCGTATTATGGTATGGTGTTGTCCATCCCTCCGTCCAGCTGTTTTATGCGATAACTCGAATAATTATGGCCCAATTTTTGTCCAACTTGGTAGGATGCTTCATTGCATAAACCATTCTGACAAGTTCATAAATTGTGAAATTTCAACTATATTTGGCGGAGTTATGCCCCTTTTATTGCTTAATATGGGCATTATGTAGAAAATGCAAGAACTTTTTTATTTTTCATTTAATTCTTTTCAAATTTGGTATGGTATCATAAGATGCAATAATGTTTAACATATATTACAGGTTTTGTTGTCGTTTTTCAACTTTTCACAAAACTTGAGTTATGGCCCAACATGACCTAGTCTCTGGTTTCTAGTGTTAAATTTTCTTGTGGGCGCAACTAGTCCAACATTTTTCACCCAAATATTTTGCAATTCGGAATGTGTGATTGGTATCATATGAAGATGTGCATATCGTAAAATGAAGATGCTGTGTTCATTTTAATGAGAGTTTTGGCCCTTTGATTGTCAAAAATGGACATTATGAAGAAAATGCAAAAACATTATAATTTTTATTTCAAATTTGGTAGTATATCACAAGAAGCAATAATGTTTAACATATATTACAGGTTTTGTCGTCGTTTTTCAATCTCCGCCACATTGGAATTATGTCCCTTTGTGACTGGTTTTCAATGTTCTTGCTCAAATGTTTCATTTCAAACATTACACAACAGTTGTTCTCAATGAGGCAGTGTGTCATTACTTTGACTCAAGGTCATACCCCATAGGTCAAGGTCACTGTAGCAAACTTGCATTTGTAAAAAGATCTATAACACATACATATAGTCATGTACTAACATTTCCATCATAAAGAAACCCTTTGAAAATTTATTCATGACGGGCGTATTATGTACTGTTTGCAGTGCTCTTGTTTCACATTCTGTTATCACAGGTTATTATTTCTTTCATTGTCAGGTAAAGTCTGGTTTATGTGAATATTATATTTTAAATCTCTCAGATATTTCCATGCCACCAAGATCGAAGATCAAGTGGCATATCGGACTTCATGTTCTGTATGTATGACATAGCTCTGAGCCTCTGAGAGGCAAAGTATTTCTAAAACACATCATGTTACTTGAAGAAAATATTTTATCAGTAATCAAAATCAAAAAGTTCATGTGCTTGCGATTTTCAGAAAATGTATTGTGATTTATTTTCAGATATGGAGAATGATCACACAAATGGAATATCTGACCAGAATGGTTTGCCCATAATAGTACAAAGAAAATCTAAACCTTCAGTAAAAGATACCTTACTGAATCTACCCAGAAATCCAGAGGTATGTTGTAACAAACATGAAATGGTAGGTATCTGGTAATTAAAGGTTGATTTAACCATATCTATTGTCAGAACGAGTGTATCTAATACTAAGGGAGTTAACTCTTAAAGAATAAAAATGATATAATTTAGGTAACCATAAGGCCAAATAAAATTGATTTCTTGTTTTTTAGACTCACATGCATCCAGTCTGAACCCCCTGAACCACTAAATTTCTATTGAAAATGAAAATATAAGAACACCTTTGCAAAAAAAAAAAAAATACCAGAAAAAAATCTGATGTTGGTTTCCACATTATTTGAAATCATGGCTGATAAGTGTATTTGACATTGCCAAAATTGAATAATTGAAATGTTTTGCTTTATATAATAGGGCCTATATATTTCATCTTCCGTGACCCAAAGCTTAAAAAAAACAGCACATAGTTCACCCTGTTTTCCAAATAGATAAGGTGTAGAGGAAGTATTATTGCCAGGACAATCTTAAACATATTAGAGAGAGTTGCACCCTCCAAGAACAAATCAAGGAATTGTAAGATGGATCACTGGGACCTATTGACTGGAGTTTTACCTCCAATTTTGCCGACCTTAATGTGTCAATCAGCATTGACAAAAAGAAAGTTGATACTTTTGACAAGTAGATCAGTCATTGATGTATTGTCATTTTATACAAGAAAATCAAAATACACATGTGTGTTCAAAAATGCAAAATTTGTTTATTCATTTCATATATTTATCAAGTGTCACAATTCCAAACCATATATGTGACAGAGAGAGAAAAAAAGTTAAAATTTTCTCCCGCATCAAATTTTGACAGTAAAAAATAAAAAAAAAGATAAAGCTGTCCTCCCTCATTTTATTTTTTGTTGGCATAAAAGTTGTTGAAACAAGAAGTATGCATGTAGGTTATTATACACATATGTAACCCAAATAATTCATTCAGTTCATTCTGCTCTATACTATCACTTCATTAACCACAAAAGAAAGAGAGATTCTAAAATGAACATACATATGGAAAATAAACTTGAATATGTTATATGCTGTTTGTTAAAATACTAATGCCCTTTTTTGAACACATAGACACAAAACAACTCTCTCTCTCTCTCTCTCTCTCTCTCTCTCTCTCTCTCTCTCTCTCTCTCTCTCTCTCTGAATAATATAATGGTGTAATACTTGATGCAAAATTTAATAAAATACAGATATAACATGAACTTGGTTGATAAATACAATAATACAATATAACATGACAACACATGTAGGATGCTGTTCTGTCCGCTCTTTCTCTCTCTCTCTATCTCTCTCACTCTCTCTCTCTCTGTCTCTCTCACTCTGTCTATCACACTCTCTCTCTATCTCTCTCACTCTCTCTGTCTCACTCTCTCTATCTCTCTCTCTCTCTCTCTCTCTCTCTCTCTCTCTCTCTCTCTCTCTCTCATCTCTCATCATTTATATGTTTTAGTCTTCATATCATTTATGTGATTTTTTCCATTTTAAACAACTGGTATTAATGACTTTACTTAAACTATGTACATGATGTAACAGTTCTATTTATTTTCTTTATCCAGAGCGTAATAAATGACACTTCACAGTTAATAACAATCCAGTTTCTTGAGAACCGAGATCCACGGAAACGATGCTGTGTCCGAGTCAAAGGAATACTCACTCCAGAAATCCTTGTATTTGAGGTTGGTAGCGGAACATTATTTGTAAACAGGATCAAGATATAACATTACACCTGTCAAAGAATATACAAATTTCTTCAAAATCATAAAGGAGCATTACCTGTGTTTTCATAAAAATATATTCATAGTAACATTTTGATTATCATATGGTCATTTCTATTCTCTTGTCGGTTATGACAGGCTACACGTGATATGCATGCCATTACACACAGCTAAATAAGGGTACATATTAAAACAAGTAGAAACCATTACTCTTGTCAGTGTTATTTGAATATATTACCTAAAATGTAAACTGATCCAGGTCAAGAAAAGGTTGACAAGACTCCATGCCACCAGGTTATATGGATTTTACTATTTATTTGTGTTACAAATCAATATGTATCTGGCTTATCATTCTTTTATATCTCAATTTCAGCCCTCCCTTTCATCAATTGTTGTTGGTAGCAACACACAGAACTACCTACAAGTATTCACATTTGAGGATGGTGTCCTTTCTAAAAATCTGATAAAAACCATGGAAATTGTAAGTTTTGTTGTAGTATTTATTTATGTAAATTGTTAGAAAAATGTTTTTTTTGACTTGGACAATGTACATCAAGTGAAGTCTTGCTCTAAGGAATGCACCTGTTGATGTATTTGTAAGCAACATTGGTCTTTCAAGATTTCTCAAGAGCTTTCTTGTCCATAAAGCACATTTTTCTGATAAGTAAAGTGATACCTGTCTTGAAAGACCACTGTCATGAAAGACCACCTGTCTTTTGAGACCACATACTGAAACCCACTTAATTAAATAATCCTTTGAATAAAACCTCTTTTGAGAGACCACCGGTCTTTAGAGGGGTGGTTTCTCAAGACAGGTTCTATTGTAGTACTTTTTCTGTTTAGAACAGTTGTATGTAAAACACATCTTTCTTATAAGTACCTGTAATACACTTTTCTACATAGAACACCTGTCTGTAAAGCAGATTGAGGCATAATTGGATGCATGAATAACAAATCAAATGTGGTGCTAGTTGTACTCTGTAACAGCAGGCGATCTATATGGCTTCATACCTCAAGTTTGAAAGCTTTCTATATATGTATTGTACTATTTTAAAGCAAAATAATTATTGTTATGGTGACATAAGTATTATTTGGTACACATTATACAGTAGTTTGGAATATTTATGTTTTACCCCATTTTGACAAATGTCAACACATTGCATCATCTAGAGTAAGGAGAAGTCTTTTCATCCAAAATCAATCATAAACAAGCGATGACAATTGTGCAAACTAAAACTTATGAAAACTATTTACGACCCCACAAATCACTGAGAATCCAATAATTAATGAGAAACAGCCATACATGGTTGAGTCTCTTAAGATATCAACAAAATAACATTTCATATTTTCATGAAGTTTTACTATCACATTCTCTCTGGAGCACATTTGTTTGTAAATAAAACTACAGTAAAACCTGCTTTAGCGACCACCTGTGTATAAAGACCACCTGGTCACAAAACCATTTTTTGCTGTCCCCAATAGTACCGTTTTTGTACAAATCAACCTCTATATAAAGACCACCTCCCTATAAAGACAAGTTTTCTTGTGTTCCCAAGGAGTACGTTATATATATGTTTCACTATATGTCAATAAAGCACACTGTAACATACAACTCTCTGTAAAGATCAAAACCTTTTTTAGAGGGGATCATTATAGAAATGTGTAATAATTAAATTGGTAATTTAAATTACAGCATTTGGATAAACTTGAAAGACCTAAAGGCATTTGCCATTTACCAAGTTTTCTATCAAGGAACAACAAAGGTGTACTGATGTGTGTAGGAGTCAAGATTCCCAGTGATCCTGCGTTTTTACCATCTTCTACAGGGACGACATCAGATGTAAAACTCAAGTTCTACCCCATACAGATAGGTAAGCTGTGATTTATCTTGATATGTAATTTATAAGATCATCTGTCAACCATGTGACCGAGTGTATACCTGGATATTTTCGCCTCTGTATATTTTCCCCCTTTTTTGGTAGAAAACATATTCTCCCATTGTTCACAGATTTTTTCATTATATTAACAGGGAATTATTTCCTTGTCAACCCTTAAGGTATTGACACGCTACAAGCACAATGACATTACAATAAAATATATGATGTAGGGTGTTTACGGTGTCTAGAATGCTGTGCATAATGTCAGATCTCATTTGCGTAGATCTACATATACATGTATATAAAACACAGGAGAAAAATAATCAACCCCTACCTTGAGGGTATGACAAATTAATCTTAATCTACCCTTACCTTGAGGGTATGACAAAGTAATCTCAATTCTCAGTGTATGAATTCTTGAATGACAAACCCTCCGCAAGCCTCGGGTTTGTCGTTCAAGAATCTTACCCATGGATTAAGATTCCTTTGTCTTTCCCTCAAGGTAAGGGTAGATTAAGATTCATTTGTCATACCCTCAAGGTAGGGGTAGATTATATTATTCATACCTTCAAGGTGGGAGTAGATTCTATTATTCATACCGTCAAAGTAGGCATATATTCTATTATTCATACCCTCAAGGTAGGAGTAGATTAAGATTCCTTTGTCATACCCTCAAGGTAGGGGTAGATTCAATTATTCATACCCTCAAGGTAGGGGTAGATTCTATTAATCATACCCTCAAGGTAGGGGTAGATTAAGATTCCTTTGTCATACCCTCAAGGTAGGGGTAGATTCTATTATTCATATCCTCAAGGTAGGGGTAGATTCTATTATTCATACCCTCAAGGTAGGGATAGATTCTATTATTCATACCCTCAAGGTAAGGATAGATTCTATTATTCATACCCTCAAGGTAGGGATAGATTCTATTAGTCATACCCTCAAGGTAGGGGTAACTTCTATTAGTCATACCCTCAAGGTAGGGATAGATTCTATTAGTCATACCCTCAAGGTAGGGGTAACTTCTATTAGTCATACCCTCAAGGTAGGGATAGATTCTATTAGTCATACCCTCAAGGTAGGGGTAGATTCTATTATTACCCCATTTTAAATTTGCCCTAAATTACCATATTCTCGTGGATGGCATGTATGTCCAAGATTCAGTACAGTGGAACCTGTCTTGAAAGACAACCTGTCTTTTGAGACCACATTTAGAAAACCATTTAGTTAAATATCTCTGTAAATAAGACCTGTCTTGAGAGACCACATTTCGAAAACCATTTAGTTAAATATCTCTGTAAATAAGACCTCTTTCAAGAGACCACCTGTCTGGAGAGACCACATTTCAGTGGCAGAAAGGCTGGTCTCTCAAGACAGGTTTCACTGTATTTACTGGACAACCTCTCATCTAAGGATGAAAACAGAAATAATTGAGCGGGACTGAAGATTTTTCAGATCAAATGCTCAAAAGTTTACATACAACACACATTTTCACAATACAAACAAGAACAGATCAGAATACTGTAATCCTGAAAATCTTGCTAACCCAGCACCATAAAAAAATCATATTTTGTTTAATTTTGTTTTGTTTGTTACAGTAATACCTGCTTTAGCAACCACCTTTGTATAAAGACCACCTGGTCACAAAGACCACTTTTTGCTGTCCCCAATAGTACCATTTGTGTACAAATCAACCTCTTTATAAAGACCACCTCCCTATAAAGACTGGTTTCTTGTGTCCCTAAGGAGGTCAATATATACAGGTTTCACTGTATTTCATTGTGTTATGTTTGTATTTGTGAGTGTTGTTGTTTACATCTTCGTATTATTTCCTTCCCTTACGATTTCACATACTTGAAGACGTCACTGGCTTAATTTGAAGTGTCATGGCTATTATTAAGGACTTACAACGTACCTTTATGAGGTGGGGCCATGATTAAAACTTTCACATTTTTATGCCTCATGGTGTATATGTCATTATTGTATATAGTTAAAAATGAAAAAATGACCCTTTATATATAATACCTATCATTTAAAAACATGGTGAATACCTGTACACATATACACATACATACTTTATGTATACATACACATACACAAACACACAATATATTTCAACTACATGTGTCAGTCATCGGATACTGATTTCCTTTAATACACATGTTTCACTTTCCTTTAAACCCAGAGTTTATAAATGATCCTGATCATTTATGTACACGCTGTACACTGCTTAGGAAACAGGAAAGGGAAGTCGTGGAAGAGATGGTTTCCTATAAATTATATCACATAGGTGAAGGAGAAAATTAGCATTTTTTGAGGATGTATCAGTGGTGTTACTTGTTAATTTTGTACAAACATCAAATTTAAAGTGTTGTGGAGTTCTCAATTTTACATTTATTTGGACGTATTGGGCACAGCTTCATTTACAGATTTCAAGAGGTTTGTGGCTTAGGATTGATATATTGTTCTTTGTTTGTAAACAGTCACATTCATTTAGTTTGAGATAATGAGTTTATATTCTCTAGTGGTTAAATTTTGTACTGTAAACTACATGTACTGTTCTTGAAATCTGTACAGTTCTTTTTTTATAGATATTCATGAAAAAAATGGTCGCATGGGAACAGAATCTATGTGATAATCCAATATAAGCAACACTATAACAAAATAAAACTACTTATTTATATTGATCACATTCCAACATACTATAAATCTAGCTGATCACTGCAGAGCTTGAATTTGATTTTTTTCTGCAGGGCCCACAGGGCCAGTAGCATAACAAATCTACTAGCCCCATCAAACTTATACTGGCCTACAGATAACTGAACAGAAATAATTTTTAGGACATATCTAGATAAGGAATAACCAAACATAGAATATGTCAGGACAAGACAGGATATTTTCATTGTGTATTAAAGATGAGCAGGATTATTTTGTAATATTTACGTAAGTGTAGCAATTATTGAAAAGAGCACTTACATTTCTTTTACTGGACAATGGGGCCAGTACAGGTGAGAAATCTACTGGCCACACTGTCCTGTTATGCACTGGCCATGGGCCAGCAGACCAGTGGTAATATTGAGCCCTGAATTGTGAATTGCTTACTGGGTTTGCTAGGACACCCAGTAAGTAACATGAGTAAAAAGGGTGATAAGGCCATCCATAAAAAATTTGTTGGTTTGCTGTAATGTGACTGACACACTTAAAACCCTGCGGCTCAAATATTTCTATTGCCATTCCAGGATATTATTTTCACCAGGCTTCAGGTATGTTCACATTCCTTATATTGTACATGTATATGGTTTACCAAAAAAAAAATCCTACCTACCTACTCATAATAAAAAAAATCTGAGTCGCATTACAGCAAACCAACAATTTTTTTAGGGATGGCCTAAATGATTTCCAACAAAGGTTGTGCTTTTATATCTTTATAAATGATATCATCAGAGAGTCGTACAGTACACATGTGCATGTTTAGTCAGTTTGAAGTATGTTTGTATAGGTCTTCCTTGATGATATGGCACATGGTCACAAACACAGCCGAGTCTAAATTAGATCATAACGGGGTGACAGGCTACTTATCAACCCTCAAATATAAGGCTGCAATAATGCTTAGAACCAGAGCAAGGCAAAATGAAGTTTCTGATATAATGTGGATATTGCTGACTTATCTTGATAGACCTATACATACAGTCAAACTTTAAAGGCCATTAAAGGCCACCTCTATGTAAAGAGCACCTGTCTATAAAGGCCATTCAACCATAACCTTTGTTGACTTTTTATAATGAATAAACCTCTTTATAAAGGCCACCTGTCTATAACAGCTACTTTTGTCTGTTCCCTTGAGTGGCCTTTATAGACAAGTTTGACTGTATTTGAATAGGCCTCATTTTGGGATACATGTATAACTAAGTGGTCAACAAGCATATCATTTTTTTTTTATTTGTTTGTTGTTATTTTGTTGTTGCTTGAAAAGCAAGAAGACAACAAAGTATATCTAGAAATAAACAGAATTTATGTTTATTTATGTTTAAATGATGTAGAGTTTACAAATTGCATTATCTATGGGAATGCTGTCATTAGTAATTTCTAGATGACAAATATATTCTGTAAAATAAAGTACTAACTATTGATTGGGTTAGAATATATACACATGCCAAATATGGGCACTAAATATGATAATACATATTTACGAAATGGAATTTAACCTCCACTTAAACCCTTATAAGTGAATCAGTTTGTTATTATAGATTTGAGTGCATGTACACTAATGAAATCTGTATGTTGCTTTTGATTGAACTTCTTTTAGCATATAATGTAGTTGTTTATCATGAAGATTGATCATGAGATGGGACCCAA
Source organism: Atrina japonica (assembly GCA_030159075.1). Classification (NCBI taxonomy): domain Eukaryota; kingdom Metazoa; phylum Mollusca; class Bivalvia; order Pterioida; family Pinnidae; genus Atrina; species Atrina japonica. Next base: position 374,117 of record BROG01000269.1, read on the forward strand.
GGTGGGCCAAAAGGGTAATTTTTAAAATTCTATATAAACATTATAAACATTGGATCTGGAGTCAAAACATAGGCCCCATGTGCCAGTGGGTGTGGCATGATGAAGACCCCCCTTAATCTGCATAAACTATAGCACAGGTCAAAATTTGTGACATTCTATCTATATCTGGTGAAGTTTATTTCAGTAGAAAATTTGTAGATTCAAATTGCCTTATTACAATAACATTTTGTACTCTTTGCTTGCTAAGTACTAGCAACAATTTTAATGATATTCTAGTTTTTGACTTATATTTTCTGAAAAAAGGACTAATCTGGAAATTATTATTTTTTTTTTAGATTTTAGTGTTTTGCAAGCAAAATCACGTTTGAATGGGTCATCAGAATCATTAGACTCTGCCATTAGTAGTCTTTCATCTCTTGGATCTCCTCGACAGCGAATCAAAATTCAGAATCAAAGTGACATGGAATCTGCCCAATCATCACCCAGAGATTTGAATACAAGTACAGAAACTGATCAATCAGAAGTTGTCAGTAGAGATATCTCAGAGACTGAAAAGTATAACACATCTGAAGGAACAGAACAAGGTCATTTACCTTGTGTGGACATTTATTTACCCAAACAGAACACGGTCTCAGAATTGCGGGAATCCTCTGGTGTTGACTCAGAAGCATGTGTGAAAGATTCTGTCTCGGACAATGAATCAGAAAAGTCACCAAGGGAGATAACTTTACAAACACAGCAAGAACAGAAAACAAAGGTGGAAATTATTGATATGAATAAATCTGAGGACAGTGAAAGTGATCTTGAGACGGAAACAGTTAAGTTTTCAGAACAAAAAGCTAATTTTAAAGTTCAGAACAGTTCTGAATGTTTTCAGGATATCCTTGGTAATGACATTGTTGAGAATGTCAGTGACAAGAGTTCTTGTAACAAGGAAAATACCAATATGGACAACAGTTTGCTGGCCAGTTCAATTGAGGAACAAGTGAAGCATGACTATGTTGAATTAGAATCTGCTGCAACACAAGTGAAGCATGAAAATACAAAATTAGAATCTACTTCAGAACATGACATTGCAGCAGTATGTTCTACAGAGAAACTAGTCAAGCATGAAGTTAAGACTCTTGATTTGAATCAGGGGGAAATGAAACATGACAATATTCAAATCCCTTCCACCCAGAAGGAGCACAAACATGACAGTCCACCCACAGATTCCACTCAGAAACAGGACAACTGTAATGGTTTATCAGTGGAGGAGGACAACGGCAAAGAGAATGACGGTGACTTCTATACATTGATGGAGAAACATATAGAGGAACAGGTATTATATGTATTTCATTTGGTTTTACAGTTTGACTAAAAAATTCTGTACATTTGTTAAAAAAAAGGTTATTTGACATAAATTGTTGGAATAGATTCTATGCACTGATAAATTTAAGAATTGGTAAAATTAGGATTTTACACTCATGTAGTACATATATGTATCTGTAGTTCTTAGACCTGGAATCAAGGTCATAAAACTGTTGTCATGCTCAGCTCAAAAGCAAAACCACTTTGTCTATCTACTACAGTAATTAAAAGTCTCTCAAATCAAGTGTAGGGACTTACTGATTTTGCTCAGTCCTTGTCTTACCTTTAATTTCACTTCTTTCTTACTTCTATATGTAAAACTATTTGTAGATACATGTATTCCCTAGGACTGTGAGTCAAAACTGATTCTAGTTATCTAGAAAATGATAGTCTGATGTATTTAGTTGTGCAAGAATGTTTTGTATTCAGAATAAGTGGTTTTAAGGTATATTTGGGAGATGAAAATGGGTGAGATTAAAAAACCTATGTTGAAATTTTTAATGTCATGTTTGAATGGTTATAACTTACAAACCATCAGTGATAAATTGATGAGGTTACCAGGAATAATGAATGCTTAATTGGGCCTATATGTTGGTTACAATGTTATAACTTATATTGATGACCTTAACATTTGACCTGTATTTCTTAAACAGTTATAAACTTGAGAAACCTCAGTTATAGAAGCATGAGATTATCAGGAATGATGGTTGCTGAACAGGGATTATAGATTGGTGACACAACAGGGTCAAAAGGTTATCAATGACCTTGAACTTTGACCTCTAGTATAGGAACTGTGGTAAAGAGTAATCATGTACATATTGATGACAGTGTCAAAATCAGATGTCATGACCTTGACCTTAACTAATAGATCTGTTATAACTTGAGAACCATCAGTGGTAAAACAGAATTTTCAGAAATGATGATTGTGTAATAGGAACTACATATTGGTTATTAGGTCAGTGGTTCCCGAGGACCTTGAACTTTGACCTTTAGTATTGAGTCTGTTATTTTTCTGCCAGAATATATCCCTATATAATTGATTTTTCGCACTAATAGTTACAATTGTATAATGGTAGCATTATAGTAATAACAGTGTATTTGATTGGTAGAGAAGGGGTCAGCTTAGGGTTAAACATTAGAAAATTATATAATTTTGGATCTGGATTAAACCAGCTATCTAATTTGGTATTATGTTTACAAATTGGGATTTCTTTGTTTGTTTTGTTTGATTGTTGTTTCATATCCCATCAAGAATTTTTCACTTGTATCAAAATGGAGATGTCACCAGCATTAGGCAAAGTATTAAAAATTCTAGGCTTTGCATTGAACTGCAGTCTCTTTTTCATGCCGCAACAGAGGACCTCAGTTTTAAGTCTCATCTGAAAGACTTCTGACTTTCACTGCCTATGCCGAGTGTTTGGCAAAGGAATGGTCACTACCAGTTTTAAAAGACTTTGGCATGACCTGGTCAGGGAATTGATCCTGGTACTTACCGCTTGTAAGTCAATTGCTAGACCTCCATAAGCGTGTTTTGTTTGGCAGAGTAACATGGAAGGAAAAAGGAATATTTTGTAAAAGTAGATGTTATAGGGAACTATATACTAAAACTGTTACACTTTTTATGTACTCATAAATCTATAAATCAACCAATTGTGATTAGCTCAAATAGAATAAATGTGTGTTTAAATTATAAATTTATTTTGTAAAAATAATTTTTTTGATCCTGTAACTTCATTTTGTCATACTGCTCTAAGCCTAATGAATCTAAAAGTGGTTTACAAAATTTTGAAAACTTGAATTTTAATTAAAACAGGAAAAAATAACATACAGGAAAAGAACATTTATTGGTGATAGGACCTAGAGATGATAAATCTAATGTACAACTTATGAGTGTTTGCAACAGGATAACTTAAACAGTCCACAGAATAACAAAACAGGAAATATCTTGTTTATAAATTTTATATTGGAAACTGATGTCAGTATATGTACTATAAATATGTGTGTGTGTGTTTGCATGTGTGTGTTAGTGTGAGAGAGGAGGTGGGGAGAGATACATGTACATGTATGTTTGAACTGTATAACATAATGTGCTATATGCATACATTGGCTTTATATGATCTATGAGCATAGGTTTGGTTTTATTTAACCTACATACTAAGGTTTGAATTTGTTTCATTTCTGTAACGAGTTTGGGCTTTTAACAACCTAAATAAACAAGTTAAACTGTAATTGACCTGTATACAAAGGTTAAACTGTAATTGACCTATATACACAGGCTAAACTTTATTTGTCCTATATGCACAGGTTAAACTTTAATTGTCCTATATATACAGGTTAAACTAATTGACCTACATACACAGGTTAAACTGTAATTAACCTATATACAAAGGTTAAACTGTAATTGAACTATATGCACAGGTTAAACTTTAATTGTCCTATTTACACAGGTTAAACTGTAATTAACCTATATACAAAGGTTAAACTGTAATTGAACTATATACACAGGTTAAACTTTAATTGTCCTACATGTATATACACAGGTTAAACTGTAATTAACTTATATACAAAGGTTAAACTGTAATTGAACTATATGCACAGGTTAAACTTTAATTGTCCTATATTCACAGTTTGAACTGTAATTGACCTATATATGAAGGTTAAACTGTACTTGACCTATATATACAGTTTAAACTGTAATTGACCTATATATGCAGTTTTGTCTGTACCTACAATGTACATGTGTGTAATCTTATTTAACCTTTAATTTTATTTGACCTCAGTATTTACATGTTTAATATTTCACAAACTCGAGATAGTTTAGTTACTAAAATTCTGCTTTCTTGGCATTTATTTATAAAAACAGGAGATCTTGAAAAAATTATGATATTCAGATGTTAAGACTGCTACATATATAATGAGATTTTGTGTTAGATCTGGCAAAGTTGTGTCAGTCCAACATTTCAAAAGGTTTTGTTTTAAAAAGAATAAATTATATTTCAGCAAAAACAGATAGAATTACTGAAGAAGAAATTGGATGAAATGTCACGGTAAGCTGAAATAAACCCTTCATGTTTATATATTCTCAGTTACATGTACTTCAAGTCCTAACTTGGTCGTTTAGATCTTTTATTTACTATACTCCTCTTTTTAATGTCTTGACCAATTGTTCTGAAATGACATTTTTAGTTCTCCTTAATGGAGTTGAGGATAGCTTACGATACGTCATCACTCTGGCATCTATGTCTGGTTTATATGTGTCCACTGCCTACAGATCAACAAAACTACCTGGGAAGACCCAATTTAGATATAGGCCTATTCTACTTTCATTGCAGTGGTTAAGAAATTGGTTGAGGTCAATTTGGAAGAGGTTGGGGGTAAAAAAAAAATTAAAATGTTGCTGAACAGTGACCTGTCCATTATTATTACTCTCTTTTTTCTCCATTATCATATTTACTGTTGATATTAAGTGTTTGTTTTTACTATAAATTAGATCCAAAAGATATCTGCGATACTTTCTATATGACTTAAATACAGTGATTTTACATACTTGACTCCATACTTTCATTTAAAAATTAATTTTGTGGGGTTTTTTTATTAAGAAATCTATTTTCCCTTTGTCACTGATGATTTCTCAATTTCCCGTATATTTTATTTGTTTGTTTGTATACTTTTTCTAAAAATTGGCATGACTAGATAATTTATAAAAATTTGACATTTGTTTATTACAGACAAGTTGAAGAAACATCTGTTGTATTTCCAACCAGATATCAATCAGCGAGTGAACCTGGTAAGTAATAAGTAGAGAGAGAGAGTCAGAGGGCATTATAGAGAGAGAGAGACAGACACACAGACAGTCAATTAAAGTCACCAGTGGATCTCAGTTTAGGTCACATGAGACCGACCTGTGACCTCCACCTCTTACGTTGAGTGCTTGTTGAACATGTTGAGGTTAAGTCACATGAGACTTACGTTGAGTGCTTGTTAACATGTTGAGGTTAAGTCACATTAGACTTACGTTGAGTGCTTGTTAACATGTTGAGGTTAAGTCACATTAGACTTACGTTGAGTGCTTGTTAACGTGTTGAGGTAAAGTCACATGAGAAAGACCTGTGACTTCCACTTACGTTGAGTGTTTGTTAACATGTTGAGGTAAAGTCACTGCCTGTCAGTCTCAGTATGACCCAGACTTGGAATTGAACCTGTGTCCTTCTGCTTGAGAAGTATATGTGTTAAATCATTCACCCCTAAAGACACATTTGGACTGGTCTAAATCAGTGATTTAAAAAAGAGCCCATTGTTTTTCAGGGGTGATGAATTAACCAACTCACTGCACATGGTTTTTACAAAATGTGCTGTTTAAGATAGTCTTTGTGTAAATTTATCATATTAAGATATATTTCCTCCTTTCTTCAGAAACTGTACTTGTTGTGTGTAGATATCCCAATAACAAAACAAGCAGAAAGACATTCCTTCTTGATGATGGCCGTCTACATCTGGAAACTATGAAGCGCACATTTAATCTTGTGATTGTGGAACTATTTATTGGTGAGGATTTCTTTAAATATTTGTTTGTTTTTTGCTAGACTCAGTCATTCTCTCAGTTACATGATGGCAGCCAGTTTTTAATGAAATTTCCATCAGCAATCTGCTTGTAAATTGGCAAACATCCTTACTTAATTGATATATATTTCCACAGGCTCAAACCTTCATTTGAATTTTGAATGGTGTTTTATGCCACACTCAACAGTTTTTCAGTTATATGGTGGCGACCAGATTTTAATGGTGGAGGAGAAAACCTGGTTACAATATACCTGGGAAGACACCACTGACCTTCCGCAAGTAAACCTGGCAAACTTTCTCACAAAAATCTGAGTTTCAGTTTCAGCGGGGCTTAAATTTGTTCTGAAGAGAAGTCACATACTTCATGGTTCAAAGCACTATGCTCTAACTACTCAACCATGGAGACCCCCAAACCTATATTGACTAGAGGTCAGGAAGTTTGTGATTTTAAGAAGAGCAATACTCCAGGCACTTGGTCACAGTGGCATCTTTTTTTTCAAATATCATTTGGTTATTATCAATATAGTCAATAATCCTATCAAGCAAATCTCATTAAACATTTTTGAAAGATCAAATAAAAATTTCCTGTCAATAGTCATAATATTTTATATATGTGGTGTCATTTTTAGAAGACATTAATTTGGAAGATTTTGTTTGATATTTCAGATGGCGAGCCATGTGTTCTTGGTAGCAATATTGATGGCTATATTCCTATGAGATTCAAACCATCAACTACACTCATTGTAACAGGACAGCCAGCTGGAGTGATAGCTGACAAACATTCAACAGACCTTAACAAACATGACAGTGACATTGATTCTGAGGAAGAAGGCATTGAAGCATATGAATCAAACAATGCGAATGGCACCATTTGCTGAAAATTTTTAATTATTTTTTTCTTTCTGCATTTTACCAGCATGTTTATACCATGTTTGGAGTTACACTATTTTCAAGCTTTTTATAGATAATTTTAATTTCTATAATTTTGATGCACCATGAGAAGAGGGGCTTTATAGTATAAACTCATGTACTTATTTGACATTTTTCAAAAACACAAATTTCAAAGGATCCAGGAAAAACTATTCTTGTTGCTATATCTATAAAATGAATTTCTGAAGATTTATAGATTGGTAAATATGATTAAATGTTGCATCTCACTGTTTATTTTGTGATGCTAAATACTAAACGTCCTATTTTCATGGTGTGTCATACTTTATTCTTTGTTGCATAAATCTTTAAAGTGTTTTTCTTTTTAATTTGTTAGTTTTTATGCAATTTTTGTTATGTTCATATCTTCTTTTTCTGTGAGGGTACATGTGTACATTGAGGATGTTATACAAAACTGATTAACTCATTAACCCCTAAAGACACATTTGGACTGGTCTAAGTCATTGATTTACAAAAGAGTCCATTGTTTTTCAGGCTTGATGAGTGAACTGAATAGTATGTTAGGTTATCTGCAAATTTTTATAATCATCATCATCACCCCTTTGAAATGATAATTTGATTGATACATGTAATCATTTTTTAAACTAGAGTTATTTCCCTTTCCTTTGGTAATTGTATAGTAAATGTTTCAGTTTAACATTTTATAAATTTCCTATAAAACACTTTAAAGATAACACACACACACAAAATTTAACTTTGTTTCCAAATTTTTTGAAATTTTTGTATTTATTTGAAATTTATTGTCATTAATTTATAGATATTTAAAAGTAAAATATAGCCGAAAAATAAATATATGAATTAATTCATCAGTTTTAAAAAGCAACATGAGCTGTTGTCGGCACACATTTTACTTACATGTTTTATAGTTTTTTATCATATATATGAGAAAAGGGATCACCTGACAATTGAAAAAACAAATGCATGCTTGTTAATAGAATAAACTCACCAAACTTCCCACATTGTAACCATAATTTTGAAGCAGCCATTACTTTGACCACCGCAAATTAACTTTTAGTTACTTTTATGAAGAATACTGAGTGTTAAAGAGGCATGTGCGATTTGCAGTAAACACCCTCATATCAATGATAGAATCGGTTGTAGATATAAGTGCTTGTATTAATTTCAAATTTATGTGGAAAATGACTATTACACGCAAATAGGTAATGTAGCTTGGAACTGTTATTCTGACATTGTTTCGGCTTCAACCAATGTGTGGTAAAGGTTCTCAAAGTGTTTGACTTTGGGGTTAATTGCATACTATGATTATCTCGGAGAAAAACTGTATTGCAATACATGTATTTATTTCATGCCTGAAAAAATTTGTTTGTGGGTTTGAATCAAGATAAATGTAGTTTATTTTGTGTTCAGAGATAGATTTATTGTATTAGAATGGTTTACATTTGCTTTGACAATTTAAAAAAGAAGTACCATATTCGACCCAGTAAGCGCCCATGTCCCTATAAGCACCCTTCCCCTTTTTTTTCACACATGATCAAGTATATTTTCTAGCAGGTTGACAAGGCGATGTGGAGCAGAAAAATGTAAATAACAGTTTATCTCTAGCCCAGTGCAACACAAGAATGTTGATAGGTGTCCACTGTATTAATTACAACTTTACCACCGTACCTTATAAAAACCTAATTGCTTCACATCAATTTGACTATTAATTTGTCCCAATAAGTGCCCACCCTTTTTTCCCCAATTTTCATAGTGCCCTGAGTGCTTATTGGGTCAAATACAGCACCATCAGTGACAGTTCATATTGCTTTAATATTGACAGATCAATCAGAGATGATCATGGAATAACATTTATTTTTATAAACCAAGAAAATTTTTAATTTAAATACAGTACCATTAATGCCTGAAGATTTCTTGTCAACTTCTAAATCTGTGGTATTAGAATGCTATGGAACCTCTTGAGATTTATCAATAAAAAGTCCTTCATGGCCATATCTCTCATCCTTTATTCACCTAGCATTTGACTCTGTAGGAAGCTAAACTAATCATGTGTACTTATAAGATACCATTGTTACCTGATTTTCTCCTCAACCATATAAAACTGGACCACCAGTGACCACCCCAATATACACTTGAAAACTGTTGAGTGCAGTTAAAAAAAAAGAATAATGTAATTGAAACTAAGTCATGACAATAATATCCACATTTTGTGATTTTATGTCAGACAAAATCTTGCAATATTTACTCTTGGTTAGTATTTCAAGGATATAATACAGATAAATGTAGGCTCTACATTTGCTTTTTGTACCAAAGCCAAATTGATTAAAAGCAGCTTCGTATTTTTTCCTAGTACATGTACATGATCTACTGTATATACCTGGAAATTTTCACCCTTGGTTATTTTCACACTTTTCCGACAGAAAACATACTCATGTCTTAAATTCCCCACCATAGAATCATGGACAACATGTATATCCATGCTTTAATTATTCAACTTGAAATTTTAAATTCACCCTCTCATTTAAGGGTGAAAATGGCAAAAAAAAAAAACGGGAGTAAAAGTTTCCAGGTTTACATGTACAATATAAGTTAAGACCAATGCAAAGGATAAATTAAAGATGGCATTTTTACTTTGTTTTGTGATAAATTTACAATTAATGTATTGTAAGTATGAAATACTTTATTTCTGGTTTCCTGCCAAACAAATAATGATGGCAAAATGGGAGGCAGATACCATTAAGATTATAGGGTAAACATTGATTGCAGTTTATTCTGTATTGATTCATAAATATAGAATTTTAAACTCTGAACTTGAGATTTACAATTCACCTGATGTGTTCAAATTCCTGTAGTTGTCATTCTAGTGTTATTGATGCTGATGAATGAACAAACAGCTGAAGTGTACATTTGTAGATCAACAGTCTTCACAATTTTAAGAAATTTGCATATCATTTGATTTAATCATACATATTACCTGGGAACCTCATTTGATCTAGGTACTCATTATTTTGTTGCATTTCTTCTGATTTGTATCTTTCTTTAACAAATACAAACTTTCAAATGCATTTTGAAATTCCATGAGGAGAAAACCTGAAGATGTGCATTATGATGTGAATATTTTTACATTATACTAAATTTAGTGTGTTATATTGATCAAGAATTTCTATAAGTTTGGTTGGAGGTAGACAGAAATAGAGAGCCCTGTTACACGTCTAGGAGGTGTCAGTGCCTCCATCATATTTACAATCCATCACAATACTTAGTTTTTCTGTGTTTAGTTTTTAAACTTTTTTTGTTTAATTACATATAGATTTTTTGTAAAGGAGGTATACACTTATTAACTATGCACATGTCTTGATCTATGCATTTTCTTTGATCTGAATTCCAGACGTTTTTTAATTAATATTTCACAAATTATTTTTACTACTCTTGATCATCATATGAAATTTATTATCTTTCCTGACATTTTTCTTGGCATATGTTAGTTACCAGACCTGCCACTTTACCTAAAATGTGTGTTATTTACCAGACCTGCCACTTTACCTGACATGTTTGATAGTTACCAGACCTGGGTACTTCATATATATTATCTAATCTGACCCAATTTCTTAGTTCAACATGTCTGATATCTTATCTGACCCAATCACTTTGTTCAACTAATCTGTTACATGTAGTCTATCTAATCTGACCCAATTACATTTTTCAACATGTCTGATATCTAACTTGACCCAATTTCTTCCTTCAGCATATTATGTAAATGTATGCTATCTTGCCTGTAGTAGTTTGCTTGACCTATGTTTTAACCGGACATGTGTTCTTTTCTATGCATGTGTAAATCACCTAACTTTGCTTCATGATTGTAACCTAAACATTTGCACATCATGTGATTTGATCATATATGACCTTTGAACTTCACTTGAACCTGGTATCCTATTTTTGATGTACCAGTATTTCCTCAACTTGTAATTCAGAGACTAAATACTAATGCATTGTGTACTGTACACATTTAAGACTTGAACCAGGAGAGTGCGTTTAAGATTACTATGAAATTAGTTACTAGGAAATTGTTGGGAGAAGTAAAATTGAACAAACTTTGAATTCAATAAAATGTAAGAATAAATATTCAAATTTTAACTTGACATTTTTTAAATGCATGTACAATGTATTTGAAACTTTTCACTCTTTTCATGGCTGTTTTTGTTATATGTATTTTATATAAAGCCTAAAGGAGGCAGTGGGTACATCTTGTCACATTATCGTTGGTAAGTAACACATGCACAACGAATCTTGTTTTTACCAGACTGTCCAATCCCAATAATCTAAATTGTGATATCGTTTTTTTTTTTGTAAATTGTTTTTCATGGATGTATTCATATCAGAGCATATATTTAATAAAATAATGAACAAAAAATAATCCTTTCTTTGTTTTGTATTTAATTGCCTTATACATGTTACAGAATTTTGCATTTTTTCTTATCATGTTTCTATTTATTGGCCACAAAATACACATGTAACAGAAGTCATAATAACCCGTTTACAGGTTACCTACCCTAAAAGTAATGACTGCAACCTACAGGTTACGATAGCAATAATGAAGATTTAAACATAAAATTCTTCGAGAATGAAAATGAGGTTACGCGATTTGTATTGTCATAACCTCCATGTAACCTGAACGATTGCTCCTGTGTTATTTTGTGGTTTGATTTACTGAAAAAATATTGCATTTTTTAGCAAGGGCTAAGTGAGCTATTGCCATGGCCAAATATCAGTCTGTTAACTTTTCTTTTTTACAAAAGACATCTCAAGTACCACTGGACAGATACCAGCTAATTTAAACGCAGGGAGCTTGGACTTAAAGGGGCATTAGCTGTGCTTCATTCAAAATTTTCTTATTCCCTTTCTAGTACTAAAACTAATATACAATAACAAAAAAAAACCAGATATACACAGGCATAAAAATTCTTAAATATTTTGTGAAAATTGCTTGAGAAACTCAGGTTTTGGCACTTTTTCATTTGCAATTGACAATTGATATTGTATATAAAAACAGTCAACTTTTGTTATAATGGCCAGGATGGGATCCAGTAAAATTGACGTTATATTAAATATGCTGTTATATCAATTTTCCAGGCTTGGCGCCAAAATAAAAATGCATGAACATAATTTGTTGTTATACCCCTATCAAATGTAAAACCTCAATTCAATATGATTGCATGAATGAAATAGAATGACAACAACAAATAAAATTGTTTTCATTGTTATTTTCATTCTATCAATTTAATAAATTATGGCAACAATTTTTCATTTTTAATGTTTTGCCATTATAACAATTTAATTCAAGAGGTAAAATGCATGTTTGTTGCCAAAAATCACTGCCGGAGCTGGAAAGCAATTATGCTGTTATATCAAACAAATGAACATGAATATAAATTCATTCCCATGAAATTTTCTGCTGTTAACCAAAAATGCTGTTATATCAAGTGCCATTATAACAAGAGTTGACTGTTCTACTGTTATATTTAAGTTTTACAATTCAGCGATTCGCTGAACACTACACTGGACCTGACCTTATTTTCACAAAAATATATAGGAATATAAGGTGTTTATGCCTATGTAAAGCTCTTATTTCTTGTTGTACATCAAGTACAAGTAGAAAAAAAAACAAAATATATATATATATATTTTTTTTGGTAAACACAGCTAATGACCCTTTAAAGGGGCTCCAAAAACTTGGTACATGTACATCTTTAAACAATATTTTCATAAACCAATGATCAATTTACTTTCAATTTGGTATACATTATTGCTATAAAGGCAATATCTACAAATTTTACAAATAAAATTGAATTGTGTTCATAAACAAGTCTTTAGCAAGTGCTTCAAATGATATACTAATATAGGTATGGTTTTATACCATCTTAAATATGCATAATGAAGAATGCAAAGTACATGTGTTCTGTGAAACTATTTTTTTAGATGTGTTGAAGCAACCAGAATGCAACCAAAAAAAAAGGGGGGGGGGCTTAACTCTTCCAAAAACATTCAACCAGAACGAAATGTCTACTTCAATCATATCTTTTATAATACAACTACATACTAAATTCCACTTCAATATATCAATTAGATAATGTGCAGGATCTGTGAATTTCTTTAAAATTCTCTAAGTCCAAGATACATAACTCTTCCAAAAATAATTCAACCAGAACAAAATCCAGCCTATACCTTCTCACAACACAACTACATACCGAATTTTAGAACAATATGTTGATGAGTTACAAAGACGTTGAACAGAAACCAAAGTGTGACAGAAGAAAAGAAAGATAGAAAGGGGCAACACTGTGCACATGAAATACCCCAGCCATGTTCATGACAGGGAAGTGAGAACCAAGTAATCATATTGCTAAAGAAATTTGTTAAATTTTCATCAGTTTCTAAAAAGACATCTATGTAGAACCCTGGTCACTCCTACAATCTACATTTGAATATGTCGTCAAAATGTCAAGGCAAACAAATACAGATTTTTAGATACCCTTACATGTAACAACAAAGAGATGATTTTTTCTCAATTCCATCACACTTCTGTGTTCCAAAAGAGTTTCCAATAGTACATAAGCCTGTGACTCAGCAATATGTCCAAATAAATAAGAGACACATAAAAAAAATTATACAATCTTTCTGATTTTTTTGCATCAATAAAGTCTATGACTTAGCTAATGGTATCAGTAATTCATACAGCTGCAAAGTCGGCCATGGTACCAGCCTTTGGTATGAGAAAATTTTACAAACAATACCATATTGTGACGGAGTAAATCACCATTTAGTTACAGACCTTTTTATGCTTAAATGGATGAAAGCATGTTCCCTGTAATTTTTGAATTTCTAAATTTCAAAAGTACAGTCATGTACCTAAAATCCACACAACTTTTAAATATTATGGTTATCACTTTAATATAAACAAAAGTTATTCACGCAGAATATTCTCAACTGAAAATATATACATAATCTTTTGTATACCACTCAAATGTATTTTAAATTAGTCACATGGGATGATTTCAACTTCAATATCAAGCTCTAGATATTTAACATGGAATATTCACAAAGTGGAATACTTCTCAAATTATTCATGTGAGATATTCCAAAATGAAAATCTGAACTGTTATTCATGACTCACCAAACAGGTAAATGTTATTGTATGTTATATACACTGAAAATTAAAAATAAACCCAGAGTTACTTAAAACCAAAGGATCAGTTTCAAACTGAAGGTATCCAATAAAACTGCCTAATTATGTACATTGCGTATACTGTAAAAGTTCATTAATATTAATCACATTTCTAACAAACAATACTTTAACAAATGTTGTCTCTTCATTTACTCCTGTAACCACATTTGAACTCACCCATTTCAAATAACAGTAAAATCCACTGTCAGAATTCAGGATTGTATGATCTAGTACGAAAATTTTTAAACTAATTTTACATCCAATATTAACTTGTTCATACCTGAATTATGACAGTAGACTGTACTATTTATTGATTTGGGCAAGTCTAAATGTGACCACAGGGAATGAAACATAATGGTTGCATTCCATTTTGAATGGAAGATTGTTAAACATGTTTATCGTTTTCTTCTTAGTTTGACAAATTTCAAACCACTGTATGTACACTTTATGTTCTGGAAAAAGTCTGATCGTTTGTGTAGCTAATTTAAACAGTGTCATACAGGCTGGCTCAAAATGTTTTACCTCCATAGTCCATACTGCAGATTTGACTTGATTTGATCTCATGTAGACTACAGGTCTTCTCAAATTTTTGCTAACATTCATTGGTTTTTACGGTATAGTAAGAGACATCAAGGCCATGATATTTTCTTTGCTTTGAAATTTTTTTTCTTCTCCTTTGTTTCTGACACACTCTGAAAAATAAAAGTCATGAAAACTTTGAAAATTTTCTTACATCATATACGCAAATAATATAAAGTTTCAATATTCTAAATCAGTAAATGTCCTGGGATATATTTACAAAATGTAAAATCTTAAAATATCCCTACAAGATAGATGCTGGAATGTGTGGGTCATCTGTGTTTTTAATGGTTACTAAAAGTATCATCAAACTTCTCCAGATTTTGTCAAGGCTTTTAATCAAGTTACCATGTAGAAAACAGATTTTTTTTTAAATACCAAATGGGATAACTCTTAAATGACGACTGTTGAGCAAGTGAAATTTAAAAAACCTGTCTTGTAAAAACTTCCATTTTCGAAAATTTTGCAAACTGGACCTCACATCCTACTATACATCAGTACATTTCACATATACAATATATGTGCACATATAATATATAGGGGATAATATATACTCCCTGATATCTACTGAAAGGGGAAAAATTTCAACCATGAATCTAAATGTTCAAGGATGTACTTGTACAATAAATAGCACATCCCTAGTAATGTGTCAACAATGTAACCTTACTGGTGCTCTAAACGTCTTTCACAGACTCATGTGAAAGATAGCAAATTCATCTTCATGCAATCTTGTTTTGATAATTCCTTAATGTGTGAGCACAATTACATACAGGTCTACCAAGGTAAATCAGCACAGGTTTATAAACACAACGAGTCTAAATCAAATCATAACAGAGGTGACAAGCTACTTGTCACAAAAGTATTAAATATTCCGTAATGCATGGAGTCCTTGCAAGGCAATATATTCTACCTGTTCAATCTATTTTTGGAAAGTAGATCATATTGTTTTGGTTTTTGACAATCTAATTAAAAACCAATCTCTCACCACTCCCGTTTTCTGATGTGTCGCTTAAAGGATCTAACCCAATCTGCTATGGGTCACGTGCGGCTGACCTCTCGTAGATGTGTAATGTTCAACAATAAAAATGTGACTTACAAAAATAAATGGCACAGAGATGTTATTTATTTTATAAAAAAGGAAACTGTCAGTCTGCAAAATCCCATCAGGATATGTTTTGTGATTCGAACCCTTCCAGGGTTATGAATATACTTTTAATTCTATACTACTGTATTTGTGTGCTCAGTGTTGTTTATAATGTTAAAAATGTTTACATCTCTGCTATTTGATTGCTTACAAGATTCTGTAATTTTTTTTTCATTGGTCGAAAATGACACACCTATGAGGTCATCTGCACGTGAAACCCATACCGGATTGCGTAAGATCCTATACGAGACATATCAGAAAACAGGAGCGATTAGAGATCTGTTTTTAATTAGATTGGGTTTTTGACTAAACCTGGATGTGCCACTTTACGTAGGTAGACCTGTATATTTATTAAAACAACAATTAAAAAGTCTGCAATTAATTATTGGCCATGGGTTTATATAAATTATATATACAGAACTTGTATAACTTAGCTTAGATAGTTTAAATACTAGCTATTTTTTACTTCTATGTGTCTTTTAAAACAGGGATGCAATTTCTAAAACAATGAATAAACATCGTTGTTATGATACGTCTGTACAATAATTATAAATATATCGTTGTTATGATATGTCTATACAATAATTATAAATATATCGTTGTTATATATCTATACAATGATTATAAATATATTGTTGTTATGATACATCTATACAATAATTATAAATATATCATTGTTATGATACTTTTATACAATGATTATAAATATATCGTTGTTCTGTTATGTCTATACAATAATTATAAATATATCGTTGTTATGATACATCTATACAATAATTATGAATATATCATTGTTATGATACTTTTATACAATGATTATAAATATATTGTTGTTCTGTTATGTCTATACAATAATTATATATATATCATTGTTATGATACATCTATACAATAAGTATAAATATATCGTTGTTATGATACGTCTATACAATTATGTTATTTCAGATTAATGTAAAATCACAAATTTTCGTTGAGGATTTAATTTCCATTATATTTTGTGGTTAACCAAAAACAATTAAAATAATAAATCAAAGATGAAAACATTAACTTGTATGATGGATAATAGAATGTTTCAAAATTAATGTCAATGAATTCATTTTGGAGGGAAAAACCATAAAATTTGAAACCAACAAAAACAGATTTCACAATACAATGTACATATATATATATACTTTAATTACCTTTACCTCATCTTGTTGTTCAGTTTTCTGTGTCACGGTGGAGTCTGTCTTTTCTGAATGTGTTGTATTTTTAGATGCTTTGTCTGATAAAGTTAAATGTCTATTAATTAATTTGACAGTTTTTTTTACATCACTAACAGAATCGTTCAAGAATGAGTTTGATTTTATTTTCTTTCGTTCTGGCTCTATGTCAGTATCTTCATTCCCAGTGTCAGCTTGTGGTGATGATGAAATTTTAATACAATTGGTCACAGATTTAGCACTAGAGTTTGCAACTTTGACACCTGAGGTCAGTTTAATTGTTTTCTTCTTGAAATCTACACATGATGGTGGTGGTTTAATTCTGTCTCCACTTGAGGACAGATCGCTAAATGATGTAATGAATCTCTGGTTTGTAGTATCCTGGTGAGATTTTCTGTAAAAAAAATTATATCAATACAGCAATGGCAGAAATAACAACAATGCAGAGGTTCATCTGACTTACATACATTATTTGCATGCCCATGGTTTATTATACATGTAGTAACAGCAGCCATGTCAGTTGATGGGGCGAGTATGGAATTCACAGGCTTGAATCTAAACTGACCTATCGCCAAATGTCTTGACACGTGGTTCTCCATGTGCTTTTTTTATGTCATCTGATCATGACACAATAATCAAACATATGTTTGATGGGCCATTTACTTGTGACGTCATGATGAAAAAGATTTGCCAAAAGGTGCCGTGTCGGGCATTTGGCGATAGGTCAATTCCCTACTGATCTTTCATGCAAATTTAGTCACAAATCATTCACATGTTTCAAAAGAGAAGAATTCTGGAAATGTCTAATGCCGTAACAGTCAAATTACAAACAGTGAGTGAGACTGATGATAAACGTAAGGCTGGCATGAATAGATGCTTATACATGTACATCTAGCTATAGTGTGAGATATCAGAGGATGCTAACTTCATTGTAGCACCTGATCTCACACAGCGTTTCTAGATCTGTTTTCACACTCCTCCTTATTTTCATATATATGTACTATCTTACACATTTAATTCTTCTTTATACTTTTGGTATACTGGTAAAGGCTATGCTTCAACATCGTTCAACATTTTGCTGTTGTTTTTTTTTTTTAATCTGTTCATAATTAAGATATTGCTTATGCTGTTGAAAAGTTCAAGTTATTGTTAAAGTGGCATTAGCTGTGTTTACTTAAAAAAATTATTTCGATTTGTTCTATTTTTGCTACTTGTACTTGATGTACAATAACAAATAAGAGCTATACAGAGACATAAACAATATTATATTACTACATATTTTGTGAAAATAAGGTCAGGACCAGTGTGGTGTTCATATACTAATAGTAAGGATGATCAAGTTCTTCAATTGCAAATATTTACATACCGACTGTAATTTCCTTCATTACAGTTATACAGAATGACTGTATTGTTGTATCAATAAAATCAGTGATCTAAGTGTTAACCGCTAGCTGTCGTAGGAATACCTGAATATCTAAGAAACCCTTTCCATGACCATGTTACGGCAGCGATTTGTCGGACAAGTATTCTCTGAACATATGAATGAATCAATAAAGAATAAAATAACACACATTCATTCCATATTTTTATTTAAAGCCATTCATTACCACAAAACAAACAAAAATCACTGAAAGAAATCGAAAACACAAGAGTAGGCCTGCATCTGTAGCACACTGTAGATGCCCATATCATAGGCCTATTGCGATAGATCTAGGTCATGTTATGAAAAGAAACACAGGCCACAGAAATGAAAATTTGCTTCGCAGTTACGCTGCTTGTAAGTAAGTTGAAAAGAGAGTCAGGTCTAGTGCAATTTTGTCCTGCATCTCTGATAAACAGGTTGTTTCCCGTCACCATATAGGATATTCCTGTCAGAAACAATTCGTCACTCGCATCGCGTGAAATCGACTCTCAGTTCACCTCAAATCCTATATATTGCTAGGCTAATTACCAGGCCCATCTTGTTTTTCACAACCTGTAATGTTAATGTCGAGCATAAGTAGTGTTAATAGGTTTCTCAGTAAATTGACGGGATACTCTATATGATCAGCTGGTAAAAACTGAAGTCTGAATTGACATATGGATCTATTATAATTTATAGGCCTACACGGATTTTCCATAACGAACGTGTCGATAATTATCTTTTAAACAGAACAATAAAATTTTGTTATTTCACAACATAATCTGCATTTGTCTTGTTTCAATTGATTTGAAGGATTTGCTAGTGGGCTAGCCTATATACTGAAATAGGTTCACTTACGAAATCGTCACCCCTTCACAGTTCACGGCATTTCCCAGTTGATTCAGCGATTGGTAAAATATCAAATAGAATGGCTACTTCCAGTTGTCATCACCGAATATTAACAGTCACACTCAAACTTTCTGTGATATATTCCACTGATAAAATATCAGAATTCAAACGAAAATTTGTTGTAAACAACGATCATCTGTTGCTATCCAAATCGCACATGGTAGGCCTATCAGCCATTTGCACACGGTCCATGCGGGCAATTCTCTTCTGACACATTTAACCCACCACTACTAAATTAAAACTTTGTGCTGCACAGAATTTTTTCCATGAGCAATTGCTTTTATACCCCGATGATGTTCAAAAAATGAAAAACAATCCTTAAGTGAAAAAGTGCCAAACCGGGGTTTCTGAAGCAATTTTCACAAAATGTAAAAGAATTTAAGAATTTTTATACCTGTGTATATTTCTTTTCTTTTATTGTATATCAATACTAAGTTGTAATAAAAGGGGAATTTTTTTAAAAAGAAAACATAGCTAATGCCCCTTTAAGTTTGTACCCAAGAAATAATTACTTCTCTTTGATCCATACCTTTATCATCATACAAAATCCAATATAATGTTCTGATTAAGTTTAATTTAGTCATTATGTTTTGTAAAACGTCAATATTTTCTGAAACATAAACAAGCAAATAAGATTTTCTATAAAAAAAATCCCACTTGGTTATACACATGTACATGTATACACCTATGTAGGTGGGACCTACCTTCAACACATTATCTAAACATTCTATAATTGATCTTCGTGGTGAAAAAGAAAGTTACAAAGTCCATTACAAAACTTGAAAATACAGTCAAACTTGCATCTCTGAATAAAGGGCACTTGCCTATAAAGGCCATTAAAACATACATGTAACCTTTGTTAACTTTTTTACAGTGAATTAACTTCTTTATAAAGGCCACCTGTCTATAACAGCTACTTTTGCCTGTTCCAGAGTTGTGTGGCCTTTATAATCAAGTGTGACTGTATTGGAATTTCACTTACTTTGTGGGTGGTTCCGTATCACTGTTCTGTAAATTCTTTCTCTTCTTAGCTGCTGCGATCTGCTTTCTGGTCATGGCCCTGCCCCTACGATTGAGGCAATATTTTCGCTGAGGGAGTGGTAAAACATACTTGTAGTATAGATCTACTAGCTGTACCTTGTCTAAATGATCTACCTCTGTATGTTTGATGTATCTCTGAAATAATTAAAGTTAAAAAATAACAAAATAAATATATCAAGTTCCTTAGCTTTGTAACATACCAAATATACCAAAAACAGCATAATAAATATCTCAAGTTCCTTAGCTTTGTAATATACCAAATATACCAAAAACAGCATAATAAATATCTCCAGTTCCTTAGCTTTGAAACATACCAAATATACCAAAAACAGCATACCTGTAATAAATATATCAAGTTCCTTAGCTTTGTAATATACCAATTATACCAAAAACAGCATAATAAATATATCAAGTTCCTTAGCTTTGTAATATACCAAATGTACTGAAAACAGCATAATAAATATCTCAAGTTCCTTAGCTTTGTAATATACCAAATATACCAAAAACAGCATACCGGTAATAAATATATCAAGTTCCTAAGCTTTGTAATATACCATATGTACTGAAAACAGCATAGTAAATATCTCAAGTTCCTTAGCTTTGTAATATACCAAAAATACAAATAATAATAGCAAATACAATGTACCATAAAATGGATCTGTGCATCAAATTTTCCTATATCTACTTTTCACAGCTACAGAAATACCACAATCTTACAATGTACTTGATCTGTAAAATAAATCCTTATCATCCGAAAACAAATGATCCTTGTATTTTCAGTTTTGACAATTTTTATGTGAATTTCTTAGTACATACTGTGATACATGTAGATTTTTGGTCAACAGAATCATGAAAATCCATATTGAACACGGAAGAAAATCTAACACATTCTCTGATACGTTGACTTTAAAACATCAATGAATATGCATTTATGATCAACAAATCAGCGAATGTCTTAAATTTTGTTACGTTCAAAATGGAAAACAGGACGACATGTAAATAAATCTGATGGATAGCTTGAATTCACGTCTTAAATTAATGGATTTATGTCATGACACAACTTAATGGCGATGGATTTTTTCAAATAAAAGATGAGGTAAGCAAATTACCAAGTTTCATGTGATAGCAATAAGAAATAGATAGTCAAAAAGATTTATATGTTGCTGTGAAAATGTCACAGCATCTTGCTACGAAGAAAGTATATGGGAGGATTTCTGCCCCTGATTTAAAAACAAAATTAACTAAAAATCAAGGCAAAATTTCGGCCAACCTGTCTTCATGAAAATCATAGTAACCTGTCTATTTCAAGCAAGCAAAGCAAGCTTTTATTGTGAATAAAAACTAATATCTGTTACTTCTCACTTCATAAATAAATGTACATGTGTAAATTGTATAAGACATAAACAAGGACAAATTGAAATCACACATGGTTTTCCTATATTTTCAATGGAGATGCAGTGACCAGTGTTGACATTGCCATCATGTATAGATAGGGGCTGAAAATTTTCTTTCAGCTGATTGGGTCCAGGATATTTTTTGTTAAATTTTGCCTGGGTCCAGTCCTCCAACATAGGGGTTCACTTACAATAAATCTGAGTAAAAATTTTCATATACAGTTATATAAAAATTATCAAAGGTGGGGCTGGGAACACAAAATTATTCAACTCTTTCATCCCTGAATATCTAATTGGTTAGGGCGAATTTTAAGTGATTTTCTGGGTAAAATCAGGGGCAGGAGTCCTCCCATTTACTTTCTTCGTAACAAGATGCTGTGCCATTTTCACAGCAGTTTAGCGATCGTTTTAACCATCTATTTCTCATTGCTGACGTCTGATATTTGTTGATAGGCTTACTTGATCTTTTAGATTTATAAATCCATCATCACTAAGTTATGACATGACATAATTCCATATCTATCAAGATGTTTATTCTAGCTACCTATCGTTTTTTGTATTCACGTCGTCTGTCTCCATTTTGAACATAAGAAAATCTAAGACGTTCACTGATTGCAGTGATTGGTTAACTTTAAGATAATAATGAATATGCATTTATGATCAACTAATCAGCGAACGTCTTCGATATTATGTTCAAAATGGAAAACAGGACGACATGTAGGCTAGTGTCACCATATTTTGGGGCACTTAATGCTTTGAGGAGGAAAAAGGACATGTACAAAATATAACAGAACATTTGTACCTTCAACATTTCCTGCAAACTTTACTTTACAAACTGTAATAGTTTGGTACACAAACCTGCGGTTATTTTCTCATTGAGCCATATCAAAACTTTATAGGTCAACGTAACTTTCCGGTACGGGAAGTGACCCAAGTTCGGGGCAAACCATAATATTCATGAGATATGTTTAAACATCAAGCATGCCCAAACATAACCACCATCATTGTTTACAATGAGACATGTGCATCTTCAGGGCCAATGCATTGCACTTAAAATCTATTTTAGTGATGATTTTTCAAGAATGAAGGATTGTTAAGAACGATTTCCATTATATCGGACATCTTTTCATCAATTTTGGGGATATTGTGTTACTTCCCATTTAGACTGCAACAAATATGTATTTTTTTCGACCGAAGTATTAGGTAGGTTACAGGTCAGCAAATGACAGCCGTAGATTGGGAGGTCAGTGGACTTGTGACATAATATCAGTAACGAAAACAACTGCCCCGAACTTGGGAGTACCTTGAATTTAGGTGACAGGCCTATAAATAAAAATGATGGGTAGCTTGAATTCACGTCATATATGAATGGAATTATGTCATATCACAACTTAATGATGATGGTTTTATAAATTTAAAAGATCAAGTAAGAGTATCAACAAATATCAGAAATAGATAATTAAAACGATCGCTAAACTGCTGTGAAAATGTCACAGCATCTTGCTAAGAAGTAAGTATATGGGAGGACTTCTGCCCCTGATTTTATAAAAAAAAATTGCTTAAAATCGGGTCAAAAAGTTTGGCCTACTGAGTGGTATGCTCTTTTCTATTTGTTAAGAAAAGTCTATAATGGTCTATAGGGTTGAAAGGGATAAACCAAAAACTGTCACAAAATGTTAAATCATATTAGAAAATAATGATTGAACTTTACAAAGAAAGCAAATAAGGTTTAGAAAGAAAGAA
The DNA here is from genome assembly GCA_030159075.1 of Atrina japonica. Taxonomy (NCBI): domain Eukaryota; kingdom Metazoa; phylum Mollusca; class Bivalvia; order Pterioida; family Pinnidae; genus Atrina; species Atrina japonica. The sequence continues at coordinate 397,568 of BROG01000269.1, forward strand.
ACAAATTGACAAAATAGTTATTCACTGATTTAGACTTGTTAGGTCCTCGGACCCACACAACAGGAAAACGACAGGGTCTGGAAGTTAAATATGTACTATACAGGTGCGGGACCTATTCTCGGACGAAAATCGAGGTTTTTACCAAATTTATTCAGTTCAACTGATAGAATTACTTTGAAATTTTGTATAACAATAGGTTACCTTCAGATGCAATATAATTTGATAAGTTTTTGTGGGAAATACGAAACAAAAAGTGGATTTAGCCCATTTTAAAAAATCAACCTGAATGCCGTAATCGTGATGCAGGGGGACCTATTGTTGCACAGTAGTAGTATTTATGTTGAGCAGGTGACGTCACTTCCCTCCCAGCTTGTGTATGACAGTACGATAGAAAGATGAGCGATTACAATGTTTGTTGTTGTAGTGAAATTATTAATCATATTTTTTGTTACAAGTCTCATTTAATGTTTATAATCTGACGATGTATTAAAAATATCTGGGAAAATCTTTCCATTGACGAATACGGCGAAGTGTCCGACAACAGGCACTGTCCGAGAATAGGCCCCGCACCAGTACAGTACTAAAAATAGACCACTTTTGAAAATTAAAAGGGAATCCGGATTTTCAGTAAGGCATCACCACTCACCACATGGGCCTGAAACGATTTCTTACTCGCCAATATGAGCGAGTGAGTGGATTTTTCGATCGGTTTATTAAAGTCTTTCGACCAGTCAAAGACTCGCTTTTATAAGTGGCTCGATTTACGCTGGTGTTAATGAAAATATTCATCCAGCTTTAGGTTTACCATGGGTATGGTATGTACCATCTATTGGAGTCACTGTACCGTGTACCAAACCGAAAGAAAAATTACCGCGGTTTAACTACACCGCTGTATACCGTTTCACCCCTAGGTACTACTACTAACTAAGTTATTCTGACACAAATTAACAAATTATTTACGATTCAAAACTGATTTTTAGCATTAAATCCAAGCCCAATATTAGTGAAACCGTAATTGGTTAACCCGGCTTGAACGTGCCTATCTGACTCGGATTTAAAGCTAAAATCTATCTTTTTATCGTAAATAATTTGATAGTTTGTATCAAAATGACTTAGTAAGTAGAAATATGCGGTCATATTGGGTAGTATGTTGTATTATTAGGGTATTATGGGGTAGTATGTGGTAGTATGGGCCACTATGGGGTAGTATGGGGGTAAATCGACGTGCCGTAGGTCCAGGACCTGGGACTTAAGCTAGGAATTTTCAGCCCCAGATAGATAATCAAAACAACAATTATATCGAACAAAAAGTAGTATAGATATAGAACAATATTAGAAGAAAAGAAATTTAAGCTTTAAACCTGTTTTAGGGTTTCTACAAGTGTTTCTCGAGACAATGTTTCCGGAAACAACCAATCATGCGGCTCGCAGTCCTCCATATTGTTCACTATAAACTAACTACAGGGGCAGCATGATTTACCTAAAAAGACCCCAATTAACCCCAAAAGACCCATAAAACACATAAAATGACCCTAAAAACACACAAAAACATTTAAAAAGTAGCAATTTTAGCAGTCAAATTTTAATATGATGAATATTTTGTATGACTGTAGATGTTTTTGACTTTGATAATGCTGTTTGTCCAATTTCACGATGTCAGCATGACATTTTAAAATGTACCAGAATGTTACTTATATGGGACGGTAAAGACGTTTAATACATATGTAATGATCATGTTCCACAACACGTAGAATTTGTATAATATAAATTTGACATAAAATCTGAAAAATATTTCAGGAATTGTGAAAACAAATAAGACCGATTTGGCTCTTCATTTTACTAAATGACAGTGTCCGTAAGTTCCATGAGAAGTGATAAATGTTGATTTTTATTTAATTTCTAGCTGTCTATGAAACTTTTATACAGAAGAAAATGCATTTAAAATTATTTGTTATGCTAATTTATTTCGATTTAATTGTTTTTGGGTGTTTTATGGGTCTTTTGGGATGTAGTTGGGTCTATTGGGGTATTTTTGGTTTTTGGGGTAAATCGTGCCGCCGACCTATGGTATGTTGATCCCGATTGTGTAATGCTACACTCGCGTTTTTTTTTATTTTTTTATTTTCCCATAGATTTTTTTCCCAATAACTATCACAAATCAATGGTTTCATCAATCCATGTGAAATTGTATATGTTTAGAAGAGAGTCTTTTGACTGGTTTTTGGTTTAAATTTCATTGAAGCTTTATTTCTGAGAAGCCGTTGATTTTTTTCTTTGCAATTAGTATTGTTTTGACGCCACTAACTAAGAACAAAGAAGGAAATGGCGCTACGGATTTCTGTTATCTTATAAATACTCGCATTTTATACAAAAAGAAATTGACACATTCCAAACCAATTAAGAAAGATAGTTCACACACCTCCACACAATTGTGCAAAAGTTACAAGATTTTATTGAATGGTTGTGTGATGTAAAATAATTGTTTTGACGCACTCCCTCGCTGTGCCAGAAAATCACCCCACTTCTGGGACACACCCTTTTTTATGGGCCACCCGCCCCCAATTTTAATTTTGGCCCCCTTCCGGGGGGCGCGCCGGTCGGGACCAGTCGGAGCCACTTTTGGGGTTCGCTGCCGGTTGTGGTCGGTTTCGGGGTTCGCCGCCGGTTGTGGTCGGTTTCGGGGTTCGCCACCGGTTGGTGGCGGTTTCGTGGTCGCGCATCCCCCGGTCGCAAACCGGTCGGTGGCTGGCCGGTGGTTGGCCGGTGGATGATTTAATCGATAAATTTTTAATCGATAATTTTTAATCGATACTTTTTCCGGGATCGTCGAATCGCTCGCGCGTGACGGTTGGTCACATTTTCAATTAAAATGTTATAAAGAGGATAAACAACACAAAAAAATGTCTGTTTTAGCGACTAGAGAGCCCTTTATCGAAGAGTGGAAATATCTTCCCCCCGAACTGAAATTAAATATTTTTTCGGAATTGTCAGTCTCCAAATTGAAAAAAATTAGATCTTTCTAATAGAGACGTGTGGACTGCGTACAACATCAAATGGTCGTCTCGCGAAAAATGGGACGAAGATAGAAATTGGATGATCATGTTCGAACGTCGAGAGTCTTGGAAAGTATTCAACGAAACGTTTTCGTTTCCCTGGGACGGAAACGTGAATTGGGTGGAAGTGGAAAGACCGTTTCGAGAACGAGAGAGGTATGTCCGCCGATTGGTAAAAGATCTACGACGGCGATAAAGATTCATATAGTGAGGTAATGGAGGATCTGGAGGATCTTAGGCGACCGCTTGCCGCTTGGAATCATTTGAGGATCAGATATCGCAGACTCGTGTCGGTTATTCATATAAGATATCGAGAAAAAGGAGATTATTTAAAAAGGTTTCTAATACTTTTTTTCAATAGTAGATTGGAGAATGATTATTTGTATAGATTGCCAACATTTTTTGATTTGATAAAACCATTTCTTTCCGAATTTATGGTTTCTACTATTTTCGATTGGCAGTTTGAGTTTTTGGATAACTGGGGGGGTGACTCTGGATGAATGGAGGGACGAAGATGATGTTATAGGCGTTTGGATGTTGATACCGCACCTTCGAAACGATCTAGAAAACTGCGCGATTGAAAAACGCGAATTGTATAAACGATTTTATACTGACTTTGAAAATTGGAACCATGTTTCCACCGATTCTGAGAGTGAAGATTCTTTTTTCGACGACGACGAGGAATTGGAAATTTAAACGAGAAATGACTTAAGAAATAATCGCCGCCAAGAAAAATGGCATACGTGACGGTAGATAACTTTCACGAAACTAAATTATCGGTGGGAGAAATCTATGCAACGACAAAACCCGTTCCGTATCAAAAGATACCCATCCAGTACTCTTACCCGAACGGCGCGGCCCCACTTCTCGTAAGAACTCCAAAATTATTTTCCTTCGGAGTTTGTAAAAATCGAGATCCGCTCACGAACGAGTTGAATGGTTGCTCCTTTCGACGAACGCGAGGGTAAGAGCGTCGAAGAGGAAAAATTTATCGAGGTGATGAGGAAAATCACTAAATTCATCCGATCGAAGATCGACGAGCTCGCTCCGCAATTGAAAGACGGAGGGAGGGGGAAACCGATCAATCTAGAAAATCTCAATCTGTTAAAGTACAATGCCTCCAAACCGGACGCTCCCCCGGTCGTCTACGCGAAGATGTATACGAAAAAGACGGAAAAGGGCGAGATGGTAATAGTTTTGGATTTTTACAGAAAGAAGACGTAAAAAGACACGAAGAAGGGCGTCTCGAAGAACGGTTGCGTCAAGACCGGCGCTGGGAACTACGTGAAACAAAAGTGTCGAGTTATTGGAGGGATAAAAATTGAAAGCGTGTACGTCAGTGCTTCCATCGAATCCATTCAAATTAAGCTCACCGAAGCGGTTGTCGTGAAGAAGATTTCCACCCCTCCCGCGTTCGCGTCCGTGTTGGGTCCCGATTTGGATCTCGAGACCGACAGCGAGTCGGAGGAGGAGGACGAGGAAGAGAACGTCGACTTAAAGGAAAAAGATACTTCGATGTAAAGGAAGTAAAATATTGCATACTTAAAAAACTGTATTTCGTTTTTGATAAAATGTTTTCGAAGAATGGCGATGTAGAAGAATTGATATTTTTGCCTTACCCCCCAGGAGAAAAAGTGATGTGTCACATGCCCAGAATGAGGAGAAATTATCCCTGTCCCAACGGGCGAAATCAATGTCTATTTATTGCCACCATCATCATTATTATATGAAAAAACATAGACACATGATGAAATTCTGTGTAGAATGTGGAAAATGGACGGCATCCCGATACGAACTATGCGATGCTTGTGGAGGACACAAATTAAGAGCACAAATTCGAGCTCAAGACGAAAATTTATAAAACATTTTTTAGTATTTTATAAATCGATCGCGCAATAGAATTTCATCTTGAAACGCGTTTTAGGATGTCTTCTAATTACTTCTTGATGTCCCCCGAGTCCTTCGCGTGCGGCTGCGTCTTTAGACCGTCCTTTTTTCCGCTTCGGGCTTGCGTTTGATCTCCCTTTTCATGGTTCGATATTTCTCCAGTTCGTCGGAAACCGTTTTAAATTCAGTCTCGGAAATATTTCCGTCTTGTAAAGCTTTACTGATTAAGTGTTGCGCTGTTCAGTTTAGATTCGGCAACGTTCTTAAGGGAATCATGCTTCCTCATTTTAGTGGAGACGATTCGGCGGATACCCTTCAACGCGATTCTAATACTTCCGCAAATTATGGCCACGAGCTGGAGGGGCAAGGCCATTAGAATTAAAAATCTAACCCCGCTGACGACGATTCCGCCTGAGGGCATACTCTTCAATTGTTGGTAGTGGAGCTACCTCTCTCGACGCACAGGAACAATTGTTATACAACGTGGAGGATGCCATAAATCGACCCGTAGACTTGCCGACCGATATCTACCGATACGAGAAAACTTTGAGGTATGCAAAGAGTAAAGTGGATTACGTCATTTATCCCGGTTTGTACATGGCTCCCAGCAACATGGAGCTGAAGATCGGAGCCCATGTCGACGACTATAACAACGAACGCAAAAATTAGTCATAATAAGGAAATGAATCCCAAAAGATTTACGAGTCTTAGACCCTCGAGCGTCGTAGGCGTTACCGTAGGTGCTAAATCGGATGAAGGGATTGCGGATCTTCGGCATTCAGACGTCGCTACGGACCTTTGGTCATCGGATACCATAGACACCAAAAAGGAGACAGATTACCATGAAGATCAGAAATCCGTCATTTTTACGTGTGCCTTAATCGCGTTTCTTGTTTTCGTTGAGTTTTGATAACAAAAATCCGATGATCATAGTTCCCAAAACCCATAGATGTTCGCCCAACCAAACGGCTTTTTTCCCAAATGTCGATAATAACCACGATACGATCGATCCCAAAATTCCCGGCAAGCTAGCTCCCAATTGGGAAGTCAATTTCGTCAAGAGTTTTCCGATTGCATCCAATTGTTTGTTCATTCGCTTCGAATAAGGCGTACAAACGAAGAACTTGGATTTCCGCGGATGAAAACATAATAGTGGTCAATCCCGTGTCCGAGAATGGCGACGAAAAACTTCAGGAGCTTCTACGATTTTTCTTCGAGAAATATAAGGACACCGAAACTCTTTACATCATCGACGATTGTAGCGCGATGAAACAAATGAAAAAAAAGGCGGACGCCCTTTCCGCATTGGCCTTTTCTGGACGCCACGCACAACAATCTGTTTGGGTGTTAACTCAAAAATACAATTCCGTCTGCACATATTTTCGAGAGCAGGTTAAATGGGTATGCTTATTTTTGCCAAAGATGAATTCTCCTTCAAGGAATGTTTAAGTGAAAATAATGTGATCAAAGATATGGAGGAAAGAAAAAAGATGGAAGAATTATTGTCCCAACACAAGTACTCCAAACTTATTCTAATAACAGAACAACCCACGACTTATAAATGTATCAAATGACCTCAGTAATTAGTCATGACTCTAGTAATTTAGTAGAATTTCAACCACTAATAATAGTATTTATTCATATAACCTCGGTAAATTTTAGGAAATATTTCGACCATTAATGACCTCATTAACAATAAAATTATACGTTATTGACCTCATTACCCCACTAATTTTAGTATTATTGATGTAATTATTCATATTACCCCAGTACTTTTTAATATAGATTAAAAAATTAGAAGGATACTACTCGTAATTTTATTGATGTTGGTGTTTTTCCATGCATTATTAATAATTTTTACCATCTTTGCCATCTTAAGAGTGAAACGTTATGAAAAATTGGGGAGATTGTCGAAAAAATAATTTCTTCGATATAAAAAATATGCAAATGGGTGAATTACTTACCATTGAAATGCCTAAAAAATACGGCGACAACGTTTGTGATGGCACACGAAGCGATGAAACCACCTGCAAGAATAGCACTTCCAAGGACAGGCTCTGCGCGATAATTGCGGGAGGAAAATCCAAACAATTTTTAGGGAAAGACTTAAATTTCAGCGATGTGAACGGGTTGCCGGAAGATGAAGTGGGAAGACCATACAAAATTTATCAACGACGATTAAGCTCACTTATGAGTAAAACTAAAACTCACGTGTTTGTCACATTATTTCGAGATCGATGATCCTCCTCAACTGATATAAGAGTTAGGAGAAGATCCATTTCTAGACATTGCATTAGGTGATTTCTCGTGCGAGCTTTTTATAAATATGGGACATATCTTTCTCCCCTCACGGCTGCACTGACGAGCGCTAGACACGTAAAAAAATTTCATAATCCATTAAAAAATGACGGAAACGGAGACACGGATCAAAGATCCTCAAACACCTACGGTGCCACAGATCGCGAATCCTCAAACATTTACCGTACCTCTAATAACGAAGAACCCAAAAAGAATGCAAGCGGGTAAAAAAAGCTCTACTAAACGATGAGGAGAATCGCAGATCCCCAACCACCACGGGCGGTACGGTTAAAAAATCATCCGGCGCTGCCGCTATAGGCGGTAATAATTGGACATGGATCATACCCGTCGTAATAATAGGCGGTGGGATTATATTTTCATTCATTTTCGCGGACCTTCCTCCTCCACTCAAACCGAGATTCCGATCCATGAACACCAATCGCCTTCTCCCCAGACCGAGATTCCGATTCACGAACGTCGACCGCCTCCCGATTCCTTTGCGATGAATTAAAACTAAAAAAAAAAAAAATAATTCTCACGAATTTAAAAAACAAACGATGAATAGTGAAAAAAATTTGGTGAATCTTCTATACCATGCGGCCGTCGATATGGCCATCGCCATCGGTTACGCACAAGCGTCAAAAAAATTTCTTAAAACTCAGACGCTCAAACTGGATTTCGATCTCAGCGACATATCGATGAATGTGCTCAACTATGCCTTGGCGTTTTACACCAAAGACCAACTCGTAAAACGAGGCGTTATTCCCACCGACATTATGAAATAAAAATTTTAATAAATATTTAAAAAATGGGAAGTGCAGTTGCAATGATGCTTGGCGGGGCCGTCGTCAACGCCCTCGCGTTCACTGGATCGAGCTACCTTTTTAATAATCATGACGAGAGAAAGCGACACGACGAGGCGATGGAAAAATTAGCACGAGCGAAGGAAAAGTGGAACCGCGACAGAGAAAAAATAACGCGACGCATCAAGCGGATTTGGTGTCGTTGACCGAAGACAAGGTGGGCGGAAAATGTACATATACGCGTTGACGGCCGTGGACGTCGGAACCCGATACAAAGAAGCCGAACCCTTGACTTTAAAAATGTAAAGAAGTGGCGGAAGCCTTCGGGAAAATTTACGCTCGTCGTCAACTCACATTCCCTAAGCTCTTGCAAGTCGATCCCGGTCGGGAGTTTATGGGAGAAGTGAAACGGCTGATGGCTTGCCACGGCACGTCCATAAGAGTGGGCAAATCCCAAGTAAAAAGAGATCGGGCCATCGTCGAGCGATTTAACAGAACCCTAGCGTATCAATACGACAAAGATATGAAATCCGGTCACACGAAAAAAGGCGATCCTCTTCGAAACCGCGAATGGGTGAAACGTTTATCTGAAATCGTAAAGACGATTAACTCCGAGACCAAATTACCCGAAAAAATCGAAGAAAGGCGCGCGAGATTTCCGGTGATACCACCCATGGCCAAAGTCAGGTATTAATATGAGATTTTGGAATACGAAGGTGGCTATAAATCGTACGCAACCAATCCGATCTGGTCAATCCACAAATACGGAACAATTATCCTTGTGAGTCAAGAACCAGCCTCGCTGGAATACAGATGGAGGCATCGTCTGAAATTTTATTGCACCGACTCTCTCGAACTCATCTTTAACCTCCCCGAGGATAAAATTCCTCAAACGTTCGAACATCTTCTTTTGATCTCTGAATGTGTCCACGTTTCTCTTAACCGACCTATAGTAACTTTGAAACTGTGCGCAATCTTGAAAACCCTTCCCGTATCCCTGTTTAAACTCCTCCATGACCCGATCAAATTTGGGTTTTATCGAGTCTCGAAATACCTCCCCGTCTCGTTCTTTTAATTCGTTCATCACTCGACCAAATTTGGGTTTTATCGAGTCTAATTCTTTTTTAATCTCTTGTTCCGTCGTCGTCCCTCTAACATAATTCGAGACGGTCTCGTAGATTTTCTTCATCGACCATACGACCTTCCTATAAAGCGATTTCATTTTCGATAGGACGGTCATGATTTTAATGCCTCGACAATTATTTCTTTAAGACATCTCTCAATTTTCCACAAAACCCTACACCTCCACAAACCCTCACGCACGCACGATTCGACGATCCCGGAAAAAGTATCCATTAAAAATTATCGATTAAAAATTTATCGATTAAATCATCCACCGACCAACCACCGGCCAACCACTGACCGGTTTGCGACCACGAAACCGGCACCGACTGGCGGCGAACCCCGATACCGACCACAACCGGCACCGACTGGCGGCGAACCCCGAAACTGACCACAACCGGCACCGACCGGCGGCGAACCCCGAAAGTGGTTCCGACTGGTCCCGATCGGCGCGCCCCCGGAGGGGAGCCAAAATAAAAATTTGGGGGGGGGATGGGCGGGTGGCCCCTAAAAAGGGGGTGTCCCAGAAGTGGGGGTGATTTTCTGGCGCAGCGAGGGGGGTGCGCCAAAACGATTATTTTACATCACACAAATGGTGGCTGATTCGGGACATCATCACATCGCTTCGTTTAATACAAAATTGCACGAAGTGCATTAAACAGTCATAATAATAATATATATAAACTTTTCCCATACTTATGTGCGGATAAGCGACGCATATTTAAAGCATCGGGGGAATTAAAGTAAAAACCTTTAATTTTTTTTTCATTTCATTTCATTATGTCAATTACAAATTATCTTATATTCGATTGTATGAATTATATACAAAATGTTATTGCTAATGCACTTCTCTCCTGGACATAAAAAGTTATATCTATTCTAAAAAGGCTGTCCATTATCATTTCAGATAAAAACAACAACAAAATTCGTTACAAAAATATAAGGAAAAGTTATCGGATTTATCGAAAGAGTCAACACAGAAAGGGAGTATGTCTTTTGGTTTAAAGTTAGTAAGAATTTGTTCATTCAGATAACGATATTTTATGTGGGATATTATATATCCCACCTCAATATACAAAATACTGTAGTATATATCCCGCCTCAATATACAAAATACTGTAGGATATATCCCACCTCAAACTACAAAATACTGTAGGATATATCCCACCTCAATATATAAAATACTGTAGTATATATCCCACCACAATATACAAAATACTGTAGTATATATCCCACCTCAATATATAAAATACTGTAGGATATATCACACCTCAATATATAAAATACTGTAGTATAAATCCCACCTCAATATATAAAATACTGTAGGATATATCCCACCACAATATACAAAATACTGTAGTATATATCCCACCTCAATATACAAAATACTGTAGTATATATCCCACCTCAATATATAAAATACTGCAGGATATATCCCACCTCAATATATATAAAATACTGTAGTATATATCCCACCTCAATATATAAAATACTGTAGGATATATCCCACCTCAATATATAAAATACTGTAGGATATATCCCACCTCAATATATAAAATACTGTAGTATATATCCCACCTAAATATATAAAATACTGTAGGATATATCCCACTTCAATATATAAAATACTGTAGTATATATCCCACCTCAATATACAAAATACTGTAGTATATATCCCACCTCAATATACAAATACTGTAGTATATATCCCACCTCAATATACAAAATACTGTAGTATATATCCCACCACAATATACAAAATACTGTAGGATATATCCCACCTCAATATACAAAATACTGTAGTATATATCCCACCTCAATATATAAAATACTGCAGTATATATCCCACCTCAATATATAAAATACTGTAGGATATATCCCACCTCAATATATAAAATACTGTAGTATATATCCCACCTCAATATACAAAATACTGTAGTATATATCCCACCTCAATATATAAAATACTGTAGGATATATCCCACCTCAATATATAAAATACTGTAGTATATATCCCACCTCAATATACAAAATACTGTAGTATATATCCCACCTCAATATACAAATACTATAGTATATATCCCACCTCAATATACAAAATACTGTAGTATATATCCCACCTCAATATACAAAATACTGTAGTATATATCCCACCTCAATATACAAAATACTGTAGTATATATCCCACCTCAATATATAAAACACTGTAGTATATATCCAGCGATATATTAGCTTTATATATCGCTGATATATCCCACCTCAATATACACAATACTGTAGTATGTATCCCACCTCAATATACAAAATACTGTAGTATATATCCCACCACAATATACAAAATACTGTAGTATATATCCCACCTCAATATACAAAATACTGTAGTATATATCCCGCCTCAATATACAAAATACTGTAGGATATATCCCACCTCAATATATAAAATACTGTAGGATATATCCCACCTCAATATATAAAATACTGTAGTATATATCCCACCTCAATATACAAAATACTGTAGTATATATCCCACCTCAATATATAAAATACTGTAGTATATATCCAGCGATATATTAGCTTTATATATCGCTGATATATCCCACCTCAATATACAAAATACTGTAGTATGTATCCCACCTCAATATACAAAATACTGTAGTATGTATCCCACCTCAATATACAAAATACTGTAGGATATATCCCACCTCAATATACAAAATACTGTAGGATATATCCCACCTCAATATACAAAATACTGTAGTATATATCCAGCGATATATTAGCTTTATATATCGCTGATATATCCCACCACAATATACAAAATACTGTAGTATATATCCCACCTCAATATATAAAATACTGTAGTATATATCCCACCTCAATATACAAAATACTGTAGGATATATCCCACCTCAATATATAAAATACTGTAGTATATATCCCACCTCAATATACAAAATACTGTAGTATATATCCAGCGATATATTAGCTTTATATATCGCTGATATATCCCACCTCAATATATAAAATACTGTAGTATATATCCCACCTCAATATATAAAATACTGTAGTATATATCCCACCTCAATATATAAAATACTGTAGTATATATCCCACCTCAATATATAAAATATTGTGGTATATATCCCACCTCAATATATAAAATACTGTAGTATATATCCCACCTCAATATATAAAATACTGTAGGATATATCCCACCTCAATATACAAAATACTGTAGGATATATCCCACCTCAATATATAAAATACTGTAGTATATATCCCACCTCAATATATAAAATACTGTAGTATATATCCCACCTCAATATACAAAATACTGTACTGCTGATCCTTTCAGTGAAATTGAAAATGAATTTTTATATTTTAGTACGCATACAAATATTTGCATGCTAGGTGATTTTAAAGCAGCATTAGCGGCAGCTAGGGCGTGATTTTTTAAGGGATAAAATATCACTTATATAAAGATACAAAGTTCTCATTAATTACACTTGCACATATTGACTTATTTAAAAGTTCTACGAATTTGAAAATAATAAATAATATTAGTGGGTATGTATATAAAAAAAACCAAATGATAGTGGGCAATATTCATACCGACCTCACTTCGGAAAGTTCGTAGACATGCGTAGTCATTTGTTTTCATCTTAATGGGATAAAACGTATTTCAAGTTAATCTAATCAACCCGAATTGAGTAATTTTATTGATCTATTTGAGGGAAACACAAAATAAAACGCTAAAATAGTCCGATTACATCGGTGTCTATTTATAGTATTGCTGGTCAACTCGTACCCAAGTCAAATTGGCACCGAGTGATTTCGACCCTTCGGAAATATGGATATCGGCACTTAGTGTGGTTGAATCGGCACTTGGAAATAACAGTTTTGACATGTGTTGATATTAATTAGAAACTCTTGGAATGTTTATAACGGTACCAATGAAGATTCATTTCAATGGGTTCTAAAAAAGTCATTTTGATGAGAAAATCTAACAATTTACGTAAAAAATTCGAACTATTGAATTAACTTATATTCGATATATTTTTTTTAAGTTTAAGCTATTATTGCTAATTGTTTTTAAAACATTATATTAGCCAAACAGGCGTTCGGATGTAATGAAAAGAACTAAAAGGAATCTAAATCAAATGATTTTGTAATTACAGAGAACATGACGAAAATGTGGTTTTGTTAGGTCCCATCCTCATTCATTCTACATGGAAATTCAAAGAAAAGATATTAGAACACACACACACACACACACACACACACACACACACACACACACACACACACACACACACACACACACACACACATTTTTATAGACTACTAAAAATCTAAATTCGAATCATTCATATACATGTACTACACAATGCAGAATATATACACATGTTATCATAGTGTCGATAATGAAATTATAATGTACTTGGAAGCAATTGCCGAAATCACTTGCACTTTCCGAAATTAAGTCACCATAAAAGAAAATATAATATAGACCTATGGATTCTGTTTTATAGTACCGATGTCACTAGGTGTCAATATGCATAATATAACTGAGGTGCCGAGAGAGCCGTCATGGCTCCACGGGAGAGTGCTCGATTCGCAACGTGAGGGTCGCGGGTTCGAGCCTCGGTATAGGTAACTGACTTTCCCTGTCCTTTGGATGAGTAAAAGAGTAAAAACCGAGGTCCGGTGTCATGTTGTAAATTTTGAATTTACTGGGTGGGTGTAAATACAAAATTTACAACATACCACCCGTGCCACAGTACTTACTGAGTAGGTATCGGCACGTTAAAGAACCCTCACTGCTCAATGGCCGTAAGTGCCGAGCATAGGGCAAAATTTGAAGCCCTTCACCGGCATTTGGTGACATCTCAATATGAGTGAAAGATTTTTGAGTGGGAAGCAACAACAACTGAGGTGTCGATCGGAGTCACTACTGTCCGTGCAACTCACTTCGAAAATAGGATTACCTGACTTAAATTTTAAACTTTGAATCATTGGGCTGAATAAAAGTCTTATATCTTACTGTAGTTGTTGAATAACGTTTTAAATATTCTCTACATAATACAAATTTCATGGAGATGGGCGTTTGCAACGTTTAAAACGTCTATCGCCGGACCAGGTTTTGTGTGCTTACTGTGACGTCATTAGTTAGCGGTTCCAAATATTCCAAGGCCTATCAAATGTACACGGAAAGTACTGTCGGCCGAATAAAATGAAAATTAATTAAATATAAATAATAATATATTAACAGTAGAATTGCGAAAAGTATTATTATGTTTTAGTATTGTTAACGCCAAAGTTATAGTTTTGCTAAAAAGGGCAATACACATGCTCAATACGACCTTTTCTGTCAATAAGACTTCATCAGTTCAACAGATCAGCTTAAATGATAAATGTATATTTCAGAAAAAATAGTGGTATCATACAAAGCGAAATAATAAACCTAAATGTATTGCCAAATCTATCTAAGAGTACACACTGTTAAAATATCATTGACAATCTTAGCTTTTGAGAAATTTAGAACATGATGCAAGGATATTTTAATTTGTATATAATTGCTGCATACACATCCTCGCATTTTGTCATGGAATGCCATCAATAGTATGACGTCATTGTTTTAAACATTAATGATGATAGTTTTTGACATACAAAATCTTGTATGTGATATCAAAATATGGTAGTACAAAAGAATTCTTGTATCAATTGTTGAGTAAGGTTTGTCACTCAGTCGGTCTAGGTTTTTGTCTTG